>JASGCC010000333.1:0-183515 GCA_030067915.1 Hydractinia echinata | reverse complement strand
GGAGAATGAGTCTGTGGCATGTTAAAAATCGTTTGGAAAGTGTTTATTGCCAGAAGCTTTGAATCTACAAAAGTAAACATATAAAGTTGTTATGAAGTCAACAAATTGTTATACATTACACCTTTACCAGCAACAAAAAGTAACCAGCTGGCTAGCTATTCGATTTATTGGTTGTTATAAAATGTCTTGTTACTTAAATAAAAAAGAAACCCAAGATAACACAAAGCTCTTTTGAATATGACACAGGCTTTTTCAAATTTTGTTGAAAGTGAAACTATAAACAGTTTCATGTTCACACTTGCTAGCACAGCAATAGAAAGCAATTGTTTATCTTACTCTAAGATTAATGGAATTAAAAGTAAACAGATGTACCTGAAAGCGTAGTCAGTGAGTTAAAGCTATTATTTTTGTTAAGTCAAAGTCTCCTTTTCTGTCAAACAGCTTTTTTGCAATCACAGGCGACACAGAGAATAAACGTTTTCCAGCTCAACTTCATTCCGTGATCATATATCAAAACTTCCATTTACTTGCTGCAAGTCAATACAAAACCAATTCCTTTAGCCTTCTTTCAGTAGTTGTATTGGAAGCAAACTTCGGAATTGCAGTTGGCCGAAGTTGACCGAACCCATTAAACAGACCGGCTACCGCGAGGCAATAACAATAGGAAGAGTAAATTATTCCTACGCACCCATCCCCTAATATCAATCTTTCTTTCACCGTAAATTTCGACGACTTCTTTTTAAAGAGAGTCCAAAAGTCCACACTTCGGCGAGATTCTTTTTACGTCACAAATTCTTTTGTTTTAACCAGAGTCAAAAAGTCCACACCTCGGCGAGATTTTTCTCGACGTCATAATTCTTTTGTTTTTTCTTTGTTTAAGAGAGTTCAAAAGTCCACACCTCGGCGGCCGCCGAAGTCGACTGTTTTTTTAACGGCAGAAAACAAAGGAATCGAGAGAACACAAGTCAGCGAAATGCGGCAAAATGTAGTTCGACTACCGTAAGAACCATAGTACTTCGGCAAAGCACATCGAAGGAGAGTCGAGCCTCGGCAAACACTCCTGAGTGGAGATAAGAATATTACCTCGGATATCCTGGGCGCAAAGGAATCTTATTAAACGCTTATAATAAAAATTATGCGTTGCTTTAAATCAATTTCTACATTTAGATACACATGATTTTCTCATTGGCAAAATTTCTCCTTAGGCGAGTGCCGAAGTGGCCGAAGTCTAAATCCGCCCCTGCTCAATATATTCTCAATATACTCAATATTAATTACAGTAATCCCTAAAAATAAAGTCATTTTATTTCGTGATTTATAAAGTTAAAGTACACATAAATACAGTTGTTGCAAAAAAATGGCGCTGGAAAAGATAAAAAATAATAAAAATAAATTGTAGAAACACTTAGAGAACATTTCACTAATGGAATAATAAAGGGAATTTCAAGAAAGGCTTACAAAGATTTCGTTCATTCATTAACTTGTTTAGTTGTATCATCATCATCCAGGGTTACCTGAAGTTAAGGATTAAAAAAAGATTTATCAATACAACCTGAAAACTGAAATTCATTGAAAGCCTCTTTAAAACTATGTTCATAACTATTTTCTTACCATCCATTTTTTCTTTCTTCATCATGTTCTCAGCAAATCTTTTTCACATTTGCTCAGTCGGTTCAAAAAATGTAGTTGAGCAAAATTAGACAGAGAAAGAATGAAGTACAAAAACAATTGATAACAATTTCCTAGACGGTTTTAGACTTTAGTCCTAGACGTTAACGAAAAGAAGAAAATTCGAATGCACAAATGCACAAATATGCAACACAACAAAATTATTATAATTATAATTTAGATAACTAAGAAAGCTGAGCAATTCATATTTGTTACTTTTTTCAAAAACCTTTGTGAGGGGTCTGACTTGGACTTGGAAACCCAAATTTGATGTTAGACTTGTGTTTTTTGTGTTCGTAGGCTTTAGTACTACTCACTTGAGAAATTTCAGCCAAGAGGCTCATGAAAAAACAATCCACTTAGGCAGAAGGAAGGAAGGACAATGGGAAAGATCTGTTATATCATTTTATTGACGTCAAATTATTACCAAAATTATTCGATAAGGCCCGTGGAAAATCCACTTAAATTAAAGCCCAATTTCAAATACTGACCTAAAAACAATAGACTGAGACTATCAACCTTCTGGGGAAATGACATGAAAAGATCCGTTGGTAGCTCCTACACTAGACTGTTAAATGAAGTTCCTAGCATAAAGTAACGGAAATTTTGTTTTTTGGCAAAAAAAATGGCTGTTCTTTTTAAGCATTCTGCTACTTTTTCCTTTAAAATAAATCTTTACAAAAACATTTAAAGAGGGCATGGTTTATATAAATGATATAACAGAGGACGTGATGCCAACACCAAATGCAGGCCAATGCCAAAAAGTGGGTGAAAACGTTATCCCACATTACCCAACACGTTCCCCGGATACAGAGGCACGATGGCATTGTCAATCTGGGTAAAAGCATTGGCGTTGAAACACAGGCATAACGTACTCATGGAGCCTGTATTTGACCTGAATGGTACACGACTCAAGCCAGACTTAGTTATTATCTAAGCCGACGAATTAGTTGTCATCGATGTGTCCATTGTTACAGAGAATATGCGTTTTCAACATGCTGCTGGTTCTTTATTGAATGATGCCCATGCGTGAAAGGACGCTATTACGATAGGCCCAACCTTAGAAGAGCATTGACCCATCGGTTCAGCATTGCAAATATATCTTTCGGCGCAATAATTATCTCCTTAAGGAGAATTTGGTGTTCGCGCAACAACACGTGCTTGTTTTCGATTGGCGGCACGAAAAAAAGATATCAATACGATGGTGGTAAGGTCTATGGAACGTTCGATTAAGATCTGGACGTTCTTCATGCGATCAACTCGATAATCATGAAAATGGGGGTATAATATACGGTAGACCTCAGTGGTCACCAATGGCCCGAGTGGTCAAACCCGCGTGCAAGACGAGGTTATTAGATTAATTAGATAAATATCTGCATATGGGGCACTGCCCCATTATTAAAACAGTAATATATCAGTATCTAATTAGTGACGCGCATGAATGGATTAACGAGATTCCCACTGTCCCTATCTACTATCTAGCGAAACCACAGTCAAGGGAACAAGCTTGGCAAAATCAGCGGGGAAAGAAGACCCTGTTGAGCTTGACTTTAGTCTGACTCTGTGAAAAGACATAGGATGTGTAGTTATAGGTGGGAGCGCAAGCGACAGTGAAATACCACTACTCTTATAGTTATTTTACTTATTCGAATAAGCGGTAGCGAGCTTAGCGGCTCATTTTCTAGCATTAAGGCCCATCGGCGGGTCGACCCATGTAGAAGACACTGTCAGGTTGGAAGTTTGGCTGGGGCGGCACATCTGTCAAGTGATAAAGCAGGTGTCCTAAGGTAAGCTCAATGAGAACGGAAATCTCATGTAGAACAAAAGGGTAAAAGTTCACTTGATTTTGATTTTCAGTATGAATACAAACTGTGAAAGCATGGCCTATCGATCCTTTAGTCTTTAGGAGTTTTAAGCTAGAGGTGTCAGAAAAGTTACGACAGGGATAAATCTCGGCGCCTTATTTCACTTGGTCCGTACCCACAACCCAGATCCCGTTTTCACTAACCCACGAGCGCCAACTCCCTTGACCCTCACCGAACATATCTATTCCAAAGGTGTGAATGCTCACAACGTGATAATATTTATCATTGACACTGTTTTCTGTTCAACATTGTAGTGGCTATGTGTGATATATTGATATAAATGCTTGCAATACAACAAAAAACAAAACAAAACAAAACAAGAAGGACTGTTTTGCAAGGTATGGAGGATTAACTATAAAGCCACAATGGGAAAGTAGATTTATTTAGTGCGTAAAGTAGGGTGAAAGGAATTATAATAGGACTTCAGTTGCCAATTGTATGTTGATATGTTGATCTTCTAGTAGCTTTCCTTTAAGCGGTCCACTATTCTCTTTGATTGATAACTGGTCCATCGCTATTGCTATATCATCGATATATGCATCTGCGGTCTTTAGTCGTAGGAATGTTTCCATTTCAGATACATTAGGATGAATTTTCGACGCCGTTCCGGCTGGGTTAGTAAGGATGTGAGCGCCAACCTTCATCCAGATAAGCATGAGGTACAGGCTGGATGCAAATCTCAAGCCGGCATCAATTGAAAGCTTTGGAAAAGCTACCCGGGCGCGTTAACAGTTTCTGAACGGAAGCTAATGCTGTTCGAATATTGCCTAGAAAAGAAAAGAAAGATATTAATGCTGGTTGATAATAAAGAGGGACAAAACATTGATGCTGTTTGTGTGATAGAAAATGTGAAATTACTTTTGTACCTGAAGTTGTGCTTTTGGTATTGATTATGTCGAACTGTTTGCTGCCAGGGCATCTACTTTGATTACGAATCTCCTGAAATTATTCTCCTTTATCAGTTCCAAGTTATCTTTAAAGTATGTACTATTGGACAATATTGTATCTGCTAGTTCCGACATCGCCACGTCTGGTCTGCAGTAAAATTCGCAATTGATGTGCGATAACTTAAGAGCAAATTCTGAAGCCGAAAAGAAATCTTCCTTGTGTGCTGCACCATACGGCGCAAGAAAATCCTTGCGGAAGTGGTAGAAATAATTGACCGCAGCATTACTTCTGGGTGTGGAGTATTTGGCAGAACTGACTAAAAAGAAAGTGATAAAAAAAGTGTAAAAAGAATATACCCAGTGGGCACAAGAAAGTTTTTTTGACGCCCAAAAAACGTTATTTCGTTCGTTCAATTAACAGTCATATAACGTACCGTTCAATAACCACTTTTTTACGTACATTGAAATAACGTTCCAAAAACACCGTTAAAATAACGCCATTGCGCTGGTTCAAAACACGTCAATGTCGCGTTCTATTTGCACATTCAATAACCACTTTTTTACGTACGTTCAAATAACGTTCTGATCGTCATATCGTGAGAATAACGTATTTCTGAGCGCAAGTTAAAAGTCGGTATGTCAAATTTAGAAATATATTATTGATAAATATTAGTGAACTTGCTAAATATTAGTGAACTTGACAAAAATTTGTGAACTTGATAAAATTTATTGAACTTGATAAATATTAGTGAACATACATAACTATTAGTAAATATACATATGTGAAGAGTTGAAAATACTACTAATATTACTTCGTAAATTTACATTAAAACATGTAGAAAAATGTCCCTTCGGATCCGGCCACCTCCTCTACCTCGATCTGGAGAAGACTTCAATAGATTTGCGATCGCCTCTTTAATTTCAACTTCAGTCCCATTTTTAAATCGATGTAAAACACATTCTATGAGAAATGAAATGAACACATTTTTACTTCACTTCATTTAGAAAATTTTACAAACAGAAAGAGGTACTATGTCAAATAAAATTTACTGCTCTGCTCTGAATAAGACAGTAAAGATATGACTATTATACAGCGCTTAAAATAAATATTTGACCACTGCCGGTCATATTGATCGTCGGAGATGCAAAATGGCCGGTTATTTGAAGCTCTGATCATATTTAGCAAAATTTAGCTACAGAGCAAAGTTTACTATTTGATTACGAGGATCAGCAAAACTGCCTATTTTCCCTTTAGAGTACTTGTACTCTAAAGTTTTGACACAAAATAACTCCCCCAAAATAACTTTACAAATTTCGGTATCTTGAATCCCGAACTTCTCCCCCTTTCCACGCAAATTCATCTTGGCCATTAGACCAAAACTCATAAATCCCACAATGAAAGTATAACATGCTTTGGTGAATATCAACAAACGATCTTGAATGTG
Organism: Hydractinia echinata; assembly: GCA_030067915.1. NCBI lineage: Eukaryota > Metazoa > Cnidaria > Hydrozoa > Anthoathecata > Hydractiniidae > Hydractinia > Hydractinia echinata. The sequence goes on along the minus strand of JASGCC010000333.1, from coordinate 177,650 downwards.
ATGGGGTTGGTACAAAAACGATAAACACTAATACGGACCTTTTACATATATTCTTTGCACAAATGACAGGATTTTTCCCACCAACTTGACATAACTGTTGAAACTGAAATAGAAAGCACTCTAAAATATATATCACGTCAATTAAAGCTCCTACTGGGTGCTAAAGTAATGGAACTTTGATAATGGGACAGACAATTGAGGGATGTTGAAATGGATGTACTCACCAACTGTCTCCTCTTTTCACCATCTGCCTTGATTCTTTGTGCGAGACATAGGAATTCATCCAACTTTGTCAACTCTTGCAGCCGTTTCATGACTGTGCCAAGTTCTTCTCCTCTGTCTGATCGATTTGTTGCACCATCCATTAACAAATGGCGAATATCAGTCAAAAGATGAATCACGCGACTTTGATATCCTTAATATAATGACATAAAAAAAACAAATTACTCTACCAAGCAGATTTTTCAGATCCGTTCAGCAAACCGAATTGATGCAAAAATTCAATTTGGCACATTTGATGAAGTTTGTGGAATTTTGTAACAAATGGTTTTATACAAAATATACTTACTCCCCATGGGCCATGGAAATGCGTTCTTATTTGGTAGTTGTGATGAGTTTGAAGGAGTATTCTCAATATTTTCAACATCCATCGAATGCTCCTCATTTTTAATCAAACTGCTATCATTCATTGATGGCAATGGCGGCAGATTGGCACCTTGCATAGGAGTGCTGTTCCACGTTGAAGCTCTGTCTTTTGACTTAGGAGTGGTTGCAGCAGAAACTTTTGATGGTGGCAGTGGTTGCTTCTTAGCTATGGTCAAAAATTGAATGTGACTACATATATTGAATGTATAAATAAATGTTTTTTTTGGTCTGAATATATGTTGTCTTGTTATTGTTCATTATCATGCTTCAAGTTGTCTCAATAATGACGAATAAATGTTGAAACATGAATTTGCAAATGAATAAAATGATTGAAGATAATTTTATGTTTAACTTACATGTTGTATCGACAGTTTTTTGCACTCTTTTGGGTATAACTTCTTCTGAATCACTTTCAGAGTCAGATACGAATGCTCTTTTGTGATTTTTTGACTTTTCCGAAGGCTGTGATTTCTTCACCACCACTGTCTTCAGTGGTGATGTTGTACTGCTCGCACAAATCGTATTCATCTAAAAAAGTTTTGTAATTAACGATGTTCAAGACACATTTATCCATCAAGATACAAAAATGGTAGACATAAGTACATGTGCAAGAAGTACTCACAAAATGAGTGTAACGTACCTGAAACTAGCTTCATTTTCAGAAGTTTAAAAACTTTCCAATCAGGGCTTGGTTCTCTTTTCTCATTCATGGCCCTACTGGCATTTATATTTTTAGGCCACATCAATTCTTCACCCTTGATCCAAATACTTGTTACTGTTCCGAAACGAACCAGGTTTCCTTCGTACCATATGGTTCGACGCTTTTGGTTTTATTGAAATGTTTTCCGATACTTCGTTTCCAGCATTCGCGTTCTCTTTTATCGGGTCGGCCTTGATGGGATCCGTTATCGCTTTGCCAAGTTTACGGTCACTGTGTGTTGCTGCATGAAATCCGAGAACTTTACCAACTTCAAACACACGCCTTTTATGCGCATTTCGAATGACAAATGCGCATGCGCTGCGACTTCTAGAACCATCAAGCAAACATTTGCTGACTAACTGAATATTGTATTATTACTGGTAGGCGACTCACCATGTCAAGCCAATATAAAACTTGACATGCTAAATAAAAAATGTTACTATTTTCACCTTGCGGGGGTCCAAACCTTCAATTTCCGTTCTTTAACCCTGAGCCTCTAAGATATTTCTGTTTAACAACCTATGTGTCTTTCAGTACTTCTTTATCAGTTATCTGTTCTTAAAAAAGCCAGCTGAGTTTAAACTGTCGCCCATTTCACGGCTTTATTAAAACCCTTTTATTTCTAGAAATAACTGTAACACAGAGCCTCTATTTATGTGGACACCGAGAGTTTATTTTCGCCCGTTTTACGGACATTTCAGTTGTTAAAGTATTTCCTTGACTTTTCATCTCTGTTGCAATTACTTTTAAAAGTTCCAATACACGCGAGGCTGCATTTATCTCACAACAGCAATTTCTCTATTAATAGCCGTATTCTGTGTGTTCATGTGCAAAAAAAAATGTCGTGTTACGTTATCACCAAAATACGGACTATTTTTATACCGTGCGGAGGAGTTTTCATTTTATTTTCCCGCCTTTTGCGCATTTAGGCAACTGCGAATTTCTGAATAAGTTAACCAATCAGCAAGCCTTAAATATTGTTGAATTACTTTTGCCGGCATCTTTTAAAACATCGGCAGTTTCAAATAAGAAGAAGATAGAAACAACCAAAGCGTGGTCATGGTCAGTGTTCACATGTTCTAGCCACCTATAAAACCTAACCAATTTGAAGATTTTCGCTACGAACAAAGATTTTGAGGTAGCAGTTTTTGAAAGTAGTTAAATACCGTAGCTGCAACAAAATTTTCTAAAAAGTAAAATTTCTTTTCTTTACTGTAAATATAGCACAGGCTTTTAGATTATTTGAAATGACAATGAATTTTACAAACTTATTTTGCAAAAAAATAAAATTTCCGAGTGATTTTTTAAGTTGGGCCGTGTAATGATAGGCTGTAACCGAAGTTGGGATAAGGATATTACGCCTATACAGATATGCAACATGGTTTACCTGTACTCGGCGCTCAGCCCGGTGTTACGTTAATTTTTCAACTTTTACGAGAACTTTTCCTGCAAAATCAAAACAATGTTGCACGATTGTTTTTGCTTTAACAGGGTCAAAAGGTTATAAATTGTGTTGTTGTTGTTTTTGTTTTAAAAATTTCTGAAAAACCTTTCCACAGAATAAGATTGCTTAGTGATTGTTTTGGCTGTACAGGGAAACAACGGGCTTTTCCTGGGTTTATGTTTAAACCGAAATTAAGATATAGTTTTTCGCCTTAAGCGCTCAGCCAGTGTTAACGACGGACTGTTTCCTGCGCTTCTATTTAACTAAAGTAGCGACACCTGTATGGATAAGCGACATTGTCTACCTGTACAAAGCGCTCAGCCCGACATTTCCTGAAAAATAAAAAACAGTTGGATGACTGTTTCTACTATGACGGAGTAACCACTGGTTGTTATTTTAGCTAAAGTTAAACGTTCAACGCCGGGTATCACAGTTACTACTTGTGGCTTAACTCGGCTTTTCGACGCCGGGCCCCCTGGCTAGTTTGAATTTTTCCATTTTACGCCAATTTCAAATCCTGAAATTTGCATGTTTAACGACATTCTCGCCGTCTTCCGGAGCTATTAATCAAAACAGTTTGATAAGTGCTCTGGGAAACGTTCTAACGACTAAAAAAGGAAAAAAACTCGAAGTGAGCTGTGTTTACCATAAAATCAACAATAAAGTTGACTTTTACCTTTCGGCTTCTAAAACGATTTCCTGCTGGAATTCTGTTTTGACAGAGATCTACATGTATTCAAAGACGAGGATAATATTCTGATTTTGCTACCTTGCGACCATCCGTTTACTGCGTTGTTTTTGTCATGCAACTTGCACATTACGCGAAACACTTAACGAATTAAGATCAATTTTTTTGGATTCCTAAATGTCGCAACTACATCAAGCTGCTCCTTTGTGAATTTGTTGATTGACAACCGTATTTTTATCCAGCTCCACTTGATCTTACACCGACAAGAGTTACGGCAGTTTCGCCTTTACTTGTGCTAGTCTGGACTATGCTGGTTCCGTTTATGTTCGAAGTATCTACGCTCCTGTTGACGCTGCTACCATTATGTATAAATCATGAATATTTTTATTTACTCGTGCCTCCACAAGAGCTGCTTACTTGAACTTAGTTCCTGATTATTGTTTTGCTACATGCATCCGTGGGTTAACTCGATTTTTAGTGCACGTGGCGTTCCCAATATTATTATATCTGATGATGGTTCACCATTTATCTCAGAAGAGACACAGCTCTTTGCTGCACAGAAAAAGATTTTATTGAAATTCAATTAAGAGATGCCTTAAAAACATTTTCAAAATAAAAGAGTTGATTACGAGTAATTCTTGACAATTTTTAAGGAAATCGATGTTGTAATCAACAATCGCCCACTAAAATTTTTATACGACGCCAAATTACTTACTCTTTGGTAGGAAATTAAACACACAAACTTACACGATCAAAGAATCTGTTGATATCTCCAAAGTTATTTTTGAGAATCGTGCTACAACGAGTATGTTCTCAATCTACGCGAATCGCAAAAAGAAAGAAAGTCGTGGAACCATCCGAGTGAAAGATATGGTGTTATTAAACGACGAAAACCACCACGAAGGTTATTGAAAGTCAGAATTGTGGAAAACATCAAGCCTTCCTCGGGTAGAAAGATTCGAGGTGCTAAAGTTCGATACGTACGTAATGGAAAAGCGGTATGCGTCGACGGACCTATCAACAAACCCGTTTCACTCGAAGTGAAATTGAACGAAGATTTTCGCAATACAAGGTAGACGTTGCATTTGTTGACGATGCAAAGATTCCAAAGTTCAACATGTAAATATTTGTAGACATTTATTTTTAAAGTTTATTTTATAGTTTATAGTTTATACATTTTTTATGTTTTTTTATGCTTCTTTCTTTTGCCTGGTGGGGAGGATGTTAGGTTTTCTTTAGTTTTTGTATTCGCTTCTGTTAGTCCCCAGTCCTCCTCACGTTTCTCACGCCTTCGGCTTTCTTGTGGCAGTTCGTTTTCAACTGTTATCGCAATCAGTCGTTCTTCTGTGCAAAAGACAGAAAAATAATGTTTCAAAAGATATTATATGCGAACCGCGTTTATCTTTTGGTCATGTCGAATCGGCAATATTATACACGCGACAAACTCTTTCAAAATATCTAAATGGAAGAAACTGTACTATTGGGATGGTTTTTATTCAGTTATTTATATCCTGTGCTCCAAAAATTTCTTTTATCTTTTCTTTTGATTTGAACTAGTTGAACTGCTTCCAGATGGTTATCAATATTAAGATAACAGCAAGCGGGGTACACTATTATATTTTTGGAGATATCACGCATTCTTTTCTACACAAATTTTAAATAATGTTTTTATCAAAAAAGAAAAGAACGTTTTACTTGATTTCAGAAAACTGAATAATTTAACCTCTTAAAGGCTGGAAATAAAACTCCGTGGTTGATATCTGATACCGTTGGGTAGCCCAATTCAAACACGTGTTTAAGAAAGAGAAATTTCTAAGGGAAATGTTGAAACTAAAATAAAATGACACTGACTAAAATTTTACTTCGATAAATATTTCTCCTTTTCAAAAATATAAGCGCCAAATGTTTTTATGTTCAGATTTAAGATTTAAACAATACTCTAAATTTGTAGAAGCTAGCGTTCATGTGGCAATACCTGAAGGCGGGAATATATTTATAATTCGTACCAATGAGCAGGAGAGATGCGGAATACAGAAAAGCGGGAACAATAGAGTAAATATGGTATATGGGAATTCATATTCTTTCACACTCTAATAATTTTCTGTTTTATTTTGACACGATTTGTTTGCGTAACAACAAAAGTAATTCGATGAAATGTACAATTAAAATTTGTCTCTTTCTCTTGAAAGTAGAATATGCTGCACAGCGCGTAATTACTGTATTTTTACCTTCGTGTAAGATCGCTTTAATATTTCCGCAAGGTACTGTAAACAAACTAGCTATAATAAAAATTATTTTTGGTGTCTAGAGTGAAGACGATCTAAGGCGGGGAAAAAGTTGGCATCAAAACCGAAACGTACATTAAGTTGTTCTATTTTGTTGAACATCATAGCTTTGCATGTGAGTAGGCAAATACATAGTCAAAAGTTAGCAATATTTCATGTTTGAAGGTTTTTAAAAAAAAATTTAACGAAAAGTACCATGAGCGAAGGATTATTCTCTAGCGTCAGACAGTATTACAATTTTTACTCCGCATGCATTCCTGAATTATTATTAAATTTATATTTCTCTAAATTATAAAAACATATTTCCCAAGCGTAAATTTTTAGTTTAATGACTTTTCGCTTTTATTATAACTACCCAGTAAGGAATTAATAATTACATTGTATCTTGTTCATGTAGGGAATTCATACCACGGTTACTGATATCCCACGACATTTTAAGAAAGTAAATTAATTAACCAGAACGATTTAATTCTACGCCTTGTCGAGATAAGCCACGTTGAACGAGAGAAAAGAATTTCTGACGACAAGAAAAATAAAAAAATAAACTAACCCTGGTTTCATAGAAGTTTGTAGTAGCCGATGGTAAGTTGCGTTTTTACTGATTTATTATCTATTTTTCATCAAATTTTTTTGTTATTATTATTTACCTGACTTAAACAAAGCGGTATTTTTTTGTAGGGGAGTAAAGAAACTTATATAACAAGAAAATAAAAGATATTGTCAGGCAGAACAATGGTAAGTGAAATTTTTACAACTTGGATGATTTTTACAATTGTTGTTATAACTGGCTATCTCACATTTCTACTTCCGTTTACCAGCATTATATGGACAGGTGGAAAATATGGAAAATAAAATTTTCGGATTCAAGTAAAGGTGGAAATCGAGGATTCTGGATTGCTGTATGTGATTTTTACTTTTTAATATATTACGTTCGCTGTGAACCAGTACGCGCGCACCAAACTGCAAACTGTGAAATACTTAACATTCTATGCTTTATACTTAAAATTACAGAAGTACATATACCTTATTAAGTATATATACCATATATACCATTTGCGAAGATATAAGAAATCAGCCGCGTAGTCCTTGTAGGTTATATAGAATAGATTAGATATCATTTTGTATGGCTGTCAAATACTTAACCGGCTCTGATTAACTCCATCCAGGCATTAAAATCCAAGCATATGGTCCGGATTGTAGTTCTGCGCAATCTCATTTTCACAGGCCTCCAAAAAAATAATTTAATATTATTATTTATTAATTTTTTTACTATTTTCGCAGGAAAGGAAGTTAAAAAAACAACAGAATGTTAAAATATAAAATAAAATAAAATTTAAATCTGTTAAAACATGTTTTAGTTTAAATATTAGCATCAAGGTGACTACGTATTGGATTTGTAAAATTTGATAAAGCTACAAAAATCTGATATTCAGATCAAAAATCTTGAACATGTTGTTGTCTATATCCACATCAGAACCTTTGACCAAAATAGAGTCAATTATTTGAGGCAACATTAACTACTTACACATATACCAACAAAAGAGAGGACGATTTTAGTTGTTTTTCTTTGCCCAATCAAGCATTCACGATACACAACACTATACAAAACACTTTCGTAATTTTTTCCTTTAAGATTTTTATCAGATGTTGTTTTTTCGTCCAGCCCCTCCACATCGATCAGGCGAGGACTTTAGCAAATTGGCTATCGTTTCTGTTATTTCGACCTCTGTTCCATTATTAAACTGATGAAACACGCATTCTGTAAAAGAAATCAGTTAACAAGCGCAAACGTTTTGCGAATAGCATGTTTATTTTGATCTGTATTTCCAGAATAAAAAGCCTTTAGGATGTCCTACACATAAAGTAGCTAAACAAAATAATGCATTATATTCCTTACCAAAAATCACACGATATATTTCACTGTTTTGGATTCTAAATTTATCTCCTTTTCCTCTTGAATACATTTGCGCTATTACACCGTTAGCTCGTCAATCTACAAATAAAATAATCTAGTACTATTTCACAACTACATTATACTTGACATGTTGGCAACACTAATGGAAATAAAAAATGTACTAGCTTATATGGTGGAAAGAATCGTTTTATCTATTCTTGTAATAAAGTTTTCCCCTGTTCGTTGCTGCACTGTTAAAGCTTTATCATCGGCAGTAAAAGCGTCACTTATTGCAAAAAGATATTGCTTCTGCTCTACCTTGTACAGGTGTGCTGCTTACTGGAGATAGATTCTACAGTAGGAATTCTCAAACTACACTTGATTTAAAAATGACTAACGCATCGTATAAGATAATAATTTAAGGGTTTTGGGTAAACTTACATTCATATGAGCTTGTTTTTTTATTATTTTGTTAGGCGCCTCCTTTGAATCACTATCATGAGAAGAATGAATGTCCTTTTTAAGCACATTCAGCGGCAATGTTTTTTTGCACCCAGCGTTTGGGACAGATTTAAGTATTGCGCGCTCATTACAGGCTATGTAGAATAGAATCATAATGCACCGTTACGTATGGTTGTCAAGTGCTTAACCCCGTGAATTAATGCCAACAGTTATATGGTCCTGAAAAAAGACTTTGCAGATTTGCGTGCAGATTAGCGCCATCTAATTTTCACAGGCCTCCTGAAAAATAATATTCCGCGCACTTTAATTCTTCTATTAAAATTTTTACTATTTTTACTACTTTGCTTCATTATCAAAACTTTTCATATCTTTATCTTAAACAGACACTTGAATTTCATTTTCCCGCAATTCGTTTTCGATTTCAGATCCTGATTTATTTCTGTTCCTAAAACCTAAAACTGGATAAAATAAATTTTCCCTGTCAGTAGGTGCCATGGGCCAAGCGTTAAAAGAATCCCTGTCTTATTGCAGACAATACGTTAGATTTATAAAAGAACATATTTGATCTCGATTGTTAAAGTAATAACAAGGTGAAATTACCGTTCTACCGTGTGATGTGTGCAGTTGATATTTTCAAACAAAAGTCATTGAATTTGAAAAAAAGCTGGCGTCAAACTTTGTTTGTCCTTGTAATGTAATCAACGGCAAACTTGCGAATTTCCAAAGAACGTGATAACATAGTTGGATGGAAGAATATCGAAGGTTTTCATTATATGTATGATAATGTGCCAGTTGAATTTATTTCATGTGCGTACAACTGATATTACAATTAATTCCCCAGGCAGTATCTTCAACTGGGATATTAGGCCGAATGTATTGTTTTACAAGTCGGGGTTAGGAAGTCCTTCCTGTAATGATCAGCGAGTAGTGCGGTTGGTGTGGCCATCAACACGTCAAAGTTCTATTACCGTTTTTACCAAATGTGAATTTCCAATTTTTAAAAAAAGGAAATATTTAATCAATACAAGCTACTGTTTAGCAGTAAAAAAATTCCTGCTAGTATAACGGTTAACAATATTCGGTCCTCCTTTATGTTATATTGCATGGTAATGATACTTACTGAGTTTCAATATTTGTCTATTAGACATCTGCAGGCTAAATAGTTAGGTTCCATACCTTCCAGAGGCTTAGATATTGGCTATCACTTTAAACTAACCCTAAAAATCCGTATAAAATCCTTATAATCGAGGAAATATAATAAGTCATGTTAGGATTATTCCTTAAACTTACAACACAACTTTGGTTGATCAATTAGAATCCTTCTACATGTTATAGAGAAGTGATTAATCCGATTTTCTAAAATTTTCTAATTTTACCCGAAAATCGGAAAAACCCGTATTTTCGGGCAATTTTTTGCATCTTTTCATGCGAACTATATGAAAACCGGAAATAATGTTAAATAACCTTTATTTGACAATTTTTTTGTGACAAGTTCATGTTAGCTTTCGCCCGCTTAATGCGAGCATGGTCACACAATCAATATTTTCAAAAAATTATCGCATTATAAAAAAAATTAATAATAAAATAATGACTCGTATCAAAATAGCTCAAGAAGCATAGACTATTGAATTTTAAGCAGATAGTGGTATTTTAAACAAATTTTAAACTTTTGATGACGTCATAGAAAAGTGCTGACATAAGAAAATTTATTGCTGCCATTATGTTCCTTTTGTGACGTAGCGTAGGTGTGCCAAGTTTAAATCAATTTGGAGAAGCCTATGAAATGTTTTTTGAGGAGGAGCGGAATCCGCCCCCGCCCCCGATCATAATATGTTCGAAAAAGCGCGGATCGAATAGGGTTATGTAAAACTTTCGTGGCGTCAGTACATGTTGTGCGTATATTTATGCTGCGTGACTCTTCTAAATATAATATGCAACGACACTGTTAAAAGCTTATATGGATGTTTCACCTTGAACATCACATTAACAGCTGTACCAGTATCTTAGTAGTTACTAAAAGAACAATAATCGAGTAATTATTTTATCAAGCCATCATTTTTAGTCAGTTCTGCGGCTCTTATGGTTCTAACAGCTTCACTTGCACGTCCTGTAAGTGATAGATAAACAGCTGGTCTTTGCTTTTTTTATCCAAGTCAGTATAAATCTGCCACATATCCAATGTCATTTTTCCACACTATATAGTCATCTTTTTTATTGAACAGCGAGGGAGCTTTCAATACTTTATTAGCTGCCATTGCCACAAACACAACGTTTGAATACCAATCACGTATCACAATGGAAACAATAAATCAAAAGTTACTACCTGTAGTGTCACATCCGGGTGTGTGCCCTTAATAAACTTGTCCGTTATTCCGCAATGCCACCAGCATCAACAGCACAACATTCTTGCACAACATCCATAATTATCACTATGTACATTGAAAGCTTCACCAGTAACTTAGATTCTAGTTACTAAAAGAACAATAATAATATCACAATATTAACAGACACTTCATGCTCTTCTTACTTTTTCTCTGGAATTTCTTTTTTTTTTTACTGTTCAACTGGCGCAACGTTTTCCTCCTTGTCGACTTCTGCTGCAACAAAAGGTGAACTGCTATGGTCAAATCTGGCACACTTAAAATAAAGCGCCCAAGAGAAAAGCGCTGCACCAGTTTTAAGTGCTACGTCTAAGTACTTGTCAAATATCAAATATACAGAATTTAATAATAATAATCATGTATTTGGTTCCATTATTTACAAATGGTTCTTCTCCATAAAAAAAAAAAGAGAAAAGGTTAAAAGTTATTTGCAAATAAGTTATGATAAATTTATACATATAATACAATTAATAAAATACTATAAAATCCTACACTTAAGATAAGTCAAGACACATGGTAATTGGAACAGAACGCTGAGAAAAGGCTGAAAACAGGGAGACAAAAGAAAATTGGAAAGTGGAAAAAGTAGAAGACAAAAGTGCATAAGTTCGCCAATTAAATTGTAGCTTAAATAAATTGAATAAAATAGACATAAGTTGCACAAGAAAACCAACAGAATCGAATAAACGACAGGTTTCGTCCAGGCCTGTTTTTAAGTTTTGATTCACCCGTTTAAAATTCTTATTGTATTTTCTTGTCATTAAAGTAATTGTTTTTTTCCTAAACGTTTACGTGTATACGTTTTTTCGATTCACTCGGGTAAAGGGTGGTGATTTTGTCGGAAGTTTTACCAAACAAAACTGGTATACAACATTACAAAGAAATGTTTTTAAAATGCAGTCTGCGCGTCATGTTCTTGTTTCAAACACACAAATTTTCTTCATATTAGACAGATTGCTTTTCCGTTCATGGATGCTTAACATTTTTAAAGAATTTTTAAGGTGAGAAGAGATTACTGTTTGTAAAATGTGCTGTTTCTTATGGATTGACGAATAAAAATGTTTTTTTTCTGCATAACATTTTTGCAATTCTTAATTTGTGAACAATTTATTTAGCTATGTTGTATTATGTTTAGATAAAAATATAAAACAAAATGGATATCCATGACATGAAAGGTCTGATCATATTGTCAATTCGTGTATCTACAAGTATAAAATGTTACGATTATCATTTTATAAAGATATCACGACTATGGGTGCTAGCGAATAGATTGTAAACCAATCCGGAAATTTGTGCAAGCGTTAACATTACAACGGAGTTTTTAAATTTATGTGAAATCGAAATATAATCAGTTTAATACCGTATTTCACAGCAATCAACTTGTTAAACTGTTTCATAGTCTTTGTTTTACGACAATAAACTGACTTGATGTGGGTGTTCTGTGTGGTTGGATACACACATGTTTCTCAAAAGCTAAGCGATTTCAAGTCCTGTTTGCCGAATGACGATTTTGCGAAATAGTTTTAAGACTCACTGAAGTCACTATTGCCTCGCTTACACCATATCTGTGATGATATTTGAACAGTGTTGTGGTGTTAGATAATCAATTTCCGGTTATTCTGATGACAATGAAACATTTTACAGCTGACGAATGGTTTGGTCACGCTTTGTAACAAACATTAGCAAGTAACGAAATGGTTCTTCACAAATAAAAATACGTCCGTTTTTGTCTCAAACCAAATTAATATTACTAATATTATTACTATGTTATTCTACTATGCTCTTCAAACTTATTCAGCAAAATTAACGAGCTATCTACGTTTCTCTGCTTTTGGATATTTTCTCTCAACTGAAGTTAAACTGATTTATTTAGACTTTATATTTACGAAATCAGTAAATCTTCTTTGGTCATTAATTAATTAGTTATATCATAACCTATAAGCGAATTTGTCCATGTGACATATAACTAGTAATTTATACCATATTAGAAAATATATTTTATATGCTCAATTTCGAGAACAGCATCCATGAACTGGAATAAACAGCAAACCGATATGAGTTGTTCGTGTGTCTTTTTGCAGTGAAAAGTGCGGTGAACATTAAATAAAAATTGCTTGATGCGCGGACTGCACAAACATAAATATCAATCATTTAAAAATAATTACAAATTTAAATAAAATATTTTTCTATTTTGCTAGTTGATTAATGTAACCACTTTAAAAATGGCGATACCGCCACCTGATACACAGTCATTCTTCAGTCGCAAAACAAATCCTTTCTCCGTTTACCATCAAATATTGCTTCGAAATAGGATTTTGATTTTAGTCTGGCCTTTCTCACTTAATGATAAATATGGATTAAAACATTTTTTTCAGATGTTTGTCTAGCCGTTACATCTATTGTGTAGAGCTACAACGCTGATCAAAATAATGTATAAAAACATATGATTTTGATAAACGGTTCGAACACATATTTAAGAGATATTTGACTCAACCTGTCTGCTTCGAAACGGGTGGGTTAACAAAACTTGAAAAGATGACGTCAGTTACCTCCACTTGTTTGGCATTAAAATAAGCAGAAGAAGTTAGAGCCCTAAACTGTCCCATACACTCTGGTGGAGCGCTCTAGTACAAGCATGCAGTATGTTGTAAAGCAGGCACATAGTGTTTCGGGTGTAATGTAATTTTTAAAAATAACTTTTTCGCAACTTTTGCCAAAATAAAACACAGCTTATAGCCTGTTGTTAACCCGTCATAGCAAAAACGACCAGATTATATTTTTTTGCTTATTTTTCGAAATACATTTCCGTAAAAATTCAAAAGTTACTCGGGACACCGGTATGAACGCTGTGAATATACAGGTAAACCGTGTTATTAACAAAATAAAATAAGCTGATTCTCAAACTTTCTGCATGTTTTAAAATTTTATCAACCATTTTAATCACTATGGGCAAAAGCTTCTTTTCAAAAAAAACATGGCTTTTTGTAGCCGATCTTTATTATCTGCACGTGGAGCTTATTTCAAAAGATTATACAGAAGAAAGCAAAACCGATTTCATTTTATTTTTGCTAGGTAAATTTGGAAACACATAGATATAATACAGCAATAACATCTAAACTAAGCGCCACGTTTGATGGATGGTCTTCTTCCTGATGCTTTTATCCGGAAAGCACAACAGCTTTCTGCTTTCGCGTCGACAAAAGCAAAACATTTATGCTGCAGTACACAGCTGTGTGTAACGACGCATACTCTTTTACAAAAAAATGTTGAAGGCGTTAGTAAAACGTCCGGTATCATTCAATGTTTAAAACAAAGTATAAACCACTCCTTCTTAGCAATTGTGAAATAGTATTTATCCCTCCAAAATAGTATTTATCCCTCCAAAATAGTATTTATCCCTCCAAAATAGTATTTATCCCTCCAAAATAGTATTTATCCCTCCAAAATAGTATTTATCCCTCCAAAATAGTATTTATCCCTCCAAAGTTTATCAACCCACTCTCTGATCAAACTGATCAGAACTTAAATGGGAGGTGGCCATGGAGGGGTGTCAATGGAACGGCTATAAAGGGCAGGACGACGATTGACACGAAAAGGCGTGGTAGTGTAGGTGGGCGTATTGGTGTTAATGAGCCAGAAGGTGTTGATGGAGTAGGAGTATGGAATGATAAGCGGGGGTAACGGCGTTTGAAAGGAATTGGTGTTGATTGGTTTGGTGGGTGGATTGGTGGTGCGACGGGTGAGTATGGTGGTAAATTAGGATGTTGACAAAGGAATGGCGAATTGTGTGGGGAGAATGAACACGGACATATCGAGATGAGGACAACGACGCAGACACGGCATAGACAAAAAATGAGGCGTGCATAACATAACAGATAAAGTGGACGTAGAAGATAAAGACAGGGGTATAGGTGGAAATTGTGGATTATGTAGGCGCGGACGATTTGGAATATGGAAACGGGGTGATTGTGGATAAGAAATTTTTAAAGACCGTTTCCTGGCTCTTCCCCTTTGCAGTACGTCTTTCTCTAATGCCATAAATAAGGTTTTCATTCAACAATTGCTTAAGTAAAATTATATTGTCTGACAACATAAGTAACAACCCTGGCATTAAATGGAAAAAAATCATAAGTATTCTGAAAAAAATGTTCTAAAAATCAGCTAGTCAATTATTCAATTACGATATAAAAACCATACTTATTCCAATGTTTATGTCTATGATTTTACCCTATATTTATTTCTATCATTTTACCCTATATTTATATCTATCATTTTACCCTATATTTATTTCTATCATTTTACCCAAAATTACCGTTTTCGTACATAGCTAATTTAAAAATTGAATCACTTAAGTTTGTCATAAAGAAATCCATAAATTATTGCATGTTAGTAGTTAAGCTTGTCTTATAAGAACAAATAGAGAACAAATAAAAAATTCGTTCCATTGGTTTGTTTAATTTTTTTCCATGAACTTTTCTCCGTGCACGTCAATTAGTTATAATTTTTTGTAAACTACTTCAAAAAATCTACTCAGAACAACCACATCAGATCTTTTATTTTAACTACATTTCACTACAACTGCATTTTCACGCCATTTTTAATGCAAGCAATTGTACGGATTATTTTATTTCAAATTATCATAAAATATTAGTGTTAAATCTAATAGAATTTTTACCAAAACAAACGGTATTGACAGTAGGAAGATTGATCAAGCCAGCCTTTTCTGCACGAGTGCTCTGGGCATGGTTGAAGTCAACCGCAAAAGTATTCTGGATAGTAGCAGACATTTTATCATGAAAGAGCTTATGCAAAAACACATGTTTTGACACTGGACAATATCATTGAATTTGAGGATTTCCAGATTGCTATAGTTCATACTAGATGATGCTCTTTGAGATTCAAAAGTCATTAGTCTGATAGCAAAATTTTGTAAAACAGCAATACGATTAACATCAAGACTGTTTGGTTGACCCCAAATTTGATTACAATATTACAGGTGGGAATGAAAAATGGCATAGTAGACTAGGATAAGGACATTTTGAGGCACAAAATGACGAAGTTTAGCTAAAGCTCCATTAGCCCTCTTGAGCTTGGCAACAGTATTATTGATCTGAGTCTTCCAGCTTAAATCAGAATCTAATAGAACACCAATATATTTAATAGAATCACTAGGCATAAGCCTTTTGCCATTGATGAGAAGCCTAAAATCATAATTAAGAGGTTTATGTGCATGTTTGAATATAATGTACTCTGTCTTGCTAGCATTAAGAGAAATCTTATTAGCATTCAGCCAAAGGCAGAGAAGCTTGAGGTCTAAATTCATTTGTTTGACCAGTTGCTTCAAAGAGTCACTGAAATGCAGGAGGTTTATATCATCAGCAAAGTGGTGTACCATAGAATAGTCAATCGCACAATTTAAGTCGTTTATATAAATTAAAAATAAAAGTGGTTCTAAAACAGAGCCTTGAGGGACACCATGTCTGGTAAGATTATGTCTATGATTTTACCCTATATTTATTTCTATCATTTTACTATCATTTTACCCAAAATTAGCGTTTTCGTACATAGCTAATTTAAAAATTGAATCACTTAAGTTTGTCATAAAGATATCCATAAATTATTGCATGTTAGTAGTTAAGCTTGTCTTATAAGAACAAATAGAGAAAAGAGTATGACGGACCTGTCAGTTTTGAGTTTGTAAATATGTGATTATGAGCAAAACTGTTCCATTTTATATTTACAGATATTCAATGCGAGACGATATCGCAGAATGCTAAACAATTTCCGTAAAAAATTTTGGAAATAAAAATTTAAGAAATACAATTAATTATTTTTTAAATAAGAGCAATTCAGATGAAAATTCCGTTCTATTGGTTGGTTTTAATTTTTTTCATGAACTTTTCTCCGTTCGCGCCAATTAGTTATCTAATTCATAGTCAACAAGAAAAGAGATAGTCTGGGTATTCGGCTATTTTATAGCTAGCGTATACCGTCCTAATTACGTGATTATCTAAACAAACAGCTCTAGCGACGATCTGGCAACTCCGCTCGCCACATAACTTCATAGTTTTGATTTCGATGCTAATGAAAGGCAATAGCATATTATCACGGAATGATAACGAACACCATTTTTAGAAGCTGCTATGTATTTTTGTTGTTCGTCCCAGAAAAATTTCATAAATGGCGATAAGTTGGATTGGTCAGCATTGCATATTATTGATACTAAATCAGAATTTAGTTAAGAATTTACTTAAATTGATGCTGCCTCAAGTTCGTTTCGTAACTGTGTTACTTGTGACTTCAATTCCTTGTTTTTTGAATTCAATGCCTTATTTTCTCCACGAATATCTTGCATAGCCAACAAAACACATTTAGGTGAAGTGAATGAAATTGGTGCATATAGACTTGCTGGAGTGTTTAAAGTTGACTGCGACCTGTTTAGTGCTTTTCGTGCTTTCTGTTGTTGTGTTGAACACGATTGGCAGATACCATCTCCATTATTCAAAAATCATGACTCCTCATGATTCCCAGACAAAACTTATATGATTCTAATATTTTTATGAGGTTTGATATTGTTATATCTTTTATTGATCGTTTACACGTTATATATATATCATGGTCATCAGGTATACCCCATGCATAGACTCTGATACTGTATGCTAGACTGATATCTACGTGTATTTCAAATTGTAGTGTTAGTGATTATAATCATTTTTGGTAATTTGTATGTGGTCATCCCAGGACTCAATTTTCCAACATTCAGGGAGCTTAAGTGATTGGACTGTCTCGAAGCAATGTTTTCAGCAGAAAGTCTTGGTTTTTGATTGTACTGAAAGGGAAGGGAAATATATACAATATTTAAGTTGTAAGATTAGTGTGATATATGTGCATATTAACCATGTTTTGTGGTAAATTGAGGTGTGGTATCGAACCAGGTACCATTCTTTTCCTCTTTTATGCTTATTCCTTCGTCATCTAGAATTGGTTCCTAGTAAGCTTAACTTACTTTGAACAATTTGTTCCTCAGAAAAATGTTTTTCACAAATATTACGGGTGCAATTTTCAATTTGTGTCTTCAAAAGATTGTCCACCACTGTTTCTTTCGTGATAACAGCTACAAGTTTTTCCCTCGAGCAGCCATATATAGAACAATTTGCCCGAGGCATAACATTACATTAAATCTCAACGTTTAAAGTATAGCACAGTAATGATGTAATGTCAACAAACGAATGTTGAATTTCTCCGCTAACAAGTTTTATTTCGTGCACTCTAAAATAGACTGGGTACAATACGGGGAGCGAAGCGCGCTTGCTGCAGTGCCCAGACAATCTCTCTTTCTTATGACTATGTCTAATTAGAACAAGTACATCAGATCTTCTATTTTCACTACATTCCACTACAACTGCATTTTCACGTCATTTTTAATGTATTTATAATATTTATATTTCGTCTTAATTACCCTTCTCGCTATTGCAAGCAATTGCACCACATTGCTTCAAAATATTAGTTATTTGTCCTCTTCTTGATTATATTCTGGAAACATAAAAAAAAATAGATTAGATAGATGTCACAACTGTAGTGCAATTAAAACATCAAAAATTACAACTCCTCGTGTGAAGCTTTATGAAAAATGTTGTCACTTTCAGCATGCATGGTATTAGCTATTCCACAAACAAAAGTAAAATGAACTTATGGAATTCTTTTATACTTGGTACTTATGAGAAATAGTGAAGTGTATTATATAGACGGATGATGACAAAATATATTTTACATTGTCGCTAACACAGGCAGTAAAACATGTAACAATGACATTAGAAAGGCTCTTGAAGTTATCTTGATTAGTCATTAAACTTAAAGGTTCTTTAACCTATCGAATTACATTCTCTAAAGGAACTGGCACAGAATCTTTCTTCTATACCAAGTTCTGAACAGAGTATCAAATTGTTACTTCAACAAATTACCTCCACGCGAGCCTTCAAAGCTGCACTCTCTCCTCATGTGCCTGCATAGATATTCTGAGACATTCTGGTGCGTTTATGACGCAAATTGTTGATTTATTGACTTTAAATAAAACGAGCCACAAGTTAAGGTGTGCCCCGGCGTTGAACACTCTGTGGAGCGCTTAAAAAAAGCCGTAACTGTGCGACACGATCAGGTGGAGCGCTTTAGTACAGGTATACAGTATGTCGTAAATCAAGTGAAGCGCATACACCATTATAGTGTTGCGACTGTAACATATTCTTCAAAAAATAACATTCCCGCAACAATAGCTAAAAAAAAATAGAGTTTACAAACCGTTGTTACCCTGTCATAGCAAAAATACGATGGCCCTGAGGTGTCACTGGGTCCTTCTCAAAATTCAACGAGACCTTCCCATTTTTACTCAGACCTTCCCAATTTTTGACTCGGACCTTCCCAATTTTTGACTCAGACCTTCCCAATTTTGACTGAGACCACCTGAATTTTCAGCTGAGACCTTCTCAATTTTCCAGCAAGACCATATCAGTTTGGATTCAGACCTTCTCAAAATTCTGAAAATAAGTTTTGCTAACGCATATCACAAAAATATTGCGATAAACAAAGAAAGTCAGATGCGACATCAGCATACAGCAGCAACTACACTGTGTATGTGCACAAAATGGATTTGATACCTTGTTTATCCGATCAAGAGAAACCATTGGATGACCTGATTAATGACTATTTTATTGGTGGGTACACTTAGGAAGAAATTCGAGAGTTTTTACGAATACATCATGGTCATGATATCAGTCTTTCTACGCTGAAAAGAAACTTGAAGCGTAAAAATCTATTCAGAAGACCACTCAATACCCGAAGGTGCAGTGTAAATGAATTAGAGGCTGCGATACAGAATGATCTTGAAGGTAGTGGTGCTCAACTTGGATATCGTCGTGTATGGGCATCGTTGAAAAGTAAAGGATTGATTGTACGCAGGGAAGATGTTCGTAAGACTCTGCTAAATATTGATCCGGAAGGTGTTGATCAGCGAAGAAGACATAGATTATCACGCCGTCCTGGTCCAAATTTCGTTTGGCACATTGATGGGCATGACAAATTGAAGCCCCTTGGATTCAGCATCCACGGATGCATTGACGGCTATTCACGCAGACTCATTTGGTTAGAGGTATCATCAAGTAACAAGGTGCCAGAGTTGATAGCAAGATACTACCTGGAAGCTATAACGCAATTGAAGGGAATTCCAAACAAAATAAAGGCTGACGACGGTACAGAGCATTCCCTTATCGAGCCTATACATATATCCTTACGCGATAGTAATGGGGATTGTGAAGCCTTGGATACATTTTCTATTGTATCTTCACCAGTTAATCAACGTATAGAGGCATATTGGTCTAAACTGCGTCGAGACCGTCCTGGTTGGTGGGTTTCCTTCTTCAAAGACCTTGTGGATAGAGATTTGTACGATCCCTCAGACGCTGTTTTACTCGATTGTGCAAGATTTTGCTTTATGCGCCTTATCCGTGAAGAAATACGAACCGTAAAACAGGAATGGAATCAACATCTAATTTCCAAATCTAAAAATGGCGGACCAAGTGGAAGACCCAATACAATGTATTTTTTGCCTCATTTACACGGAGGAACGGATTTTTTGAAAGATGTCGATTTAGACGAGGTTTCAGAATTTTCAAGTATTTCGATACGTACAGTGGAAGATTTTTCTGACGAATTTGGTGAATTTGCTACCACTTTGATGGCTCAAGATGGTTGGAACGTGCCAGATAATTTCGAAGGCTGTTTCAATTGTATGCGTACCTTATTCAAAAAATTGCAGAATATTCATGAACAGTTGAACTAATTCTTTATGAACAGTTTACTTAGTTTGTTTTCCAGAAAAAAGATATGCCATTTTTCTTTTATATAATGCTGTCTTTCGAACAAAAAAACATGCTGCTCAGAAATATAAATGGTACAACACACCACACGTATGCCGTGAATTACCAAATTATAGTCCACTTAACCAGTAAGGGATTCTAATTCAGTCATTCCCGGTGAAAAAAGTATCTCCAAGTTTATATAGAACAAAACTCTAACTCATATAAAATATCCAAGTAAAAATCTCCAAGTTTAAATAGAACAAAACTCTAAGTCATAAAACATATCCAAGTAAAAATCTCCAAGTTTATATATAACAAAATTTTATAAAATAGTTTCTATGTGAAGTGTCCAAATAGAAATCGTCAAGTTTGTACAGAACACTGCTGTAACTGCCTTTGTATAAAATGATAACATGATCGAATTTCAAACACACTCCTAATAGCAAAATAAAATATGTGCACTGCCATGTTTATATAACGTTTTGTTCTCAACTATTTCTGAAGGTTTCTGAATTAAGCAAAAAAAGAACGTAATTTAAAACTATATAAAAATATCAGGTAAATACATACAGTATATGATATCAAGTAAAATCAGTTCCCCAGCTATCCACCCGCAAGATATTCTGGAATTCTTCCCGGAGTTCACAAAAAGTGCGGTACGAATACGGCAGTTCCAATAAAGGCGCACACGTATGCGCAATTGGTCTTCTGGCAGCATTTTCACCCATTTCAACAAATGACACATCTATTTTTCTACATAAAATTATGTCTGAACCTGTCAAAAATCGCAACAATTTCACAAGATCAGTATTGTCAAGCCCACGAACATATTGAAGCAAATATTTGTAACAACATCGTTGTCCTTCTGTCTTCGGATCAGCAACGAATGGTTTTATAACTTTTTTGGTAGAAGGTGTAACAGCATCGTAAAAGTTTTTCAAGAAATATATTGATGAAAATTCTTCATATTCTTTCAAACATTGTAGTGTTTTCGCCCAACTGCAAACCATGATGAACGGTTTTTGTATTATCTCTTGCTGTGCAAGTTCAAGAACAACTCCATAAACATTGAGTGGATTAACACTGGATCTACAGTTGTAGCGGTCTAGAAGATCTATGAAATCCTCGTCCTTGTATATTCCTTGATTAGTGGTTTTCAGGGCTTCTTTTAATAATGATGCATCCATTGGTGACACAAAGTTTAAAAAAGATTCCATGAGCAGATCATTAGAGAGCGGTGTGTCCCCAAATAAACAATACGTAACAAAAGCTTTGGCTAAAAAAATTGGAAAATATCCAGTTTTGGTGTATCCATGTTTCAGTATTTTTCCAATTGATTCCCATTCCTCAAAGTACAAATCATGCCTTATGAAAGTTACCCTTTCTGATGTTCCAATACAGAGAGAATCAGCAACCTCCATCCAAAAAGATGTATACAAATCTCTGTCAACTCCAATACCAACGCCACTTTCTTCTTCTCCTCGTGGATCAATAATTGTGAACTTTATTTTATCGTTTTCCATTATTTGTTTGAAGCCGTTGATCATATCTTCCTTCAAGCGCAACCTATGAACTTTGATAGTTTTAATATCATCAGAAAGAACCAAATTTACTTCGTTGCTATCTGGTTCCAAGTTAGCGTGGCTAGAGCTAGCGTGGGATGACAAATCCACAGTTGTGTCACGATGGTTTAAGGTGGCTGGAGATTCCAAATCTACGAGGTTATCAACTTGGTTAGGGTTACCTTCGTATACCAAATTGATGACAGAATTATCATGATGATTTGTACCAGCTTCAAATTCAAAATTGGGATTATTATCGTTTTGATGGTCAGGTACAATTCCAGATTCCAAATCGACTATGTTATCACCATGGAAACCAGGATTTGGTACAGTTTCTAAAAATATAAACTTTAACTGTATATACATTGTGTGTAGGTTTTTTTATCGATTCAGACCAATTTTCAAAAGAAAATTCCTTGGGAAATAAGACCAAAATTACCTACGGCCGAATAAAATCTGTTCTATCCAGACAAATTAGCATACGACACAAATTATATCGAACGAAATTATATCAGACTACTGTACCAAGTACTTTTAAATTTTCTGAGGCTGTTGTACTTACCAGGAACGTCAACAATCTGCTGATCATCTTCTTTTGCAACCAAGAAGTCATTTCCAAAATCCAAATTAGGAATGGGAAGTGGTAAATTGTGAGCATCATCACAATCAAATCCAAACATAGAATTACTCGGAGGACTTGCATCTTCTCGTTTTCTGGTATTCAAAACAAGGTACATCTTTGACAAATACAAACCATTGTTGTTTAAATAGTCTGTTAAGGACAAATTTTCGTCAAGTGGTTTATCAGCAGAGTTAGTCAGAGTTGTAAAACATTCATCGATTGTTTCTCCGAAATAACATTTTCCTTCATTTGAAAAGAATAATCTCTCTGCTCGTTCCTTAATTGCGGATAACAGTATGTTGTCCTCCACCATTATGAACCTATAACCACCACCGTTTTTTTGAGACACAATAACAGCACGGCCTTTTTTCAACATCGAATCTTTTCCACCGAACATGAACCTAGAACGTCAAGAAGTTCTCCATATAGCTACATTGCAATAAAATTTGTTTAAAAAAGGATCAAAAGCTTACAATTTTGTGGTAGCTAGATACCTGTGAGTTAATTTTTCACGTTTTTTCGCCTGATACACTTGTTACAGACTTAAGCTATTAGTCACCCTATAGCTACATAATTTAAGGAGAATTTCAGACATGCATACCTACTTGACTTGTGCTATAAATTCATGACGACATGCAAATACCAAAAGCTTGGTAGTATACTTAGATTAGAGTAAAAAAATACCTTCCTTTCTTCAACTTTTCGTTCATTTTCTCCCTTCTTCCTGATTTTAAGTATTAAACCACTTAATCTTGCTTCTGTTTTCCTCTTATTTTCACCAACCATTATCTATTTGCTAAAAATCCCTTTCTGCTGTTCCCTTCACGTGTGTTTATATTTGTATGTCTACCATTTTTACATCGCGATTCTCCTCCAGCGTGTTCCGGCATTCAAACGGTCTGGGTCTAACTTTGAAAGTTTTTGTAGGTCCTCGGCGCTGTGAAATCAAAGAAGGTCTGGTTGAAAATGAGATGGTCTGAGTTAAAAATTGGGAAGGTCTGAGTTAAAAATTGGGAAGGTCTGAGTGAAAATTGGGAAGGTCTGAGTGAAAATCTGGAAGGACCCAGTGACACCTCAGGGCCATCGTACAAAAACAATCGGTCAATATTATTTTATTTTGCGGAATAAGATTTTGTGAAAGTTAAAAAATTAATCGTGCCACCAGGCTGGTTGCTTAGTACAATTAAACAGTGTTGTACAGGCGTATAGGGATAATACCCTTTTGAAAGAACTTTCTGGCAGGCTCTGTTTCAATAAAAACACAAGAAACAATCCATTGCTAACATAGGGCTGAGAGGTGAACAGTGTTGTACATCCGTACAGTGTGATTACTGAGAAAGTTTAAAAATTAATTGTCACAGTGGGCTGATCTCTTAGTACAGGTAAACCGCTTAGACATGCGCATAGGCATAACAACCTTTTACAAAAAACAGTCTGTTGTTAACACTGGACTAACCGCTTAGTACAGTTAAACAGAGTTGGACAGCCGTAATACCCTTTTCCAAAAAACTTCAGCGCAACTTCGGTTTAAATGAAAACACAGGGAACAGCCTATCGTTACCCCTCCAGCTAAAACAATTGCTCAGCCATTTTATTTGCAGAAAAGGTTTTCATAAAAATAATAAAAATGTAGCTACCTGGCTAACTGCATTTAGCATAAGAATTATTGCTTAAGAATATTGTTGTAGCCAAACTGCATTTTTATACTCGTACTTTTTAGCCAAATATAGGAGCCAGGTAAATGGCTACATCCTCAACATAAAAGTAAATGTTGGCTAGGATAAAAGGCTCTTATACCATACATAATAGCATGGAGGTAGAAATAAAGAAGGAGATTGAACTCATCTCAGTGCGCACAAAATGCTATTCAAATTGTTATTGTTTCGGCATCCCTGTGATATCCATGCGCGATGCGCGCGTTTCACTGGATTTTTACAAAAAAACGTTGCGTAATCCTTTATCGGGCCTTTTGTTTTCTTATACCAAAACGTGTTTTTTAGACAAAGCAAGGCCATGGTGGAGTTGTTGGGAAGAGTGAGTTGTCATAACTTTTATTTATCTCCGATCTTCAACCAATAAGTTATTTAATCAGTTTTTAACCGTATATTTTTATAAATATATGCTCGACGTTTTACTTAAATTTAGCATGATAAAATTCTGAGTCAAGAGTGAGTCAAAAGTGGGGAAAAGTAGGAGAGTTAATAATTATTTTTACTTTTTAAATGGTGTAATTTCGTTCATAGGTCTAAAGTTATTAATGTTTTTGTTAGGCCTATTTTCGTAATTTTTTGTTGTTGACGAACAAAAGGCATGTCAGCCATCTTGAATATTCGCGCATGAAGCGAGGACCTTTTAATTGAAACGTTAAAATGGAGGAGAAGGACATGGAAAAACACAAGAATTTTTTTAAATTGTTTTGTAGACTTTGTGGTAGTAAAATAACTTTAAAACAGGGATGTTGGAATGCTAAATCTGTTATGGAATACAGTAAATACAGTAAATTGATCCATAGGGTATATAGTGTGAATGTTAGCGAAGAAGATGAAAATATTTATCCAAAGCTTATTTGCAAAAATTGTAGAATGAAAATACACCACCTTGAAAAGAAGGATCATGAAAGCCTACCACATTTGGATGCTCCAGATTTTGAACAACACACAGTAAGCTGTAAAATCTGCCCCGTCCAAACAGAAAGTAGCGATTTTTTGCGTGTACAGGCACTTGATGAAAGGTTGGCAAATTTGGGAAAATATTAAGAGCATGAGAAGAACATATGTGAATGTGATTATGGAGTATGGTACACTACAAAACAAATTAGTTTTGAATATTGATATATAAAATCAGTGGAGTCTTTTATTT
Organism: Hydractinia echinata; assembly: GCA_030067915.1. Classification (NCBI taxonomy): domain Eukaryota; kingdom Metazoa; phylum Cnidaria; class Hydrozoa; order Anthoathecata; family Hydractiniidae; genus Hydractinia; species Hydractinia echinata. Next base: position 152,257 of record JASGCC010000333.1, on the reverse strand, counting down.
TATGGAACTAACATAACTAACCAGCTTAGAGAACTTTATAATTTGGACAATGCTATTAATGACAACAACATGCAATATTTTATCAAAAATTAATTTTTGTGAGGGGGATATCAGGGTTTGGGGATGTTAAAGAAAACCGTTTTGATATCAAGGAGCCCTTCTCATTAGCTACCGTGGAAAACCAACAGCATGTTCCACAACATACAGAAAATTTTAATATAATCGGACACAAACACTGTAGCTATGTGGTCTTGATAATTTTAAACTGTGTTCTGAATGCCAAAAATATTTAAATTTCTTGAGAACATGTCGTTGACGTATACAAATAGAAGAACCAGAGAAGAAGAAACAAGTGTCTGATTCTTCCAAAGCAAATTATAGATATTTGTGCAGACCTGAACTGGAGGAACGCCTTGCTGCCAATCAAAAAGCAAAAAAAGATGCCATGTTGAAAGTTATCCGTATGTCCAACTTGCTGTCTGAATGTATTAAAAAAGATGGAGTCACTGTAGGTGATGAGCAAAATGAATATTTGTCAGAAATAATGAGTAAGAACACTTTTGAGTTAATGATAGCAGGGGGATGCGTTGGCATCCATTAATAATACTTAATAATAATAATACGTAAAATATTTACTTTCCGATAAATTTTTGCAAGATCCGTTAGAAGAACACTTCGGAAGACAACGAAGACGTGGTGGTTGCAACGACAATCCAAATTTGTTTCAATTTGGAAATCAAGAATTAATTTTAAACGTTATGCAGTCTGATTTGATCACTGACTTGAGGGGCAACACTCGTGGACGACAACAAAATGCTCCCCAATTGATATTAACGATACTCAGAAACTTCCAACTAAGACATCAAAATAGAGATGTTTTTTTGTTTTGTTTTTATGCAATACGCGCATGTATATTTTAAGGACAAAAACATATGTGACATTAGTGGTAATTGTTATGATTGTTCCCACTTGAATTAAGTTTTACGTGTAACACACCTGACTTAACACCTAACAACACATGTTCTCAACTATTTGCTATCCCTCGAGGTTAAAGATAAGTGAAAACTCGCCCTGTTACCCAACGTATTTAAAAGAAATGTTTTTTTCAAGTTAATCTACTATCGATTTTATTTTTCAATATTATTTTTGATAAGCAAATAATTTATTCAAGGATCAAACGTGACGTATTTAAAAAATCCACTTTCCGCGCCTTTTTTGAGATCCCCCAATCATAAAATGTGTCATTCAAGCGTTTTGATATGTCCCTCGAACTTTTAGCGCTGGTAGAAAGATGTCGGGGACTAAACATATAGTAATTTTGTAATTTTGTGTTTGAATATATAAAAAAAAACAAAAAAAAAAAACATATAGAAAAAACGCCGACCTCAGTAAATTTTTACGAAGGTCTCTAAACATGCAGAACGTGTTCTGAATACGCCATGATGGCGTCATTCTTTAAATGTGATTAAGCAATTGATTCAACTTGGTTAGGCTCTAAATCCATCTCTAATTCTGTCATTTTGGAGGTTTGAAGGAAGTACTGACCAGGCATGTCCTTCACATGCAAATTAGGCTCGGAAAAGGTATTGAGTCCTGATGGAAATTTGGAAGTTACGCATTAGAAATTTTTCAACAAACTACAAAATAATTATTCAAAGAACAGAATATTTTTTTTTATCAAATAAGCAGCAAAATATATATACAAATTGTGGGCTAAAATACAGCACTAATTATAACTTGATCTTTTTGTCACAAAATTTTATTTACTTTAGTGTCTTCCGCATGGCTGGCTCTGATCTTTGTGATATTGATTTGGGCTTATCTGTCATAGATCTTGAAAAATGTCTTTTCATTTGCTGTACATAATTTTTTACATATGTCTTAGCTCTTATATCGACCCACTTAACAATCACTTCTTTTTTAATTCTGAGAGCTAGTTCACGGTACGGCACTAATCTACATAATTTATCCCAGGCGTCATTCACAAGACTACTGTTATTTATCTCTCTATATATACAATCTCGTATATCTTCACATTTGTACTTTTTAATGAAGGTGACATTCATAATTTTTCGCACAACGTTCTCCACATGCATGACAAACAAAAACATGTTGTTATTTATTCGTACTAAACCTCCTTTATTAACCAAGCCTATCTATTTGTAGGTGTATACCAAAAAAGACTCCCCATCAATTGAATCCAATCCTTGAACTTTTAAATTATTTAAAAATTGTAGAGCTGATGAGGCTACACTTTTAATCTTTGTGTTGCTTTGCAGTATTTTTCTGTACTTCTTGATCAACGAAAACACAATGTACCCTGCTACATAAGTAAGCACTTCTTGCTCACTTTCCGATAATTTTAGACTGTTTTGTTCAACTTTTGATAAAGTCTTGCATTGCATAATCTCGTTTTCGTATTTCAATATATTAAATACGCACTGCATCAAAATATAATGAGTCAGTGTGGAGACTTCTGGGCTAGGCACATATTCATACACTTGCTTCCATGCTTCTTTAATTTCGTAAGAGGTGGAAATAGCATGTATTTTAGACCACAAAACTTCCTGGCCAGAGCATTTGTGAATTTGATTTGAAATCATTACATTGAAAACTTGTGTAATCAACGTATCACTGAATGTACAAAAGTGGCTAACATCAGTCTTCGACAACAGGAAGTCACTTAATTTTTTAACTTTGTTCCCAGGGGTTTCAATTTTCCCTCCACATATGATCATGTTGTTTACTGGATCTTCTGAAGCACTTTTAAGAGCTGATATAAGCAATTCTTTTGCATTTAACGAGTCTCGCTTTATTGTTAAGGAACCTAAAGAAAGACAAATTTTAGTTATGCAGGTAATAAATTGCACATTGGAATAGATTATCTGATTTACACAATAAAACATGAGAACAGAAAACTCACCAGCTTTGTTTTTTTTATCAATATTTTTTTCCTCGGCCTCACTGATAATTTTGATGTTCTTTCCTAAACATAAAAAAGTTTATTAGGAAGTTGCTTAGCTCGTTAGGTAGCTAGCCCAAGCACAAAGTGAAAGTGTTTTACTTTACGGTAATAAAAATAACATACCACAAATTGACACATGTTTGGCGTAAAATATATCCTTTTTATACTTTCGTCCACATTTTTCGCATGCTAAAACTTTTATCTGTCTTGCATCATCATCCACCACAAGAAGGATGTCTTTTTTATCTACGAAAGTTATTTTTGGAACACCCAATAACGTTGGTGCGTCTTCCAGCAAAATATCATCTTCTATATCATCAAACTCAATTTCAAATTTTCAAATTCGTTGAAATGTTGTGATTCAGCAATATTAACGTCTAAATCTTCGTCGATATCAAAATCTATGTCAAAATCAAACTCTCCAACTTGTTTTTCAGTGGGATCCATTTTGAAATGAGAAATTGTTCGGCCCGCTTACCAGTACGTAATGTTATAACTTATTAGCATATCGATTGTTTTCTCGACCAATGAAATTTAAATATGTTCATAATAAACTGACATGCGGCAGAATTTAAAAGGACAACAAGAATAGGTTTGCAACTGATCGCATCACGGATGATTTCAATAGAAACAAAAGAGTTCAATCTCCTTCTTTATTTCTACCTCCATGATAATAGTAATAAGTAAGGCTCTAGCTAGCAAAATCTTCGTTCCTAGCCAAAAATCCTAAAACTGGTGCGTTCAAGATCTGTACCTGGCTAAAATACGTTACAATATATTTATCTTAACATTGAAAACAAACAGAAAACAAATATTACAAAAATATAAAGCTTTCAGCAGATAAAAAAGTCAAACAAACCTTACTCACTGACCACACACGACCATTTTCAAAATCAAAATGACCTTCGTTAGTCCAGCCGCGAAAATATATTGGATTGTTTTTTTAAGCGAAAATTTTGGATTCTTTCTGGTCGCGAAGATCTAGGATTATTTTTAAAGAATTAGGCGTCGTGATTGGTATACAACGCGCAAGCAGTCAAAACAAAGTCGGTAAAAATATATCGCATTTGGTATCGGTGCGCATTGTGTTTCCGTTACCGGACGCGGCTTTCGCAGACACACAGACAGACGAAGGCTATTATTAAAGAGAAGAAACCACACCTTATTTTGGCCTCGTTTTCGTGTTAAAGCAGAAAATTTATATATATTACGCTACGTCACCAGGCGGAAAAAAAAATTGTCGAAATTTTATAAACTTAGTATGCCATTTTTAATTAATGAAAAATGGAAAAATTTCATATAAGAAAACTCATCTTTGTTTAGCCTCGTTTTCGTGGTAATCCAAAATGTTGATATTTTAGTACAGCACGTAGACTATTACAGAATAAATGCGACGTCTAACAAGTAACGCCCATCACCCACCGCCCTCCACTCATGCCCTCCATCCAATGCGTCCGCCAGCCCATACTTCCACTATCCTAAAACGCCCTCTGCTTGATAAGTTCACCTCTAAGTTTCCTTCGTGCTTGTTAAAAGAAGTTCCAGGGACTTATATTTTGCTGCATTTCAATGCATTGTTAGAAGAAGAATTTTGCAATATTTCAACGCAAATTTTTTAAATACCATTGATTTACAAGACTGCGGGAGAAGTGTAGGCACGAGTCCAACGAACATGATTTTACAGTAAGTGATTTTGATATAGTACGTGATTTTAAGAGATTGTACTTACTAAAATAACTACTCCTTATTTAGTAGCTCTTGGCAGAAAATATATTTTTTTGTCGAAATTTAAAAAAATTATTTAGCCAAGTTTAAGAATAATGAGTAGTTTGGTAAGATCCTTTTAACTTTAATCACTCCAAAACGTTCTTAACTGGATATTGCCACCTGCCAAAACACTGTACCTTTCCGACAAGGCGAGTAACCTGAACTGTAATGATAAGAGAGTGCTGTATAGTCATTAAAAAGATTGGTATGGGAAGAAAAGACGTCTAAGATATTTATTATCGTGATAAATTTGATTCAAAATAGTAGTATTTGTTAGTAATTAAAATACAAACAATTATTATATGTGTACGTAGGTGTTTATCCTATTTAGCTGGATTGATGTGTTTTGCCGTTATCGCTGTAGCAAATTGAACGTCTGTGGCGTTTCGCACCCTTGACAATATCACGTAAGCCAAAGGAGGTCTAATAGTTTCTCGGTCAATCGCCCAGGTTATGTGACTCATGTTTGACCTAAACAAAATATGAATTGGCAAAAAATTTGGTCTTAGATTTAATTTAAACTATTTAGTTTCATTAAGACAGTAATTTCTTTTTTACAGATTTTACAAAAAATTACCTTGACATTTTAAGACAGCTTGTGCTTGAGCAGTGGATAATATTTCAGTTTTATTTTCGGTATGCACGAGATAAACAGCAACCATATGTAGCTTTGTTTTTACCGACAAGGTTGCTTTTTTGACTACTGATACGGTGCCAAGAAATATAAGTTTTTAGTATATTAGATAAAAACAGAAGAAATAGTATAGGAATACATTAACGGTCAGTACAACTCGCATTCCAATATAAAAAGGCTGTTGAGTTTCAGTAGCATGAGTTTTTCTCGCAACTTGATTGGCTAATCCGCACGAAATATATGCTGTATTTTGTTTTTCAACCGAGAAACGAGTGCAATTTTTACTTATACAGAGTGCAAAAAGCTTATATTCTTCCTTTGATTGGCTGATTTAGCGTGAAAAAAGCTTATATTTTTCCCTTGATTGGTTGAAAATTCGTAGAAAAAGCCTATTATGTTCTTAAAAACGAAAACTTGTCGGTGAATTTATTTTCACAAATATACATTTTATGATTCGAAAATTTTCTTTTGTTTCAACAGTCATTAAATAGTCATTAATCATAGAGCACGCGCTCTCCACCGTGGATTAAAAACAATTGAATTATATCAGTCAACTCAAAAGAATTATATAATAGCATGACGATGGAGTTCTGTGTTATTTGGCTTCACAATGATAATTTATTCTTTTAAAAATTCGTAGTTTTTATTTCCATTCAAATTCTTTCACGCGTGACATGAACATAATTTGTTATAATGATCTAAATCGCACGTGACTTCATAAATTCAAATAATTTATAAGTTCATGAATATAAATGAAATAAATTACCCTGCAGCGATTTTATTGGCCCCCATAACAATGCTTGTCAATATGGAACATAATGAAGCAGTTCGCCACCGACTATGTGAAATTAACATGATATAAGACCGAGTATATGATAAACAAGTTATCGCACATGCTCTCGAAAAATATCGGCTGATATTTTTTTCGTTTTTTATGTTCTCGTATATTACACTCGCCTAAAGGCTCGTGAAATATGTAACGAGAACATAAAAACACTCAAAAAATATTGCCGATATTTTTCTCGACACTGTGCGATAACTATTACTTATATGATATGCTTTATGTATATATTGGTGTACGGAGGTTAAATGTGTGGAAAGTATTATTTTTGTAATAGTACTGAAAAAACGAATCGTCAAACTTAGTTTCATCATTTGTAGTGATGAGTGGCAATGATTGTTTTTGTCGCCCAAAAATATAACAACCGGCTTAGCTGTTAGCAATTCTATGGTCTTTAAAATGTGGCTCACAATTTTAGTATTAACTTGACCAATCTCTAAATATGAAAACAAGAAATTTATAAAATAGATGATGTTACTCTGTTCAATGTTTCTTGGAATTATTTGGAAAATATGTTAAAGAATTTTTTTAAAGTACCTCGTCAATTACAATAAGTTGGTACCATGACAAATTCCAATGAATTTCGTAATTATCAACTTGGTCTATTGGAATTAAGAATGATGCATGTATGCTGGCACATGTTACTTCGGGGAATTCCATTCGATACGTATTTGATAAATTCACCCTTGGTGTAGCTACCAAAACATTGTGATTTAAGGTCATGACGTAAGACATATTTGTCTTAACCAAGAATGACTTGCCTAAGATAAAATGGCATTATCTCAGTACAATTTTTAATTGTAGTGCTATGTAATCTAACGTTTTCAAATTAAGATGTAATTAACACTGAACTTTAATAATTATGTAAAGAAATTACATGTGCCTGCTTTTCCCTTGATCACTAATCAGTAAATTGATACGGAAATTGATACTTCCTCAAAATTAACAAATGAGTATCTTACGAATTGAAGATAACTTATTTTATTTTTATTTTTTTATTATACCAAATATTAGTTGTACAAAATAAAATAATAAACAAAACGAAATAAATAATTAGTACCTAGATTATTACATACAAATGAGCCATGTGAATGAATCCAATTTGAAAGACCGTAATAAGAGCGTGGCAATCATTTCAACAATTTTAATTATTTTTGTTAGGCAGATTAGTGGTCATTGATTTTTGTTAGGTGAGTCGTCCTTGAAAGAAATCACGTAGAATATAGTACCTTAGATTATGTCTTGTATAGCATATTCCTTTATCAAGACAAAAAATAACTTTCAAGATTTTTATCATCAATAGTCCATGGAGTCTTCATCCGATTCAACGCTGCTTATTACAATATTTTCTGACTAGAACATTAATCATTTCAACATTTTTATTTGCTTGCCATGAAAAAACTAGAATGAAATAGTTTGTTAAAATAAATCTTACAATTATGCCTTTGCGGTTTTTTACGTGAGACCAGTAATATTTTTGTATAATAGTAAACATGTTTTTGTTCACTTGTAAGATTTTCCACGGAAAATCGTCGTCGCATTCCAATTGACCTGTAAATAAAAATATGTTTGACAACTGTGCAAAAATTTAAGTACTAACAATTTTGTGTTGAATTTAAAAATCATAAAAGCACATTTTAACGGTCTATTATTTGCCTGTTTCTATACCTGCTATATATGCCAATAGTTCCACGTTTAATAAGTTGAGATACTCCGAAAAGGTTTTAATGTAGTACTCCTTATTTGTTTCTCGTTGCAGGTATTCCTTTATTGCATTTACATCATTCCAAAACGTGTCATTTTCTTTCTTAGCATTGTAATAGTATGCTATTGACGGTGACATATTTTCTGAACTTTGGAACAGAACATTTATTAAAGTATGTTGCCAAAAGTATTGTTAATTGAAAATAGAAACAAATCTTGTTCCCACTAATCTTGAAATGCCATCTCTGTATGGACTTGAAACCTAACCAGACTTACGGCTTTGTTTGTATCAAAATTACGAATGTATTGAAATAAATTCATATGTTTGCTGTGTTGGGGCCGATTCAGATATGATAACACTATAATAGGATTTGTGGCTGTGGTTATTGGCTTTGGCACAATAAATTTTTTGGTCTTTAAAGGTGTCCATGCAATCTGAAGAATATATTGACATAAATACATTTAATAACACAATTAAGTAACAGTGTAGTGCTTAATATTTACTAACCTTATTGGTCGCAAAATGTAGAGTCCTTTCCGGTTCCGTGTCAAGTCGCCATTAAAAGTTGTTAAAACAGACCAAAAATAGTGAAAAACTCCTGATAAGTGGGTAGTGCAGTAGCTATTGGTGTTGCTATGTAGTTAATTTAAAGTTTGATCAAGAATAAGAAAATTGTCTGAATATTTGCAAAAAAATAAGCATCCATTTTGGAATGTATTTAGCTTTGAAATGCAACTGAATTGCAGCGTGGACAAGGACAATAATCTTATCTATAACGTGCGTGCATCTTACTATGCCAAACTGTTTAATGAGATATAGGATAGACATCTACCAGAAGATGTAACAATTTTATTCCTGTTCCTGAAAGAAACGTGAGATTTTTTAAATTGATTTTTATAAAGAAACATCTCTTGGATCCAATTATACTCAGTCACAACATATTAAAAGATATAAAAAAATATAGGCAAATATAATATATAGATTTAAGTCACTTATGCCATTGTAGTTTTTTCTTGTGCCAAGTTTCGTTTTTCGATCAACCTTCCCTATCGTCACTGAAAGAGAGATCTTCCAGTAATTTTCGTTTGAGCGGTCTACCACTTTCTTTAATTGTTAACATGCCCATCGCCTTTGCAATGTCATCGATATAAGCATCTCCCGTTTTTAGACGCAGGAATGATTCCATCCCAGATATATTGGGGTGTAATTTTGAGGCCGTTTAGTGAGCACGTGCGATCCAACTTTCATCCAAAGGCTGGATGCAATCCTTAGACCAGCATCAATAAAAGTTGGAAACTTAATGCAGCTCGAATATTGCCGAGAAGAAAAAACACATTAATGAAAGTTGATAATAAAGAGGGACAAAACATTGATGCTCTTTTTGTTATAGAAAATAGGAAATTACTTTAGTACCTGAAGTAGCACTTTTCGTATTAATGATATCCAACTGCTGCTGCAGGGCATCTATTTTGGTAATAAATCTTGTAAAGTTGCTTTCTTTCACTAATTCCAAGTTATCCTTGAGATACGAACTGTTAGACAAAATTGTATCAGATAATTCCGACATAGCGACATCTGGTCGGCAATAAAATTCGCCATTTATATGCGATAATTTGCGCGCAAATTCTGCCGCCGAAAATGAATCTTCTTTATGCGCTACGCCATACGGCGCAAGAAATTCCTTCCGAAAGTGGTGGCCTTTGTATTGGTGGTGGTGGCCTTGGTAGTGGTGGTGGTAGACTGGGTAGTTGTTGAGGTGGTGGTGGTGGTGTGGCCTTGGTGGTGGCGCATCGATATCGATGCCGCTGTTGAATCACCACCACAGTAGGGAAGAGTTCGAAATGAAAATGGACGAATATGAACTTCAGGAAAAGATGGGTTGGAATGTTGTGGAGGAATTGTGGGTGGCCGTAAGTAGGAATAATGAGGGGAATATGGATGGTGTCGTAAAAAAGGATGCGATTGCGAACGGTAAGATGACTGACGCAACGAAGACAAGGACGACAACAACACAGACGGTGGAGACAAGAAAGATGCAGCACAATGAGTTGACGAAACAAAAGATGATGAAGAAGATGAAGAGGAAGACAGGAAGGATGAAGAAGTGGATAAAGAAGTGGATGGAGGTGTTTGAAGAAGTGAGAAATGCAAAGAAGAAGGTAAAGATGAGGACGAGGAAGATGAGAAGGAAGGTAAAAAAGAAGACAAAGAGATTAAGAGGAGGAGTTCAAGGAGGTAGATGAGGATGAGGAAGAGGATGAGTTACAAACAGAATATAAGCGTGGTCTGATCCCTGCGTTGAAAGTTCTGCCCTATTGCCTAAGTTAAGAAAAGGAATTCATTTAGACTTAAACATCGAATCGTGGCGGAAAGGTTTTCAGCGTAAAGCAATATCAGTAATTACCATATCAGTTTAAAGCATTTTTTTCTTTTGCAAAAGAAATGTCCTAAATATACAAGAGGTTTAAATGCTTTTGAAAGATGTGTCAAGAATTGCTTCGTCTCTCATAACCCTTTGTGGATACTCTTTTTTTCCTATACGTGTTCAAGTAACTTTTAACTTGCGTGCATAGGGCCTGTTACTTATAGCTATTACGTCATCATATGCTTTCAATCATAGTAATAAACCTCGCCTAAGTGAATTTTATTACGTCATGTGAAGTAGTGGGCAAGGTTGCAAGAAATAGCGATGCAGGGAATATGTAAGACTGGCAAATTTTTCTAGAATTGTTCGCAGAAGAAATGTTCGCAACCAGAAAGGTATTTTCGTGGGAATAATTTTTACAAATTTGAGTCAAAATAAATTAAATTCCGCGAAATCACATTAACCTGGCAATTCGGTGTGAGTTACGACGCAATGTTTTTTGTTTTGCTTTCGGTTGTAAATTTCACGAAAATTCACTTTAATCACGAAGCACGACGTGTTCTGCGCGTTCACACGTCACAGCGACAAAAATCGCCACTGTAAAAAGGAATCTTAAATATTGTACAATATTAGAGGCAGACCGAGAGGCAGACCGAGAAAGAGGCAGACCGAGAAAGAGTTGGCAGGAGGTTATAAGGAGAGACTTAATACAGAGGAAGTTGAGTTTAGATCTAACACAGTCTAGATCAGATTGGAAGAGGGTCATTAACATACCCCGTCCTACCCATGCTAGCATGGAAAACGGACGTTAAGTCGAGAATGATGATGATGATGATTAAGGACCGCGTTTGCTTTGATGAAATTGAAATTTGTATTAATCCTCACACGAAGTAACAAAACATTCTTAGTCTGCGTAAATTAAGTGGTTTCGTAATGTTAATTACCTTCTGTTCCAGATGATTTAAAGTTTTGATTAATTATAGCTGGTCTAAAGACCTTACAACCTTATGTCTATGTTAATAAAAGTCTATGAGTCATAGATCCCTTTTTCTGGACTAGTTGTTAAAATTAAATACACCTCAACACGGGTCTCCAATGTATAAATCCGATTCTCCCATACATCCAGGTACCTACTGAACCATAACGGTGTGCGCAAGAAAGGATAAGTACTGTTAAATACTTCATAGATTTTATTTATAAACGTTTACACCTGAGGTGAATGTCTAAAGCATTGATTGGCAAAACATATAAATTAAACTTACTTCAAGCCAAGCCTGAAAGTCTTCCGGTTGATCAAACCTAGTTAAAGAAAAGAAAATTGTCAATCATAGAACGGAAGCTCTGTGAGAGCAATTTGAGGGCTGTATTATAGATTAAAAACCGCACAATGCGTTTTCATAAAAAGGGTAGTTGTTTTATTCAAATTAGCGAGACCGGTTTCATTACGTAAACTCGCAAAAAATTATTAATAATTTATGTAAATTCGCAGAAAAAGCGCTATACACACGGAATAACATGAAACTGCTCAGCTGCTGCGGGCGCATTATGAGCTGCTGGTACTGGTAGTGGCGGTGGCGGTGGTGCAGATAGTGCAGTCGGTGCAGCTATAGGTGCTGCTGGTGCTGGCGGTGGGGGTGGTAGTGGTGCTGATGCTGCTAGCGGTGGTGGTGCTGCTGGCTCCGGTACAGTTGACGTTAGGGGTGCTGGGGGTGGTGTTGATGGTGCAGCTAGTGGCTGCGGTGGTGATACTGGCGGATTTGATTGTTCTGCTCCGTTTACCCTCCTCCTCCGTCGCTTTCTCACATAGACTGGCTGGCCATCATTTGGTCTACAAAGAAAAATAATGTATATAATATATAACATCCTTTCTTTCCTTATTGATAGATAGATAGATGTGCATATTTTACATGGCTAGCCTCACAAATATCGAGGGATATACCCTGTCTATTATTTCCAGGAGGGGCCATGGCTTAGATGGAGAGTCCTAGAGTATTTAATGCTCATTTTGAGCTACGCAGACCCAATTAGAGCCCGCGCTCTACTAGACACCTCCCGGCAACATCCAACGGCCCACACAGTGTGCTATCTTCCCAATTTCCCTCACATGGCTTGGGTTAACCCGGGGCTATGGTAACATTCACTCGCCCATGTTGAATCGCCGTCAAGAGGAATCGAACCCCGGTCGGTCTCCCGCACAGAGTACGAGAGCTATAACCACTACACTACGGCGCCATATATTGATTGCATCAAGATGTTCTTACGAAATAATAGAATGAGTGAAAGTTACTTTTGTAATGGTGCCCTGTGTAAAGGTAACATTTTATGTTTTCATCTGAACTAAATGTTGCTTATTTTAATACTTTTAAGAAATTTTGTGTGAAGGTGTTCAGCAGCCTTATGATACATAACCATGTAACTTGTGTGAAAAGCTCTCTTAATCTTTTGAGAATCGGCATCTTCGAACGAAAGTTAATATACATTGATTGGTTACGAAATGAGTTTTGAGACATAACGAACCTGCCAAAAAATCTTAGACCAAACCAACCTGCAATTGTCGTCGATTTTTAACAAAATATAATGTTAGAACCACAACTTTGGGGAATGAATTAAACGAGACAACTTTAAAATTAAGTGTATTATGTGTGTCACTGAGAATCAAACACAAGAAATTTATTTGTTACAATATATATAGTGTATTCAGCACCTTCTTCTGGGAGCCTAATCCCAGTTTTGACAACCACCGTCCCTGTAGACAAGATTGTTCTTGCATTTCTTGTTGTTGTCGTTGTCGTGGTTGTTGTTGTTCTTGCATTTGCATTTGCTGCATTGGCATTTGTTGTTGCTGTTGTTGTTGGTCTTGTTTGTTATTCTACAAAAGGTATGTATTATGACACAACAAAACATGCAATAATTTTGTGGACGTCAATCAGTGTACTTCAAATTAATATTCACAACATAACGTGTCAAAAGTTGTTTGGAAGTCCACTAGTGTATCTAATTTACATGTAACCTATTGACACAGCTCTTAATGCACACTTGTAGGTCGACAAATTTATACTGAACAGCACTACAATACATCCATAAGTGAGACTTCATATTGCTTTTTTGTTTTCTGTAGTTCAGAATGCCTATCATTAAGGTTATTTTTTTTTGTCCAAGTAACCTTCGACGAGTCCCCGGGTTACAACAAACGTTGCATCTTTACCTCACTTCTTCATAAATTTTGTCAATAAGAGCTTCTCACTTTCTGACTTTGCTTTGGAAACAAATAACATTATGCTAGGAATAATAACGCACAACGTAAAGACTAGAAGTTGCATTACTGAGCCGACTTGTTAGGTTTAACTATACAATAAAAACATCTGAACTTATTTTAGCTTTTGCCGAAAGAAATAAAACTTATAGCGCAACTGCAAAATGAACTTCTATTTTTGGAAGTATTTTATTTATATAATATCTAAAAGGAATTTAATCACACAAGGTTGATGGCAACTCATAGTTGTTTATTAAATAAAACATATCAAACGAGTTCGTTATCTCAAAAAAGAATTTTGACTGAGGAACAAGTGTCCATGCAGTTAGTTGTTTTTACACCATAATACAACGCATAGGCAATTGTGCATTTACGCTCATAGTGATATGCCTGCACTGATAAATTTAGAAGAGTCAAATGAAACTTAAAAAGGTTTTTTTTACGGTGCCTATGGGGACTGACTCCTTCTTGTTACTCATTTCGACATATTCAAAATGATTCCTTCAAAGGAGTCAATTTTTCTATGACTCTTTTTATATACTCCCCACAGGCACCCAATCAATTAAAAAACAGCTCGGCGCGTTATAATTGTTTAAATTACTTCAATCTTCCTTCAGAAAAAGGTACGCAAGCTTTCCAATCCAACTCAAAATCTCGATGAACTCAACAGAGCAACAAAAGAAACGAACACTACGCGAGATTTCAGATCTGTAAAATATAAGTGTCTAATATGCCGACTACTGTTTTCTTGTTCACAGTATATTCCTCTCTTTACTCTCTGCATTTTTTAGTTTATCTTTGTCTTGTCTACTTCTAAATGTTTTAATCGTGTTACCTTAACTTTGTCTTCGTCATTGTTATGTTTGTTATGTTTATCGGTCCTGTTAATTTAACACTCAAGTTTTAGTGCTCCCCGCTGTTTTGATGTTGCTCTAGATAACAGGCCCAGTAGCCCACCTTCGCTCGTTCAGAGCCAGTCGATGGTATGACACACTTGAATGTCTCCCACGCATATCTCATTTTTTCTTCGTCATAATGCACTTTAATGGTATGAAACACTCTGAGTGTCTCCCACGGCATATCCCATTATTCTCTTCGTCATAATGCACTTGAATGGTATGAGACAGTCGCAACGACATGTACATCTTTGGCTGCACTGCAATTGTAAGTGTCCCCCACGGCATTACATCCTCATATCTCATTATTCTCTTCCTATTCTTCAATATAAGTAATAATATTATAAATTAATTATGGCATACAGTAATAATATCAAGTAATGATATAATAAACAGGCCACACAAATGTATCTGTCCAAATTTTTGGCTGACTTAGGAAGCCCGACATCCGGACCATCAAGGTAGTGAAGATGTTGAATATATGCTATGTACTGGAGAATCCAGTGTAGCAAGTCGGCGAAGTGATTGAAAGTAAATGGTGAGGACCTACTCCCAAAATGAAGTCAATAGCATCATGAAAGGATGAGTAGCTAACTGAGTAGTCTTCCTTAGAAATTCCATAATTAACAGAAAATCCATATGGGGAGGAGAGATCTAGAACTACCCGATTAGTACTGGCATTTTTAGGTGCTGCTCCCAACGGAGAGCAATGAAAATTGGCAATAGGGGGGGTTGTCAAGGGACCCTACTGTATGACCACGATTCAATTATTTAAAAAAGCCTCATCCACCTTATGTGAGTTCTGATAGGAGGATTTCTTATCAGTTGTTGCTGAAACAAGCGTACATTGGTGAAAAGCTAATTTAAAGCCGTGGGTAAAACCCGAAGGAACAAAATTAATCTAAACCGGGTTGGGGTGAGAAACTAGTAATTTGCTTAATAACGAAACATTTACAAGAGTATGCACTGAAAACTTAACAGGGACAAAAATACTTGGCACTAGGTTGAGAGTGCCGGAATGAACAGCGGGTTTCTGGGTGACTTTTGAAACATACTCTGCATTTGTGTGGGAAGGGGCAGTTGTTTTGCGCAGGGTAAGCTTTTGTAGAACCTCCAGCAAGTGGGCCGAAAGCCAGGGGAAAACCTGACCCTGTTGTAGGAGCATCTGGGACATTCTTGCTGGGAGGCATTCCGAAACGACTCTGATACACCACTGCCTATACCATAAGAAAACTTCTTAGGACAATCAGTAGAAAAATGCCCCTCTGACCACAAGAAAAAACAGGAATAAGTGGTATGTGTGGAAGCGGAGTGTGAAGGAGGCTGCTTAGGTAATGCAGGAGCCCCCCCGCAAGTGTAACAAGCAGGTCGTCAAGTTGGTCCCATCGACGAGAAGGATCGTTTGCCAGTTGCAACCGATGCAGTCGGTCAAAAGCACACACAGCTGGGAACACGTATTGGTTGGCAAATTGAGCAATGAGTGCCTAGTAGGTAACCAATTCAGAAGCAAGGCGAGGTGAAAAATAGAGAAAAACACCGTAAATAGTTACTCCACGCCAAGCACCAGAAAGAAAAATCCCTAACCCTAACCCTTACATACGGTGTTTCTACTTAAAGAAATTTGTGGAACGCCCTCCACCGTCCTAATGTTTAAGTCATACTCACATTCACCTTCTGGTAGGGAAATCGAGTTAAAGGCAGGGGAGGAATACATCTAGATTGACGTACTCCGATAGCTTAATTTTATCAAGAACAGCCTTAGGAACAGCAGGGAGAGATGGCAAAGGAAATTGCGCAGACAAAACACCAAAAGAAAAGGGAGCCTCAGTGCGCTCCGCGTCCATAAGTGGTGCATCCGCAGCCAGCGCCGCCATATCCATGTCAACATGGGTAGAAACAGTGTACAATGAACCGGGGAGCTAAAGGCGAGATCGAGAAGAAAACAAAGATGGCGCGGGTTGGCGCTGCCCGAACGATGTGCCCTGTCGAATAAAATTTACGTGGTTTGCCTCTACTTGGCTATTAATTTCTGTTCTTACAAAATCAAGTAAGTCCTTTTTTAAACTTTCAAAATTGTCCTTTTTGAACGATAAGCACTTTTTGGAGGCTTTGGTCACTCTACGTTTTTTGTGTAACTGACGTACTTCATTGCCACAGGCATTGCTGCTTACGTCGGCGTTGTCGGACGACGACGACGACGGCGTTGTCAACTTGTATTGTATGCCGTGCAAACAAAGTACATTTTGTATAGGGAATAATAATTATTAGTTTTGGGCTTGTTACCTAGTAATGGCAAATTCATTATATGTTAATAATATTTTTTGGATTATGAATTATTATATTGAAAAGTTATATTGGGGAGATTGAATCCACCTAGAATAACTAATTTTAAAAAGTAACATCACGAATAATTTAAAGAGCAACAAAAACAACGCTTGGGAAATTAAATTTATCCCAAAAGCTTTTAACTGGTTTTTTTTCAGTGAACAGCTGAAATGTAAAATTATCAAGTAAATTTATGTAGGAAATTTCTGATTTCTTCAGGCGCGACATTAACGCTTTCAGACGTCATATTGATGATATCGGCCAGGATACTTCGAAAGTAATGTTAGTGGCGTCGACAGTGACTTATTGTACTGTCTACAAAAGTCTGTATGTTCTGGACGAACAATGGATTACTTTTTTCTTCTTTTCTTTTTTAATGTGTGTCGATGTTTTTTTTGTAGTCGTTTCTACAAATTCTACTTTTTTATTTATGCAATTTGTGGTTGCCTTGTTTCTGTCATTTTTTCTCGTATTCCCTGTATGTCAACTTCTCGAAATAATTTCTTTAGAAATAATTTTTTTTTCTTTATCCCTCCCCCTTCCCCCTTTGCAGTTTCATAGATTTCAGGCTAGAAGGTTTCTGCTTAAAGGGTCGAAAAGTCATTGGTAATAGAAAAGATGATCTTTTTATAGCAGGTTTTAACAAGATATTTAAAAAGAGTGTAAAGCCGGTAGACACGCCTTTTCTTCCGTTGATACTTTAACAGCTGTGTCGTCTGAGTAATCTAATTGTAGCGTGTTTGCATTAACAACGATTTCACCATCGCATTATTTTAGGTGCAGAGCACTTTAAAACTTACTTCATTAAATATATTGAATAGGTCTCCATAATCACTGTGACAAACGCATCATATATTATAGAAAAAAACGTGTTGGTGCACCATATTTGCAACATGTACGTAAATGTGACTTACTTCAGGAATTGAACACGTCGGTTGAATTATTATAAAATGACTCCTGCAACAATGCGTCCTAGTCTAATGAAACATCATCCACTGTCACATACCTTAGCGAGCAAGAAGCAAATTGTAGGCACGATCCCTCAAGGTAATTTTCCGTGGTTGGGTTGTCGTAAAACTTTTACCAATATCTTCGCGTACTCTATAACGTATCGTTCATTGGTGGTAAAATACTTTTCTAGTTGTTCAATGCCATCTTGTATGTGATCTTTGGTCCTTTAAATTTCGAATCCACTGTTTTCAATGCCTCTTCCACACTTTTCATATACCTAAAAAATGGTTTCTTTGAAGTATTTTGTTTTTAATTTTGTTTTTTTGTTTTAAAAACCCCACGCGGTCGTTATAGATAGAATAATTTAATTTTACCCCCGGTTTACAATGTGCGCGCCGTATCTCACGGAAATAAGTTGTTATCAACTGAAAAAGGAAACCGAAGCGAAGAAGGTTGTGTCTTTTTTTCAAAGTAATCCTAAAAAAAATTTAAACCTGAAAAAAGTTATTTCAAACAAAGCATGCCACTGTTTACTCATCGTGAGGTTAGCTTATAAAGCTTATATGTTTTTCTATATTTTTCATTTTTGTGTTCTGGGACCGAGGTTGTATCGCATTCGAATATGAATGTAATTCGAATGTAAAATGTAAAAAAACAAACTGTTGTTGTCGAACGAAGTGTTGTCAGAAATATTTTTTAAGACGAAGAAAAACGTACGATGATATAACATCACAAAAAGAATTTATTGGAAATGCATCAGACAATTTTAGTTATACATTTCCAATTCGTTCTCTTTGGGATGAAGCGAAATTTAGTAATCGAAGTAAAAAACTGGTTGGACTTTTATTCAGAGCATCCTATCTAGCGACCTACTGAGAAAGTGAAAGAAAAGCAGGTGTGTGTTGTTTAAAGTTTTTGATAGAGAAATGAATTTTGGTGTATAACGACTTTTAAGCCGTTTCTTTCAGAGTTCTTTTTTTCCTTAAATATTAAGTTTGTTGTTGCGTCTTGAGCCGGAAAATATTTTCTTTAAGCACTTATTTTGTAAGTATATACTCTGAAATATGGGTCAGAAGTATAGAATATCCTAAAAATACGTCTAAGCTTGATAGTTTGTTTTAAATATGAACATTTGTAAGACGCACAAAATTGAAAGTTTACTTTTTTTTATTGTACATCGAACGAACTGAAATTTTTTCTGTCCAAGCAATGGCCGTTACATGTTTGAAATTGCCATTAGCTAGCTATAGTAACTTATAGCAGGATTTATTTTATTAAGGCATTGCATATTTTCAGGCCATAGTCATACTAAGAACATATTGAGAATAATAAGAATAGCATTTGTCAAAAAGGTTAAGAACATCAACACTGAAACGAAAACACACAGCGTGTGTATCATAGAGAAGAATTTATATAAACTGTAAAAAGTAATTTTTCCGTTGTTACTGTTTTTAACACAACAGACTTGTGTGACTCAGTGTTGATGTCGTTATAAAAAACCTAAACCTAAATCCTAAACTTAAATCAATGTTTACATCTG
Source organism: Hydractinia echinata (assembly GCA_030067915.1). Taxonomy (NCBI): domain Eukaryota; kingdom Metazoa; phylum Cnidaria; class Hydrozoa; order Anthoathecata; family Hydractiniidae; genus Hydractinia; species Hydractinia echinata. The sequence goes on along the minus strand of JASGCC010000333.1, from coordinate 133,015 downwards.
TTACGTTACGATCGTTTGAAATATATTCGATTCTTAAATTCGAAAACGCTGCATTGTTATCTTCTTTGATTTTATGAGTGATTTCTTGATTATAAGTTTGGGTCTGTTCTTTTAATATTTTGGATTGACATATTTCGGCAGATATACAATATACCAAATGATTCAAGTTTGTTATATTTCTCTTTTTTGTGTTGTCAACTATTAATTTCTTATATTTTGAGTATAACTTTGGAAGGGTTGCCGTTTGCAATATAGACTAAATAGCTGATTTTGCATGACTTAACGAAAAATGTTGGATTTTTTTAATGTTTGGTATCCTTTTTTTCCCCTGGTGTACTTCTGGAATGGCAAAGCAAGTATACTTTTTAGCGTATTTCGCTTTTTACGTAACAGTTGTTAAACACTTTTTGTTTCAGCGGTTATAAACAATCTGCTTATAAAATAATGCAAATTGTGAGCAACCTCGATCCTAGGGCTTTTTTCTCTTTTTGCCATCCCGTTATAAAAGAGACAAAGAGCCGGGGTCGGGGTTGAAATGTGAGTTTTGAAAATTCAAATTACGGTGTTGTATATTTTTGTTTGGTATCCCTTACATCGGTTTAACGAGAGATTGAGTGGATTCTCCCACGGGTAATCACCTAGTTTATAACTAATTTTCTAGCCAGACTGTTTCGTGAGTGTTTATCTACAACCATCCACATAATCTTTGAGACAAACTAGAAATTCTATCAAAAAAACAGAAATGGCCGTTGACGCAAATGTCCATTTTTCCAACTGAGACGGTTTAAACATGTAAAAAGCTATAATTAGCCTATAGCAGCACTGTAAGGCTTCGTTCTAGTGAACTTTTCGGTTTCACTAGTTGAATTCAGAATAAGTCATAAGTCGAAGCTAAAGCTGAAGTTCCGTGAGCCTGGAGGCAGTACGTCGAGTTTGAGAAGACTTGTGGTGCGAGTTTGTGAATTTTTTTTTGTCAAAAATCGAAAAGTCTCAATATATTATGCGGGTGATTGTAGGTATTTAAAAATTATGCGATTTATTAAGAAGTCTAGTTAGAAGTTTTACGAAGAATCTCTTTAATATCATTTACATCAAAGTAAAAGAGTAACCAACTAACTACTTTATTTTATAAGCTCTGTCGATTAAACATTTAATCAACCCTACTTTATAGAGTAGCGTGTGAAGCTTAAGTAGTTAGTTAAAAGGCCTATAAACGTTTTTTGCAAAAAATCCTGAAAGTAATGTTAGGGTGCCTAGCTTTAATATAATCAATAAAATAAATTAGCATCATTTTCATTTGTGAAAGCGGAAAAGATATCGTCCACGTTTTTTTATGATGACCCATGAAAGTGTTGCTAATACAGGAGCCAGAGGTAAACCCATAGCTGTACCGTCTATTTGGTCATAGTATTGGTCATTTAAAAAGTGAACTTCACAATGTCGACTTCCATATCGATAGTTTCGTGTAGAGAGATATTAGTAAAGGGACTAGCTACATCCAATGAGACGAAAACGAATCAGAAATAATTACCTGGCTTTAATTATATGTGCCAACAGATGAAATGATAGGTCTATTAGACAAAGTTAAAGGAGACGATGGAGAATAGGTTTTGTGAAGTTTAGAAAAAGCATATATACGACCAGGAGAAGAACCATTTTGATAAGTTTTATCAGAATCAGGATCGATAAAGCCATTGTATTTAGAACAAAAATCACTGTAATTGTCCCTCCTGTAGCATTATTACATCGCCTTTAAGTTTTTTTGAATTTTAGTTCATCGGTAATTAATTTTAACACTGCTTCATTATAAACTGTTTTGTCCAAACTTACAACTTTATTTCCTTTATCAGGCCGTGTGATTACAATGTTTGTGTTTTTCTTTAATTTTCGCAGGTTTTTTTAGCGTTTTTTTTGTGGGTGAGTAGTTTCAGTAGCTGTTCAGAATCAGTGGAATTTTTTAAGTGAATGTAGAAGTGCAAATGTTGAAAATATGTCGGTCAAATGTGCAAAACCGTATAACATGTTTCCCATCATGCAATTCAATTCTAATTGTAATCGTCTTTGATTTAAGTTCAAGAAGCTTTTTATATCTGACGTTTTTTTTGCTTATATCGATCACTTGAGCAGGCGCTATTTTTCTGTAGCGACCGGCTAAAATGTACACACGAAAGGTAAACAAAAACATTTTGCCATAAAATATGGTGATCTTTTGCACTAAACTATACCATCCATATGCGCCATCATATTTCAAGTATTAATTAAGGGAACCAACAGCTTCATCAGGTTCAAAAACATCCATTGAGATATGTTTCACGCGCGCATAATTCCATTCACTGTACTGACTTGTTATTAACATGCACGGTGTATTCTTCATATTCTTTAAGTTTTTCATGAAATCTTTAATTGATTGGCTATCGACCGTATCATTCAACACAAACATGCATTTAGACTGTTTTAACTTTCTACAAATCAGTTGCGTTAAGACATCAATTTCAAACACTTCATTTCTATCTCCAATTAACGATGCCAACCCCATTAGCGATGTTTTCAAGTCATAGCGCTCAAACTAAATAACATTCTCGAATTCCTTGTGATACATGCTGACATATTTCTCTGCCATTTCTGTTTTTCCTATCCCACCCAACCCTGATAATACGACGGCCACATAATCGCTTACGTAGGAGTTGTTTTGTAAATGGTGACGTACTTTGTCTAAAGCACCTGTGCGACTGTAGAAGTCAGATCCAGTATTGGAGTAATTTGGATAGTAATGTGTGGTACATATAAAACATATATCACATTCATCACAAATCTTTGTATTTGACATCGACCGACTTGTGACCAGCAACTGGATTAAAAACTTTCTCAGGGTCCACGGCCAAATGTGAATTGCATCCTTTGGGCGTATTTTCCAAGAAAGAAAACCGTGAAGCTGGTCGCTTTACAATTGTCGATGTCCGTCTGTTCTTCTCCTAGCCAACATTTTCTTGATTATTTGCCCCGTTGAGGTACATAAAACGAAAATTACAGTAATTAGCCTTCCCGACTTATCGCAGAACGTCGGAAACAGCGCTTCTTTTTACATATCCCTAACAATAATTATCACAGAAAAAGCAACAGTATTGGAGTGAAATACGACGGGTTTTTTTAATAGATAAGCTTTCGGCTTGAACTCAAACCTTTTTAATAGTGTATTTACCCGTCGTACTTTGTTTTGGTTTTAATTACATTGATGTGGATACAATTTACAGTATTCGAGTAATTTGGTATAATGGTATGGAGAGAAAAAGAGGACCAATTTCCTAAATCTTTGCTTACAGAAAGTCGTTTGAGAACTACTGGCACTTGATGACCACCTGCCATGTTTACTTATCATTTTGTCAGTGACGCCATTATTTGCAGCAATACAAGCTCCACCTGAGCGTAAAGAATGTAACCCCAAATCTTCCAGTAATTTTTTGAATCGTATTTAAATGTTCGTGAAATGTTTTACTTACCGGCTGAATTTTCGAATTAGTCATACACAAATACTTTCGTAACCAAGTTACCGGACATGTGGAATTACCAGTGTGAGCTATGTACACAATATGACCTTTTCTTAGCTGATCCGGTTTTGATTTTTTAATTTCAAATGAATCTTGATTATCTTCAACTCCTTAACTTTTAAGGCTAATAATTCGCCGATGCGAAAGAATCCTGCGAAGCCTAACACGCATAACACTATAAATCTCATGTGCATTAAGTTTGTAATGTCTCCGTAATATATGCAATTATTTCTTTAATTATATCCACTGTGAACGGGTCTTTCTTATTGCACGTTTTACTGACTAATCGTTTTGCGCCTGCAAAGGCTAACTTAACAATTGAGTGGTCTGTTGGGCACAACCAATTAAAAACATTGAACCAATTGTAAGTAAACGCGTTAACACCAAGCGGATTCGGACAATAAAATTTTGAGTTAAAGTTGTCAAGTTTCTTCTTTATGTCGTTGGCAAAACGATCGTATGTAGAAATGTCAAACTTCTGTTAAATGTAATTAAATGATTCGTAATCTATCCCCCAGTTGTCGGAATCAATTTATTTTGATCAAATATCTGCTTTGATATTTGCTTCCCTCGGGATCCACGACGATTGTAATTTTATATTATAACTCATTTAAACATTTTCTAAAGCGAGTTTTTGAATGCGGTCTCCTGCTGCCTACTTCTATTATTCGAGTAACATTAGCATTGTCGGAAAACCATTGAAGTGATTCATTTATTTTCAGCAGTAAACCTGGCTATAATATCTCCCAACCGTTGCACAACATAACCCCCATAAATAAAATAAGGAATCGTCACATAGCTTTGTCACATAAAAACAAACACGAATTGTTGGTATGGCATTCCCAGTCCGTCGAATACCCCTCATAACGTAGTACAGTTTGCCCAAGACATATCTTTTCAGAAAAATCGCAGATTAAACTTTGATACTGTATTCCACACAAGTAGACCTTGATATTGGCATACTTGACCCGCGTTGACATAAAGGTAACACAAAGCTGAAGGGTAGATTCAACGAGCGGGAACATACGGATAGAAACGTGGTGGCAAAACATTCTGTAGGATGAGAGTCCTGAACGGTAGGTGAGTCTCGTGTTTGGTGACAACGCAGCGTCCAAGAAGTAATTTATAAGCATTGTCTGTAAAAATAATGACCTGTGTATCAGACCATTTTCCAACCCACGTATGTACCTTTATAAGAACCGCAAGTAATTCGAGAAAGGTGAAGCTGTAATTGTTGGTGTTGTTAAAAGACATGGAAAACTTTACCCATCGTAAAAAGCGCCTGAACCACTCATCGACGAACCCGTATACATGTTTAAAGTTTTGCCTTAATGAATTTTGTTTGGATGTCTGTTATCCCGTTCCAACCGGGTAGAAAATTCAGCCACCACTTAATTTCCTTGCGGGATTTTGATGTAATGGCAATGTGATGGTAAAAGCTAATTACTGTGGTAGAAAAGTCAATTAACCTGCGCAAAAAACTGCGACCACATTTAACAACTTTGCATGTGAAAGACAAGGATCCTATCAGTGAGAGTAGCTTCTTTTTTGTGCATTTTTTCTTTCCTTTCCACGCTTACCAGGGGAAAAATAGCATCGAATTTTTCGTTAAGTAAACGGATAATGAATTCAATGATATCAATTTCGATGCCTAAAAAAGTCAGGACGCGGCATAGACCGATAATGTTTTCTGGTGCTAAAGGTACTCCAACCTTCTGAATTAAATTTATGATACACTGGCAGGCGACCTTTGAGGGATCATCTATGATGAAGTTATCTAGATAAAGTAGCAGCAGGATGGCAGCTAGGAAGTGAAGAATCCAGTCGAGTAGGTCGGCGAAGAGAATAATGTGAATGATAATTACCTACCACCGAAGGGGAGAATAACATCGAAAAAATACCTTCTTTGTCATTTGTAGCCAAGTAGATGCCAGTCATCTGGGTGAACTGGGCACAACTCAAATTATCAGTATGAGCCGACACCCAATGGGGAGGAGGGTGCCAAAGGGCCAACTATATGTCCTCTATTTAACTCTTTCAAAATAGCTTCGTTGTTCCTCCAACCATCTTCCCAACAAAACGTAGTGAAGACGATGGCTAAAAATTCAAGAAGACTAATAGTTAGATTGAAAGGGCAATGAGAACCATTGGCCATTATAGTACCATGCTAGTCCTAATCCTAAGCCGTCAGTAAACGTTGCTGGAAAAAATGATGTTTGTGTGGAATAAGCTAACACCATTCCGTGATGGTAGGAATTCAAGCCACCATTCTGTAATTTGGTCACGTTTATATGTTGAATATTGATAAAATATATGAATTTAGCAATAACTTTGATTGTTCAAAACTAATGTATCGTCTTATTCTGTAACATCTGACATTACTATTTCCTCTTTTGCACAGATTACAGATGTGCTTATTAAAAGTGAGACATCTATCAATAGTAATGCCTAATAATTTTACAGATTTAGATGCGACGGGAAAATCATTGCCTATACTTAGTTATAAATTATCACTGCGTGGACAACCTAAGAACATCTAAAACGTTGCTGGATTAGCCACCAATTGGTTGTTTTCAAACCACGCTAATACGTTTATTAAGTCATGCTGGAGGTCAGCAATGACTTCATTTAATTGAGATCCACAAGTGTAGATCGTATTATCATCAGCAAACTTGCAGATATCAGTTTTTTCAATAAATAACAAGTCATTAATACATAAGTTGTGGAACGCCAAAAACAATTGAGAGCCACTCACTGAAAGAAGAACAGATTTTGGTTCTTTGACAACGTCCAGAGAGAGAGCTTCTCATAAGGTGAAGACTTTCTATCAAAACCATACGCAGCCAATTTCGAGATTAAAAGACCATGATCTACGGAATAAAATTTTTTGACAAATCTATTAGGACAGCACCCACTATCCCAGACTTATCTTAGCACTCATCCATTTACCAAAAGTCTGATAAAATAGAAGGCGTTCTAAAATTTTAGAAAAACTAGGTAAAATACGAATTAAATTATTCTCGTTGGACATGGGCCTCCGTCTGGGCCACTGTCTTTTTTGAATTTGGGCTGAGTATCACTTTATGAACTTCGTCAGGGTTAACAGATGAAAATGAAAAGTGTCCCTCCGTTTTTTGAACGTATCTTTAAAATATTAGGGTGATCATCATTCCTTTGGCTAGTATAATGGCTATCAAGTCAACAGGTCAGAAATGACTTAAAAATTTCTCGGAGAACAGATGTACCTTTTCTATTAAGATGTAGTTTACTCCGATTTAGGTGTGATTGACCAAGATTGGAGTGAGTAATACGACCAATATTTCTCTCCGCGCACATTTTTGATACAAGTTAGTTCACTTTCAATACCATATTTTTAAACTTGTTTTCCCTTGCTAAACAAATTATTCCGTCAGTAATCTTATTTGGATCCTTAGATTTTTTAAAGTTGTTTGTTCCACAGTGGAAGACGAGTACGTCAGTTTAATAAGCCATAGGATCAACAACCTCGTCTCAGATTCTATATATTTTAGCCGTAGAATTGATAAACGAGGCTTTTAAAAGAGACGAGTGTTAAATATTTGCGATTTTTCGTATTGATACAGGATAATTGTCATTTAGGTGGACCATCTCGTCTCAGATTCTATATATTTTAGCCGTAGAATTGATAAACGAGGCATTGTAAAAAAATGGGTGTCTCACATATTTGTGGACAAGCTCGTCTCAGATTCCATATATTTTAGCCGTAGAATTGATAAACGAGGCATTTCAAAGTGACGAGTGTCTCATATATTTGCGATTTTTCGTATTGATACAGGATAATTGTCATATAGGGTCAACAATCTCGTCCCAGGTTCTATATATTTTAGCCGTAGAATTGATAAACGAGGCATTTCAAATTGATGAGTGTCTCATGTATCTGCGATTTTTCGTATTGATACAGGATAATTGTCATTTAGGGTCAACAACCTCGTCCAAGATTCTAGAGCTGTGAATGAAGGTAACCGTTTGACTGCGGGACCCACGTGACACCATACGGTATTGTGCCACAGCTGGTAACACACGGTGCGTCAGCTGTTACTGTCTGATACATTGCAACTGTGTGGGAGCCACTGGAAACCCTACAGTATTGTGCCACAGCAACTGTGATGGTCTGTAAGTTCTCTCGTTTTGGGTCTTGTTGCTTGTCACAGTACGCTATTGTGTTACAATAGGCGAAGCACTGGGCGTCAGCTGTAACTGTAGGTAAACTTTGGAGCCTGTAAATCCTCTGTTTTTGCTTTTTGTTTTTTGCCACAGTACGGTATTGTGCCACAATCAGCGACGCACACGTTCTCTGCTTTTGCTTCTTGTTTTTCGTCACAGTACGGTATTGTGCTACAATCGGCGACACACTTGGTGTCAACTGTAATTATTCATTACAGGAACACTAAAAACAGCAAATGTTTTCATTTAAAATATACCTACGTTAACCATGTCCCCAACATTGTTATGCACTTCCAACTAGCTGAAATAGTAATGCGAAAGCTCAGACTTTTTCCATCATGTCACTAGCATTCCCACTCTCTTATATAACGCAATTTTCAACGTTTTTTTAAGTGCAAACAATGACACACTTCGGTTAAAGCCGTTCATATATCTCCGGACAATTTTCTGACTCAACTGGTGCACTATTTTTTTATCCAAAATTTCGTCAAAACCGTCGCTACTTCAGTCATGTCTTCAAAGTGCTTTTTCTCGGGCGTTTCGGGCGTATCAAGCGGTAGGCGTATCGTGAGGTTGGTGTATAGGGTGGTGGGCGGTGGCTGACAGGTGTTACTTGTTACAGACGTTGCACCCTACATCTAGCTAATAACGGTTCGCATTTTCTTAATCACCGTCCTCTATCGGTCTTTTGCACTACCAACAACCTCACATAATCATTTACCTATCAGGCCAAGCTCTTATTCTTCACGCATTACGACTCTCTAATTATATAGCACAATTTTCCAATTTTCAACGTTTAAGCGGGGTCTTTGAAATTTTGCGTCGGGATCGTGGCGTACATGATCTATAACTACTTGTAATATTTAAAAAAAGCCTTACCAACTACAACTTCTTCAGTAACAAATGTCCACTTACATATAAACCATCTAAATATAACAAAACCCATTCCTAGGAAGGTTCACCATATTCTTTTTTTTTGCTTTAAAAGAGTTCCTGCCGCTCAAAGCGTGGAGTACAGAATTTTTAACTCTCCAAACTTTTCTGCAAGTCATTTATACGCGCATGTTTCTTATTAAGTTTTCATTCTCTTATGATATTCTACAAAACTGAACTTTAAGATTCCAAAATTTCACACTTTTTTTCACCCTGCCAAAAAAATTTAATTTATAAGAGTTTGACTGGAAAACGAAAGTTAAATATCTTGGAAACGAGCCCACCCACCACCAAACCTCAGTAGCCCATTCTCTTAGTTCAGTTTCTGGCATCATTTCCACCATATCGATGCCAAGGTTTAAAAATATTTAAAATTTTCTATCACTAAACATTTTGTAATTATAAATGAGATGCCTGGACATCTCAATTAAAGAATTAAAACTAGAATGCTAACAAATATATCGCTTCACTTTTCTTATTATGTTAAGTTTTTAACCTCTCCTTGCTTTACATAAAAATTTTCCAAACATTGATTGTGCAACTATTGAGTAAAAAACATTAATTCATATTTTCCTTCTCAAAGCAATATAGGTACAAACACTTGACCACATGTACTAAATAGAACAACATCTTTTATTATTATTTTTGCTTTTTCTTTTTTCTTTTTTTAGATAGTGGACATTGGGGAAGCTCCTGATTAGAAGTTCTACCACAACCCTCCACAGTAGAATCACTTTCTTCAGACATGTGCCTACGCTTACTACCCGCTGGAGATGTGCCAGATTCATTCAAATCAATGGAATTGAACACGCTGTCAGTTGAGTCATTTAAAAATGAATCTTCAAACAACGCGTCCAAGTCCAAAGAAGAATCATGCACTGGCACATCCCTCAGTGAACAGGAGGCAAACTGAAGACACAGCCCGTCAAGGTAATTCTCCGTGGTCGGATAGTCGTAGAACTTCCTAAACTCAGGAATGCACTGGAGCATATTTGCTTTTATCCACTCAGGATGAGTAAAAGGAAATCTACTCACAGTGTAATGGGTGCTTAAGCTGTATAAAGAAGCACCCAGCTTTCCCAATATCTTTGCATACTCTACAACGTATTTATCCTTTGTTGTAAAAAACTTTCCTAACTCTTCAATAGCTGTTCGTATATCGATCTTAGCACCTTTGAACTTACTATCAACGGTCTTCAGCGCATCTTCCACTGTTTCCAGATATTTCACAAACGGCTTGAGATATTTCGTTTTTAACTGTTCCCTCAATACTGCTAACTCTGCCATATTTTGATGTAATGATGAAGCTGATTCGCTTAGGGCAACATTTGGCCTGCAGAGATATTCGCATGACTGGGTTTTGAGTCTCGCTTTCAACACGTCTTCAGAGAGGAAATGTTCATCATATGCTCTTCCGTACAATAAAATCTTTGATAAATTGCTTATGATATCTAAATATATAATTGGGTTTTAAATCATATGTGTATCATTTCCATACATTACAAAAGAAAAGCTCATTATGATCAAAGCTCACCCCACCGCAAGATTTTCCTTCTTTTTACTTGGTCCGTTTTTTAAAAACAGGAGCGTATGATCTAAATAAATTTCATAAATGTTATTCAATATTTTATTATTTCACATCACATGCAACTCCATTGTTTTAATCCTTTCTAAAGACAAATCTTACCTCTATGCAGCGCTTGCCATTTTTCTTTTTTTAACTTATTTAAATTTTCAAACTTTTTTTAACGTTTTTAAAATGTATTATTGCCTTGTTGCTTTATTCTGCTGATGCAACTGATGCCACTATACCGCATAATCTGATGTTACTCATTTTAATTCTATTTATACAGTTTTTCAAACATAGTTGCACGATTATCTTTTCTCTTGGCAATAGTACTAAATGATTAAATACGAAAGCGGAAGATTTTTACATAAATCTGATTGGATGAAAGTACGCCACAATCTCTGAACTTCTCATTGGTTATAATTACATCACGTTTTTATATTTCTTAATTTAATGCTTTAAATTAAGAAATATCTAAATGGGTATGTCATATCTTTTCATATGGTAATCCCAGTCTTTTTACATTTACCTAACTCTATCTAAATTTTTGTCTAACAATCGTTAATACAACAGCTATGGCTTCACACCACGGTTACCCCTGCTACAGTATTTATAGTAGACACATTGATGTAAATCAAAACAATGCAAAATTAACTTAAAAGCGCAATGAAGAAATCGCAAATAAAGATGGATACAATGACATAATGAATTGTATCCATACATCTGATGAGTTTCTGTGAAAAATACACTTGTTTACATTGCATACAATAACCTACTGTCAACATCTTTCCATTTAAAGTAAACGATTAAGAAAACATATTGCCTTAACTTTCCCAATATACACCACAATGTCGCTTTTTTGACACAAATGTGCACATTAAGCCTATTTTACAACCATTTTGTAATTAGATTCTAGAAAATGTGCAAATATAATAAAAGATTTAACAAACTGGACAGAACAAAAGAGTTGGAATATGTGCAAAAAGGTATAACTTATTCTATATAAATAAACCAATCCTAAATACCGTATTCTTTAAAATTAATATGTATTCATAGCTGCCAGTCTCTTGTGAAACAAAAGATTACACCGTCATATGCAAGATCAAGGTTGAAATCTATACAAACATGCGATGCATACAGGAGGGAGGTACACCATCCCACATATTAATGACTTCCCAAACATTATAAGAAATAGCAGCAGAGAAGATGAGTTACTGTTACGCGTCTTAACTATTGACGCTGGAACGTATATACGCCATCAATACGGATATCGACAACGCTCTTCTCCTTTGAGTTTAAAGGTATAGTTTTAGAAAGAATTAATTTAATTGAAGACAGGCAAAGAAAACGGCGTCTCCTGCGCGTTTATTCCTTCTTATGGATTCGGACATATCAATATTTATTTTTGCTTTAACAAATTCATTACCTGAAATTCTATAACACCTGAGAAACACAAAGTATTAAGTACCTTGTCCTTTTAGCCACTTCGTTGAAGAATCCCAAGAGAGAGAGAAACGTCGGCAATTAGCGTACGTCTACCAAGAGAAATATTTGGAATGTGGCTTGTGGCCTCTGTTATACTTTAACAAAATTGGTGCGAAAGTTACATTGATGGTAAATTCATTGCGTTAAAATCAATTCATTATCTACAAATTTTCTATTTTTTAACACATTATCCTCATTACATTTATTAAGGTGTTACTACAAGAAAATCCTCCAAAATTTCATTCAGACTAAAACTACTCTCGTCCATTGTGGACTACGGGAATGATTTCTTGCTTTTCCAATACCAATTTGATAGACGGATCTGCCCTTACAACAAGTAGCAACCTTGATTGTGGAGCTGTACATGATATGCATATTATGCACATTTTGGAACAGGTAATACGTGGGTACATGACGGGTAGCAACAGCCAAAAGTGGAAGAATTCGCTTTTCTCCGGAGTAAGGTAAGCTGTTTACCTGAAATTACATATTGCTAACTAGAAATTTGTAAATAAATATCTAACTCTTTCATATCACTTTACTAGAAAAGAAGAATAACAACGTCAATACGTATTTCTATCGTTTCGAATGCCAAAAAAGAGGAACAATCCACTTGCATCTACTCGTGTGGATTCAAAACTCCAAAGACTTTCATTCCATCACAATCGAATTTTCATTCCTAGGTACAAAAGCTACAAAAATCAAATCAACGTGTTTTTTCAGTCGCGAGTTTCAAATGACAAGAGCCACGTTGATGAAAGTGAATCCATTCATTTGCAACACAACAGTCTTGCCTTTGCGAGCAAACTTAGAGAGTATGTAGATACAATTCTGTGGACATTAATGTGTCGTATGGATGTCCAGGTAAATTTTATTTGTATGTGAATCATTACAAACAAACCTTTATTTACAACTGAATAAATGTTTTTCTTTTATATTAGATTTCCGACGGACATCAGATGTTATTAAAATATGTAACAGGCTATGTTGCCAAATATCAGGATTCCTTTCAATTACCAGGTAACAACTAAAACAATCACAAACACTAAAAGATTTTTCTTTCATTATACATACTAACAATTCTTTATAGGAGAAAACGCTCGCGACGTTCCCGGTTTTACTTTGGCGCTTGTAATACCCAAACCGCTGAATACCAATGAAAATCCAGTAATTCAGAAGTATCTCCAAAGGCCGCATTATTGCACAGAAATGTCGCTGGAGAACTATATTCGTAATTTTGATACAGCAAAAAAATGTAATTTCCCTATACACATTAATATCAGTTATTGCTTTTTCGCAAATTTTTGTAATACTTCTTTATTTCTAGTCCCCCACCATATAGGGATCATAAACCACAATTGGTGGCAACATCATATGCTTCAATATTTAACCCTGTATACTTTTGGCAACATACGCTTATGACAATTGCCATTTCGTAATACGTCGGAAATTGTGAACCCAGAATCAGAGGACTTGCCAGAATCGATGCGTATTTCCACAATGCCTTGACCATTAATCCGACATTTTGGAGCGATAATCACAAAGTACGGAGTCATTTGGAAGCATCTGTTCATAAGCGTTATTCTATAGACACGTTTCTATTGTACTTCACGTCGCTACGGTTAAAGATCTTGGCATACCAATCTGGTAAGTTCATCATTTCATGAATACTAAAACAATTTTGCCCCATCAACAAAATTGATATAACAATTCTTATATAATCCCTCATTTAGGAGAAATAATAGTAAACGATGATGCTCAGGATACTGACTTTTCTCTAGAACATCTAACTGTGGATCAAAAGATTGTATTTTACTATGTAAAATCAATTGATGACGATAGCGAACACAGCCTTACTGATGATCAAATTAATTCGCCAAAGAAAGCAAATATGACGTTTTGGTTGCTACACCAACCGCAATACTTGCTGATAACTACAGACAATGTTTTCCAACTATCACATGCAAAACAATACATTCAGCTTTTTTTATACCAGTTGAGGATTTACCATGGGAAATAAATTGGCATATTAGTTGGTTCCAACTTATTGTAGTGGATGTGGATGTGGATGAGGTAAATTCATTTAATTTTCTATTACACTTAGATTGGTCAAGTCAATTCTCAGATCATCAAACATATGATGAAAACCTTTGATGCTCTTCCATCGAATCCCATTATAATATTTCTGGGAGATGCGCATCAAAGTTTACCGTTAATAACAGTTCAAGGAAAAACAAACTTTGATTCAACTTTTTTTTCAAGTTCGATGACTCGTTTGTTTACCAAATTCGAATTACATACTTTACATCGCAGTACAACTGTCTATAAAGAGTTCCTGGACAAAATCAGAAATTTTAAGTATGATTTCTTCCACACATTGCTATTCTATTTATTTTTTAGTGTTACCTTTGACGAAATAAAACGTATTTTTCAACATACAAAAATACCCAGTACCAACAAAGTCACCGCCGAAAGGATTTTAAGCATAATTAGAGAGAATCCTAATACCATATTCATCGCATCTTCTCACAATACAAAAGATTTCATTAACGCAACTGTGATGAATTTCCTTTTCCGCGAAACAGAACCCGATATTGAGGCACGTATTTCAACCAATACTCTAATAATCAATATCAACTCTACATACAACTAAACATTTACATTTCTATTCCGTCTTTCTTAGGTGATCGATAGCTCTGGAAAATATCAATCGTATTTCGTCGGTTCAAAAGTGATGTTGACGGAAAATAGAGGTCTAATAGGTTCTTTTATGAATGGCGTCATAGGTAAGAAACGTTTTTCAAGTAATACATTTCAATATAATCCACATCTGTATTGAAGATACATATGTCTACTAGGTAAAATAATCAATGTGCAATCATCCATCATTGCTCGATATATGACAGCCACAGAACTTATTATTATCCGATTATACCTGCATATTGCCAAACGACTTTAAAATGTCAAGGTTGGTGTAATACTATAGCGCGCCATCATTTCATAGGCACTTTGATCCTTACAATTTACCTGGGCCATCGACAGAGATACAATTGGTCCCGGCATTGGCTACGTTGTGTTATCTCGAGTTCGTCAAGCACAAAACGAAGAATTCGCGACAGTTTTTCCAGTTTCTGACAGCAAAGTGACAACTTCTACTTTCGATGCAACCGAAAACTGCGCTTTACGTTGGTCTTAATTGAAACTCCACCCCACAACGGTACGGTATTGTGTTACAATGGGCGACACACTGCGCGTCAGCTGTAACTGTAGGTAAACTTGTGACTGTGGGGCACACTTCGTTCTTTGCTTTTGCTTCTTGTTTTTTGTCACAGTACAGTATCGTGTTACAATCTGCGACGCTCTGAGCGTCAGCTGTAACTGTAGGTAAACTTGTGACTGTTGCGACTTCTACATGTGGTTTTCTCCGCTTTCGTATTACGTTACCGAACGATTGTGCAACACGTTATCATACACCGTGCACCAGCTTCTGCATCTGTGGGAGCATGAGTATTATCTGTTTCTTTGTGTTGCTCTTCTTAACGTTGCGCTACTAGCTATACACAAAAAATTATCAGTACAACCGCATGTTGTTTAGTACACTACGCTATCAAATTTATGTAAAAAATTCACACTTGTCAAGCAACCAAACTATTCATTAGAGGAACACTAAAAACAGTTTCATTTAAAATATACCCACGTTAACCATGTCCCCGACGTTGTTATGCACTTCCAACACGCTGAAATAGTAATTTCACACGATAGCTGACACTAGTACCTGCTCTTCATATTACTACGACCGCCTTTTATAACGTACTTTTGCATCCGTCCATCATTTCCACATGTCAATTTAACTTTTCTTTTCAATTTTTTGACTCAACCGATGCACTATTTTTCCAAAAATTCGTCCAAACCGTGGCTACTTCAGTCCCGTGTTCAATGCGCTTCTTCTCAGGCGTACCGGGCGGTGGGCGTATAGGGCGGTGGGCGTATAGGGCGGTGGGCGTATAGGGCGGTGGGCGTATAGGGCGGTGGGCGTATAGGGCGGTGGGCGTATAGGGCGGTGGGCGTATAGGGCGGTGGGCGTATAGGGCGGGATCGTGGCGTACATGATCTAACTGCTTGTAACATTTTAAATAAGCCTTACCAAGTATAACTTCTTCAGTAAAAAATGTCCACTCACATATAAAGCATCTAAAAATAACAGATGCGCGACCTTAGCATGCTAATTTTTTTTCACCGTTTTCACCATTTTTGCTTTATAGGAGTTCCTGGAGCGTGAAGTACAGAATTTTCAAATCTCCATAACTTTTCTGCAAGCCATTTATACACCCATGTTTCTTATTAAATTTTCATTCTCTTATGATATTCTACAAAACTGAACTTTAAGATTAAAAAATTTCACACTTTTTCTTTTCGCCCTGCCAAAAAATTTTAATTTATAAGAGTTTGAATGGAAAACGAAAGTGAAATATCTTGGAAACGAGGCCACCCACCACCAAACTTCCGTAGGCATTTTTCTTAGTTTAGTTCCTAGCATCATTTCCACCATATCCATACCATGGTTTAAAAATCTCAAGAAAAGTTATTATATCTTGGTGTGACAGCTTAGTTACATCTTCTTGAGTACCAATTGAAAAACAGATACTATTTTGATGTGGTTCTGTCTTTTGGCGGAAGATTTTCACCCTATACATTTGACATAATCTAAAACACTACCTAGATGACTTTATTACTGCCCACTTCACTAAATCTCTCTGTCAATATGTTGCCGATATCCATACATTTCCGTTGACTGGTGTCCCTCTGGCAGAAGATAAAATCATTGGACCGGTTCAAGTAATTACTTATTCAGGTATTGAAATCGACACCATCAATCTAGTTCTTAGATTACCTCACCAGAAATTTTATGATCTAATGAAGTAGTTAAGACGGTCAAAACTTTCCTCCCACGCTTGATTACCTGGATGGGTTACACCATCATATTGACATGGCATTAGAGGCTAGGAAAAATATAGAATGGTGGCTTGAATTCCTACTATCATGGAATGATATTGCGTTATTCCACACCAACATCATTCTTTCCAACAAAGTTGACCTATCCACTTAAGTCTCAGGATTAGGACTAAATCTGTTGCTTTGCGATGTTACAGGTCGGTCTAATGTTTTTGCAAGTGCCCCAATCCTATTCCTTAATCTGTTTGAAAGCATTGTTCTGGTGTCCGGGCATTTAAACAATTTTGCAAACACGACGCGGTGTTTCATCTTAATGAATTAACTTTACAATTCTTTGTGTCTTACATGGCAGATTGCGTTAAATTTTCAACAGTAACCGTCTATTTGTTTGGCATACAAAGCAAGATGCGCGATTAAATAGAAATAATATCTTCCATGGCTAAATTATTTTACATCAACATTCCCATACTACGATTTCCCGTTACACCTGCGAATCTGCATGAGATAACATTTGCTGCTACAGAAGATATATCCATTTATCAAATATGTATTGCATAAGTGGAGTGGCAGCATGGCGATTATAAATTCAAAATTTGGGGAATTTGGGGATGCTGGGCAGCAACAAGGTGTAGAGATGTGTGTGTACCCAAAGTAGAGTATCAATAATACAGTACCGGTGCGTGCCCCACGCAAGCAGGACGATGACTGGGGAAATAACAGGAACGGGATGCTCCTAGTTCGGCGCTGACAGTCAATGGCTGGGCACCAAAAGGTTAATAACAGGTGTGAAATACGAAAGAAGCTAGAGCTCACAGAGTAGGTTCATGTGAGATGTTGTAGAGAAAATTGAATCGCAGGAGAGGAGCTCCGGATATGATTGAGAAACCACTACTAGGAAAAGAGCTCCGGATTTTGTAGAGAAAAGTGAATTTATTGTAAACACGCATGTGAGAGTTCAAGACATTACCTTTGGCCTAGCATCCTCACCCAATTCCGCTAAATTATCCTCAGTTTATTCTTTATGAAAATCGAAATAATTTTCTACTCGTAAGTTTGTTTTTATTGGAAACGACAGAAATTAAATTGAGCTAAACACAGTGTAGCTCATGGTAATTGCAGTTCCCAAGACTTGGTATTTGCTAGACAAATGCATCAATAGGGGTACAGAGGGTTGTCTTGCTAATCCAATGCATCCATGTCTCAATTAACTAAATCAAGAGCTATGTGTCATAGGTTAGAGCAACTTTCTTCTTGTTCATTCTTTAGGATTTGGGACTACAGGTCCTAGTTTGCCCGTATTTGACCAGCCCCAGTTAATCAAAAAAAATTCCATGGGTCACATATAAATAGGATGAAGTCGGTCTGATTTAGTTGGAAGGTTTTGGCATGATCCCTTTTTATCTTTTTTGTTTCCGTGACATTACATCCACGAAGAATACCCCACTAACTTCAGGCTGGACCTGACCCACGGCTGGTTCGACGCGAACGGCTGGTCCTGCACGGTCTGCCGCTCCTGCACGGTTCGCTGGTCCGAAGCGAATGGCTAGTCCAAAGCGACAACTACCCGTGTAAGGCTGAATGTTGTGATCCCGTAACACATGTTTATTTATAGTTTTATATTTATTTATATATTTTTTTTAGTAAATCTTTGTTGTATTGTTGTCGTAATGTTTGTCTTCTGTTTTTATGTTGTCTGTTTTTGCGTAGCGACCGTTAGTTGTACGTATTGTATTGTGCAGAGAGGGTTGTTTGGTTCAATTACCTTGAATCTGCAGACCATCCTTGCAAAAAGGGAGATCTTGCGTTTCGATCTTTAGAGGGTGTAACCTCCACAATTTTAACTAGAAGGGTCATTAGACCAGTTTCATCATCTTAGCTTGGTGTCTTGTTATCTCATAATCATACATGCTTAAATGACTTCATTACTTTAACTTATGTATTGGAGCAGAAGCTGCAATACTTCCTCTTCGCCATCTTCATCCACCTCTTCATATCATCGACCTCAATAGTTGTTGTCTCCACCGTATGTGTCGCTGTTTGCTTTCTCTTTGTCTACGTTGTGTCAGTCTTCTCGCCCTCCATTTTCCTGTCTATTATTACAAAATCATCGTTATTCCTCACATTATTCATCCTTGCAACCACCCATATTTCCACCGCTCCATTCCACCCCAACCATTTTTCAGGGTTCACGACTTACTCCTGCTTTCAAAAGCCTTCCTCATCGCAGTAGTGAATCAACACAGGTATCGATATCGCTGCCACCACCACCACCACCACAAGGCCACAACTACTATCACCAAGGTCACCACCACAACAAACAGCGCCAACACAGCCATCATTGACACGACCGCCATTGTCGTTTCCATCACCACCAATGCCGCTAATACCACCTTCATTAGTTCCACCACCACCACCTGTTTCACAAAATCCACCACCAAGGCCATCACCACCACCACCAAGACAGAATTTAGTGCCACGACCACTGCTGCTTCCACCACCACCACCACCACCACCACCACCACCACTGCCACCTTCACCACTAACCCCGCCACCACTACCACTGCAATCACCTTCTCTAAAACAGCCAACTCCTTCATGTTCTTTTTGATCATTTCGTGTCTTTCGTCGCCGTTCCTTACGCACTTACGTTGGACCCCGTTCATCTCACCAAAGTCCCATTACTATCCCTGCAAATCCACTGCCTCCTTCCCGTCGCGTCCTCAGTAATAAAGCTTGGTCAATGAATTGTGGCAGCACTAAATTTGTTTATTAATAAATATAAACCGACTGCTGGCAAACCTAACTTCATCAGAGGTTCATGACATGGCAGAGATCATTAATTGTGTATGCAGTATTTCAAATTGCCGTTCATTTAATGATACATTAATCGATTCATTGAGCGATTTGTTGCTCTCGCAGATGATTAAAACAATAAACGGTCAGTTGTAGCAAAACACGGCCTTTCTGCAATTTTGCTCTGGGAAATTGAGAAATTCTTTTTTTTGTTAAAATTTTGTTTCCAAGATTTAATGTTTTTGAAGAGTAATTAAATATCGCGTGATTTAGCGCATATGTTAAATTAAATATAATAATTGTTTGTTTTAGTAAATAAGTGATAGCAAACAGACAGCTACATTCATTTTAAATTTAAAAATAATCAATAACAGAGATAATTTTAATTTATATGTCAACAATTAGGGAGATTGGGAAATATTTTTTTACTTCTCTATATAGCTAGTACTTCGTGTGAGCGTTGCACAGAACCTTTCCACAAATTCAAGCACATTTACTTTTCACTTTTAACTCGTTTTGTAAAACAACCTTTGATGTATCTGTGTACATTTGGAATACTAATACTTCTGTGGTGTTTTTCCACAAAATTACTTTTCATCGTATTGTTGTCCCTCATTTTCCTGTGTACTTGCTTTGATATATTACAAATAGATTCACGAAAATATTTTTCATATGTCAAAGAGGAAGCCATCATTTAACGGTGACTGCCACAACAACGTAAAGCAAATTCCGCGTTTTTTAAAAAAATATATAACGCATTCACTGAGAGGATGCAATAATATAAATACGGTAATTTACAGAACAGAATTGCGCAACAGAAAACCGCGGCACAAACTTCCATGGTCAGATCGCCGTGGGAATACCTTAAACGCAATACAGTAATTTATTTTTGCCCTTTGATTTGTTTCATGACTGGTAATGGGTATGTCATTCATTCAAAAACCTAAATTCGCGAAAATTTCGCCAAATTCGGCTCCACCTATTCACTTTCAACGTTGCACCGCTCACATCTAAAATAGCCATTATTACCATGGAAGAAATTTGTCGTGTACGAATTCAGCAGATTCATTTCTGTGACAGTTGTTAAATGAAAAATCATTTCGTTATACAGAATTATTTCTCAAAATCTACATAAAATTTCTCATACTTGGATCAAAAATTATTTAAAAATAAACTAAGAAATTGAATAAGGTGTGCGCAAGCTAACCCGCTATAGGTCGTTTATGCTCCTCAAGGACCACGGCTGTGAATGAGCGAGATTCATCTCGCAAAGTAGTGGCTAAGAAAACCTTTTACTTTAAAAACTCTCTGAGATCCCTTAGACGGCTTCTATTTTACATTTACATTACAAGTAATTTTCTAACAAACGTTCCGGCGCCCCGACCTACTAAGGATCTACCCCATGAATAATTTAAATGCAAAATTGTGTCAATAAATTAAGCATTCATGCTCCTTAGCCTTAAAAAAATGATATATGACCCGGAATAATAGGGAAGAGAGGAACAGCGGAAAGCTTTCCCGTTGATCATTAAAGTGTATTTTTATGTATCCCTATTGAATTGGGACGGCCAACGGGGAAGATATACAAATGAATTTTTTGCTAATTTTTTGCAGCTATGCATGCGCCCTACCTCACAAAAATCTTGTACTTGGACGCAAAGACTAAGATCTATTACAAACTCGAGCGCAGTTCTATGCAACAAATGCTCTTAAGATAAAATGAATTTTTTGCTAATGTTTTAACTATTAACAAACAGAATTTATTTCTGGCAAATGAATTACAAACTATCGGATTAAACTTATTCATACAACAAGGTTTTTTTTGCCATCTTTCCAACACCGTTTTTAAAACATTTTGAAAATTTCTTTCGGGCTTCCATCAAACCTTTGTAGCTTCTGTAAGAATCACGGTAGATACAATCAACACGATTTTCGTTACATTTGGCTGGCAAAAAAGTGCCTCTGTAGTGCTTGAAAAAGGTCTGGCCATATGTTTTCGATTTTAATTTAATGTGAGTACCGTATTTAAATTTATAACCACTTTTACAGGAGACGGTGACCTTCGCAGGTATTCTAGACTTGTCAAACTTGTATCTCTTTACGAAGCCGACAATCAACGCACCGCCAGGTGTTGAATAAGAAACCCCGACGCTCGAACCAGACGAAGTACTCTGCGAAGTACTTTTACTTCTGGAACTACCATAACTTACTGATCCTCCGAAGGACGTTTCGACCGTAGCTGACACAGAGCCACCAGAGCCAAGAAATTTCACACTTGCTTCAACGGTGACGCTTGCGCTAACCTGCCAGTTGTGTTCGACGGATTTCGAAATTTCCACACCCACTTCTTCCGTAACTTCTTTCGTATTTGTTAATGTCAAAGTATTACTTCCAGTTGAACAGCTTCCAGCTGTGGTTACGCCCACAATTTCTTCCCCATCGGGAGTTGCATCATCGCCGTTGTCTATGATCTGTATCTTCGATATTTTGCAGCCATCACCTTTGATCCAGAAGGTATCAGAAATAGGTTTCCCGCATCGAAATTCAGCATTTTTAACGTCACCTTTATCTCCACGCCAATATAAAGGACAATTTCCAAAACCAATTGCATAAAGTCCGCCGGATTGTTTTTTTATCCAAAATTGATCGCTCGGCGATTTGCCTTTGCGAAATTCAGCATTTTTCGTGTTTCCCGGATTTCCATTCCAAAATAAAGGACCAATGTTGCTACCAATGTAATAACCATTTTTCACCTTCTTAACGTACATTGGATCACCCTTTTTAGTACCGGCATCTAAACTCGCCGTTTTTTTCGATAGCCATTATCTCCACTCCAAACTAGATAACAATCTTTACCGAAACCAATTTGTAAGTTGCTGTTGTCAACAAATCGGTCAGCGCTATTTGCTACCACAGCATAAATTTGTATACACAGTATTAGGACACAACACTTCATCTAAATGATAAATATCATATACACCATTATCATACAAGAGTTTTTATTTTATTAAAAGAGAACTTTCTGATACTTCACGCAAATGTGAAAATCACAGAATTAAACATACTTTAACCGAGAAATTTAAACTTATATGTCCAACTAAACACACTCTTTGCCGTCATGAACAAAACCCAATACAAACATTCGTTATATAGAAAGAAATGAATCCCTGGGGAGACAGTAATTTTACGCATTGCTATCTTATGGTCAACCCCTGTAATACAAAATCTATCCTCAACGGGCTGTAAACTTTAAAAACCGTGATAATGGCATTGCTGCTTTAAAACTGCTCGTGTGTCTAATTGGAACCAATCATATTGGATTACTTTTTTAATCTTGTTTTCTCCTAATACTCCCAGAAGAGAGTACTTTTGCGTGAAACTTTTTTTGTCAATTTACCAATGGCCATAGAAACGGCGTCTACGTAATTTTCTCTTTTTTGTGTTCTATCGGAACGGTGTGCATTCCAGTGTAAGGTTGACTAGTTTTCGCAAAGTAGCGACAAATCAGCGCGCACACACAGAAACACAAACCTATTAAACTTTGGGGCAGGGGACAGTGAACCCGCGAGACACAAAGGGACAGTCAAGTTAAGCAAACCTTACATATCAATATACAGAGGTTAATGTCTGGACTGTAAAATTGGAATCTATTCCAGCGTAATTCTATTACAAATTCTATTACCGCAACAAGTCTTATTACTCTAGATCGGCATGTTATTAACCCTATTTAGTCCGTGGGGGCTTTTTTGCTATGCTGCATGGTTATGATAATTACAGAGTTTTTATATTCATCTATGAGGCACCTGTATGTCAAATATTTAGGCTCTATATTGGCTATTACTCGAAACTACCCCTTTAAATCTCTATGAAATCCTTATAATCGGAAAAATATAATAACTTTCGTTACGATTATCCTTACGAATTAAAACTTACAAGACAACTTTATTTTGTCGAGCGTAATCTTTCTGAGAATTTTGGTCACGTGATTAATCCGAGTACCCGATTTTTTCGACTTTACCCGGATTTAAACAGATTTTCGGGCAATTTTTCGCCTTTATTCATTCAACTATATAAAAACTATATGTTAAATAAATTTATTTGTCTTTCAGAATCTTTAAACAGAATGTAAAATTTGTTCTAGAACGCAAGTAAGTGATTTTTAAGCAGATAGTGTTATATTAGACAAATTTCAAGCTTCCGATGAAGTCACAAAAAAAGTGCTGACATAAGCAAATATTTATTGCTGTCACTTTTTGTTTTATGACGTGCTATAAGTTTGATTCAATTTGGACAAGCCTATTATGGGAAGCGGCGGAATCCGTCATAATTGGTGTCACGGTATGCTTTAATATAAATTGTTAGCATTTAGGTTCGATTCTCTTTGGGTATGTAAACCACTTTTATAAGCTGTTAAGTCAATAGCACGATAAAATCTACCAATTAACTACCAATTCTCACTTGACAATTTTTTTTTATTCTAAGGTTGGTGCACATACTGTTAAAGATGACAACTGTAGCATGAAGTAAACCACCGCTATGTCAGATGGCCAAATTGTTTATACTACTACAATTATTATTACTGTTACTATACAAATATTAGATACTAATAAATAGATACAAAATGCTAAATATATCATTCTTTCGTCATGATTGGTCATCTACGGTATTATCAATCCATCTGTGATAGATTTAGGCTGCAGCAACACCAAAAAACACATTTTTGCTGTTCGTCAGATTGCTGGTAATGTTTGAGACGCTGTTGCTAAGAAAGTATATTGTGATTGATCACTCAAAAGAAAGAAGTAAAAGTGGGAAAGGCGCCTTGCAGAAACTTCCTATTTAAAAGCTATTTTTATAGTTACAGCCCTGGTAGTCCAACGGTAGGACACCTACATTGTGGTAAATCTAGGTTTGAATCCTAGTCTAATTGTTTATTCAAGTAAAGATGAGAATGCATAAGAAGTTGGTAGGTCTTTAGTTAAGAAAGATTTAACCAAACTTGGGGAACATCACTGCACGAAAAGTAATATAACCTTAAAATCGGGAGAAAGATTTTTCTGTATAGTCTTTTACCGATTCAGGTTTATATCATGTTTCATTTTATCTAAGAAATTCGCAGATTATACGAAATGATCTGCTATAATCACGCAACAGATTAATTTATATTTCATGCGATTATATCGATTATATGAAATACTGTATAATCTACAATGAAAAAACAAATTATTTTAAACTCCCATAAAACATCCAGATTGAAGTGTATGCTGCCGATTTATAACAGGCGGTTGAACTGCTAAACCTTTTTGTAAGCAATACTCACATATCCGCCACGTAATTACTGTCGTTTAGCGCTGGGCTATCCATCCTGTGATGTCACGCGAAGAGTTCCTCGAGCGGGGAAAATTCAGAATACATTTCCTTGACTTGCAGGGCTTTTTAGAACTACGAAGGACTTTGGGATCCGCCTTCTCGAAAAGGTTTCCTTGTATGGTACGCCCTTTCTTCACTTCATTCATTGAAGAAAGTAGTAAGATGTTTAGTGTATTATATTTTCGCAAACTTAGTGACTAGTATTTAAAACTTTAAACTTTATGTATAAATTTACTAAGATAACTTTACTAAAAAAAATAACAGACAAATTGCCCGACACAGAAGCTATGAATAAAGCAACTTCTATTCTACACACCTGTGTTATAAAATTACCGATTAAGCGTTTATTGAACGGGCGCTTATTAAAATTTCGAACTATTACCCTTGTCGTTTATTCGGTCACTGGGCGCTTATTAAAAACTTCTAATGGAAGTTCAAAATTATTCAGAAATTGTACAAAAAATTCAGTGCTAGACTAGTACACGAAAGCGTACAGTCTATCCGCTAGCTCTTTTCACGAAAAGCGTCAAGCTAGACTGGAAGCACCTCAAATTTTACAGTATTTGCGAAATTGTCAAAGCTCTCCTTAATTCGAATTTAAAGGAATTCGGTGCTAGATTTGTACACGAAAGCGTACAGTCTATCCGCTAGCTCTTTCCACGAAAAGCGTCAAGCTAGACTGGGCGCACCTCAAACTTTACAGGATTGAAGAAAAAGTTAAAAGATTCCCCTAAAATTCAAAGTTGAAAAGAATTCAGTGCTAGACTCGTACACAAAAGCGTGAACCTCACCACCCAATGTCCCTGCAACAACGCGTATTACAAGAAAGTTTAAAAAGTACATTTTTATTATAAAAGCCTTTCTAACACAGTATTGCAACGGCTATCAGATGCGGTGGTTTGGTAAGAACCGGGTATATTACGCAACTCATACGCAAGAAACGTATGGATCGAGTTGAATCTTTTGTGACGGCTGGATCCAGGTTCTATTTCGTATTTTAGCGGATCAATGATAAGCGTTGACTTGCCAAAATCTATCACTTTCACATTAGATGTATTACGGACTAAAATATTTCGTGTGTGAAGATCGTCGTGGAGTAATTCTTTTGTCTGAAGACAATGAATAGCCTTGCATAAATAAATAGCTATCTTCACAAATTTCCAATGTATGAGTGCAGTTTTGTGCAAAATGTCTGCTAACGTCGGAGATGTAGAACCGTGATCTTCGCATACATACTCTAACTATACGATTAGGGCTTAGGAAACCAAAGATGAATGGAAAATTAGGGTTACCAGGCATTTCCATTGTTTTTTTACATTCGGCTAGTATGTTTGTTACACAGCACTTCGAAGAAACGGTCTTTACAGCAGTCCGTTGCTTTTGCATGACTATGTATCCCTTTGAGATTTTTCCGAAAACCACATTACCTACAATAACGTCATCTATCTGGATATCCGTCTTTCAACACTGTGGGATATAGTAATTGAGGTGTTTATTTATGTTAAAGTTCTTGTCTTGATCGAGGTGCATCATCAGTCTGGAGGAACATGTTAGCACTTCTTTTGTTTTCTTCACGC
Source organism: Hydractinia echinata (assembly GCA_030067915.1). Lineage (NCBI taxonomy): Eukaryota > Metazoa > Cnidaria > Hydrozoa > Anthoathecata > Hydractiniidae > Hydractinia > Hydractinia echinata. The sequence goes on along the minus strand of JASGCC010000333.1, from coordinate 106,589 downwards.
ATCTTTTTAGTATTGAGTTTTCAAGTTCCAACTGTCGTATTTTTTCATTTGACTGTAGTTGAACTTCCCTTTCCTTTACGTATTTTTCTTTTCTTCTTTCCTTTCTCATGGCCTTCTTTTTTATTTATTTCTCTTTTCTTCTCACTGGCACGTTTATGGTTTCGACTATAACAAATATGAATATTTTATTAATCTCAGACTTATACTTCTTAAAACCGTGTGTCTTATAAAAAAATGTGAAATGACTGAATATCAAGGTACGTTAAAATTAAAAGGTAAAAGGTAAAATACCAATGGAAAAATGCGAAAAGTTAATACAAAAAAGTGAAAATTCGAAATTAGGCTTGGATATGCTTATGCAAAGAACACAATCAGGCTTAGGGTATGCTTGCATTATTCTTATTGGAGAAATGTATTAAAAACCTAAATAACCGTGTCTAATTAAAATACTCATGACACAAGAAAAAACACATGCTTAACAAAATCTGAGTCTGAATATGCATATAAGCGTTATGCTTATAAAAAACATGTAGTTTGCTATAAGATGCTACACTTTTTTTGACTTGCAACCATTTTGGCATCCTGAGCAAGCTGAAGAACAAAGATTGCCGACATTTTAACCCAAATTACGAAGAGCAATTCCCTTCCGACTAGTTTATTACAGATGCATATATCAACTCGGAAAACCCAGTTATTGAAAGCGAACGTACTCAACCTGAATGTCCTCTTAGATTTTAGTAGAAATATAATGGCTTGACCAAATGCTTAAGTCTTGTATAAAAAAACGTGTAAGAACATTTGATGCTACAGAAGGGTCAAAATACACCCAGTCTCAGCTGGGCATTTTCTATAATCCTTATGCTCTAAAATTCGTATACATTACCAAACGCAGGATTAAAGTATAAAGCATGGTTCAGTGGTTTGTCCTATTATTGTTCTTTCTTGAAAGTCATTATATTGTAAATTTCAAGCAAAAGGTGTTTTAAATATCCACCGCAAATGATCTTTCCAAAAATAATAATGTTACACCAAAAAGAACAAACAAAGAATGCTTAAAACAAAAACAGACATTTGGTTTTAAAAAATAACAGGAAAGACATTCGTCTTAGACATCTACGTACGTTTTTTGCCGTTTTTCTTATCACATGTTTTAACCCATTCTTTTTTTACAAATAATACGATTCATAAAATCAGGTATATTTGTTAAGCAACTCTGGCAGTCTGAAAAATCCAATCTCTTTATCCTACACCTTTCTGCGTTTTTTATGACATACAGACATTGATAAGTTTCTTCCGTGCGATCGTTCCGTGCTCGATATACGAAGACAGCCCCCCATTATATTGATACTTACCCGCCTGGGCCTTAATTTAATGCCAGGTATATTTCTATTCTCGGTAGTTGGCTAGGTTTTTTGTCACTAAATAAATATTGTGATATGCGATTAATGGTATGCGATTAATGGCATCGTGATAAATCTTTTGTGTATACGAGTACATTCTAGATAGGTATACTTAGCACTCTTGAGCGAAATTCAAAGTGAGTGAAAATTTATCTGGGTATCTTGGATAATTAAATTCATTAAAGACATTGGCAACTTTCAAGTTTCAGAGGCAATTTATATTTGAAAGTTCACATCCTCGTTCGCAGGGTCTCCTGGACGCTATATCAAATTCATCAAAAAGGCAAAATGCTTTGGGAACGAGGTTGAAAAATTTCCTCATTACAAACTACTCGTTGTTATATCTTCGTTGACGACCAAACTCGGCCTCTGCACCACTGCATAAAAATCAATATTTTTAGTGTCAGAGAATTGTATCCAAGCAAAACGCGGCGATATCACTGGCGAAATCCTAACACGGTGCTTGACACGATGAACGAACTTTTAATAAATAAAGATGGCCTGCGGATGAGAACAAAACGGGCCAAGATGAAGTCTACGCGCGCATATTAATCATACGAATCTTTATTAAACCATATGTTTCAAAACACTTGAAGTTTTTATAGTAGTTTTCATAGTTTTCCATCGTTCGTTTTCTTTTCAACCGCTGGTAATTTTCACCAGCTGCTTTCTTCTGTAACTCATACATTTCATTTTTGACAGCAACCGTATGACCACTCTGTAACATTTTACAAAAGTTAACATCACAGGGTATGGTCCTACCATCTTCTGATATGAGTTTGAATGTGAAACATTCACATTCACAAGGGATTGGAGTAGTAGGGATTGGAGGTAGTATTCTAGGCCCAGTACGTTTTAATATGTACATTGCAGATTTACCTACATGCATTGAATCAAAGTCAATCCAATATGCTGATGACACAACCCTTTATGAATCGTGCAAATCCACCAACATACTACCTACAATACAAACAATCGAATCGGACATATCAAAACTATCTATATGGTCTGCAGAAAATGGCCTGATATTTAACAACGATAAACTAAAATACATCCTGTTTTCATCTAAAAAACGAAGACTAAACTGTAACAACAGTTACTTAATTCGCTCTGAGGGGAAGTCGATGCGGCAAGAGTCGACAGTGAAATTACTTGGATTACTATTCGACCAACATCTATCGTAGATAGAGCAAGTTAATACTGTCATCAAAAGTACATATGGAATTTTACGAAGTCTTAAAATCTTTAAACGTTTCACACCGTATAAAGTACGCAAGTCCCTAGCTGAGTCACTTGTATTGCCAAGACTAAATTATGGTAACGTCGTATACGCTCAAGTACCAATGTATCAACAAAAAGGTTTGCAACGAGTGCAAAACTGTGTAGCTGGTTATGTACTTGGCAGATATGCTAAACTAACGGATGTATTAAGTTTAAACTGGTTACCAATCATCGAAAATACGAATTACAACATCGCGAAATACGCATCCCAAGCTCTTAACGATACGAATTGGCCTAGATATTTATCTATAAAATTAGTAAAACGAGAAAGACATCTTCGTTCGTTAAGTTTGGGACCAAGGATAGATTATGCCGCAAAACCCCCAATTCAAGATCAGGCAGCAATTTTTAATGACTTGCCATTAAAAGTACGGCAGATTAATGACAAAAACAAATTTTATATTGAAGCAAAAGCATTTTATAAGGACAAAGCCCTTACTCGAGGACTGCCTACGTGAAAATTTTATTCAATATTTATTAAAAAGTTTTTAAGATGTATATATTTTTATATAATTTAAAGGGGAAGTTCGGTCTTAAAAAATTTTTTTATTTTATTTTATAATTCCACGTGTTTATACTTATAAAAACAGAAAAACTTTACTTCATTAAACTCAGAGTTTTGGAAATGTCTCTAATGTTGACACAAAGTTCTTAAAAATCTCTGTTTTTGAAAAAGCGCGTCAGAAAAAAAGCAAGCTGGGTTCTAACTCAAGTATGACGTTTCATAGTTCAAAACATTGCATCGCGTGAAAGAGTCACAACACAGGCTACACAGTTTGCTAAAGAATCTACTTTTTTCTAGCTATATTTCTTTTCAAATCTAAAACAAATTACTTCTTTGAAAATACAGTGTCAATTTGTAAGCAATCGATTCAATTCGCAGCGATTCAAGCTCTAAAATGATGACATACCTGATTTATCTACTCTTAGTCCCTTGAATTTCAAACCAGAACTTTCTTTGGAAGAACTGAATAAATTACGAACGTGTAGTTCCGAGAGTGATGAGGAAGAAGAAGAAGTTTCTAGGATCGGCAACAATACCTGGTGCCAATGTGGTGGTACTGTAGAGCGATGGAGTCGTACAGTGCAAGGCTTGTGTGTTGCAGGGATACAAATGAAATTCCTGACAATCATTTCGAAGGTAAAATAAACAAAAATTAGCCAAGCATAATTTTCTTTTTCGTGTTTAAAACCATAACAAAACTCTACATATTCCCTTTAAATATTAGTCTTCGCGCTGATAAAAAAATATGCATACGAGCACGACAACTGATGCAAAACTTCTCTCAAAATATTTTGCCTAACATGAGTTTTCTCCAAATCATTCACATCTCTCCTTCGCATATATTTTATTCCGTATTATTTGCTACTTCCAAAGCAACATCACAAAAAAACACAAGGGTGGTTGTTTTATTCTGTTCAGCTTTACAAATCGAATAAGAAAGTGTGCTCAGAAATCAAAACTTGAGACGGGGGTTATTTTAAAGGTTTTTCTTTTTAGAAAAATAATGTATAACTGAAGCCGAAATTTTTGGGATGGCTTTTCTTTGTAAACCAGTACTAACCACTGCACTGTCTGCCCTCAATAATTTAAGGGGCGATGCAATGCACTCGGTAGAAGACAAGACCAAAATTTATACTCCCGTCTTACGAAAGCACATGTTATTGAAGAATTTTAGATGTGAAAAAAAAACATTCAGCGCTGGGGAAAGAAAATGCGAACATGGGAAAGAAATATAATAATGTTTTTGTCATGGTTTTGTTTTGGAAATGGCTATAATAAATGAAATTGTGTTGAATTTTTCTAAATACGAGAAAGACAAATGTTTGGCTGTTTGGTGAAACATAACTAACAAACATAGCTAACAAAACTTTCAAAGCATTCTGGTTCAAAATGTCGAGAACAAATATAAAATCCAGAGTCTTTCGGCAAGGTACCACTTCTTTTTATATTATGTTTTTTTTTCGAAGCTCTTTATTTTTTTCGCACTGGGAATCTGATAAGAGACTACCCGATTTTTTCTTTCTTCGTTGTTATCTTCGTCTTTCGTCGTCAGCTTTTCGTTCTCTACCTCCTTATTTTTCTCGCTCCCCTTACTTTTTCTGTCTTTTAATTATCGTTACTTCGATTTGTACAGCCGATGGCAGCACAGTTTGACATATTAAAATAATAAAAATGTATAGACAAAATACTTCTTTATGTGATTAAACCTAATCCCCAACATAGAACTTCGCTTTTTGAACTATAAAACGTCATAATTCAAACTCGACCCAGCCTTCGTAAAAATGCTGGTCCGATTGATTATATTATAAAAGCGACAAGAAAAATATTTAGATGGAATTTATTGACCAATATACGGAGGTGTTTTTACGCGTGTTTAACAAAGATTATTTCAGAAAAAAGAGGGTTTCACTTGAAAAGAATTATGGTATCCGTTTTTTTTCTTTTATGACTATTGATTATGAAAATATAATTTTTGACCAAACTTCCCCTTTAATCATTTTTGCTTTTTTATTTAGAAAGGGCGTTAGCACGTAACCTAGATGGACAAGCCTGTCAAAAGTTATGGACATTAATGCTTTTTGATTGTAGATTGTAGTTACATTCAAAAAGTGAAAAAGCAAGTTGCTGGTCCGATTGATTATATTATAAAAGGCGACAAGAAAAATATTTAGATGGAATTTACTAAGCGATGAAAAAAAGCGACAACCCCACAGCAAAAAAACAACTTGGAACAAATGTAGATACATCTGTTTATCAATAGACAATTAATAGTAAATAGTTTCCACAATCCACCGAGAAACTTTTGAATATAAAGTAAAAAGTATAAAAAATGAAGGAATACCTTAAACGCAATACAGCAATTTATTTTTGACCTTTTATTTTATTCATGACTGGTAATGGGTATGTCATTTATTCAAAAACATAACTAAACCTCACGCTTAATTTCTGTAAAAACATTGTTTGATAAAATTCGCGAAAATTTTGCGAAATTCGGCTCCACTTATTCACTTTTAACGTTGCACCGCTCACATCTAAAATAGCCATTATGACTATTAAAGCAGTGAAGAAATTGACGTGCTGGTCGTGAAAGAATTCTCCAGATTCATTTCTGTGGCAGTTGTTAAATGAAAAATCATTTCCTTAGACAGAATTATTTCTCAAAATCTACAAAAATTTTCAAAAATTTTCAAAAAAGATCAAAAATTATTTAAAAATAAACTAAGAAACTGAACAAGGTGTGCGCAAGCCAACCCTCTAGATCCTTTGTCTTCCTCAACGACGGCAACGGCTGTGAATGAGTCAGATTCATCTCGCAAAGTAGTGGCAAACTATTTACTTTCAAAACTCCGAGATCCCTAAAACGGCACAGTGCAAGTAATTTTCTAACAAACCTTCCATCACCCCCACCTACTAAGGATGTACCCTTGAAAAATTTAAGTGCAACTGAGTCGCGGCACATTTTATTGAAAACAATTTAAATGCAAAATGTGTCAATAAATTCAGTATTCGCGCTCCTTGGATTTAAAAAAATGATATGTGACCTGGAACAATAGGGAAGAGAGGCCGCACAAAAATCTTGTAGTTGGACGCAAAGACTAAGATCTGTTACAAACTCGAGCGCAGTTCTATGCAACAAATGCTCTTGAAGATACAGAATTTAATTCTGACAAATGATTTACAAACTATCGGATTTAACTTATTCATACAACAAGCTTTTTTTTGCCATCTTTCCAACACCGTTTTTAAAACACTTTGAAAATTTCTTTCGGGCTTCCATCAAACCTTTGTAGCTTCTGTAAGAATCACGGTAGATGCAATCAACACGATTTTCGTTACATTTGCCTGCCAAAAACGTGCCTCTGTAGTGCTTGAAAAAGGTCTGACCATATGTTTTTGATTTTAATTTAATATGTGTACCGTATTTAAATTTATAACCACTTTTACAGGAGACGGTGACCTTCGCAGGTATTCTAGACTTGTCAAACTTGTATCTCTTTACGAAGCCGACAATTAACGCACCGCCAGGTGTTGAATAAGAAACCTCGACGCTCGAACCAGACGAAGTACTCTGCGAAGTGCTTTTACTTCTGGAACTACCATAACTTACTGATCCTCCGAAAGACGTTTCGACCGTAGCAGACACAGAGCTACCAGAACCAAGAAATTTCACACTTGCTTCAACGGTGACACTCGCGCTAACCTGCCAGTTGTGTTCGACGGATTTCGAAATTTCCACACCCACTTCTTCCGTAACTTCTTTCGTATTTGTTAATGTCAAAGTATTACTTCCAGTTGAACAGCTTCCAGCTGTGGTTACGCCCACAACTTCTTCCCCATCGGGAGTTGCATCATCGCCGTTGTCTATGATCTGTATCTTCGATATTTTGCAGCCATCACCTTTGATCCAGAAGGTATCAGAAATAGGTTTCCCGCATCGAAATTCAGCATTTTTAACGTCACCTTTATCTCCACGCCAATATAAAGGACAATTTCCAAAACCAATTGCATAAAGTCCGCCGGATTGTTTTTTTATCCAAAATTGATCGCTCGGCGATTTGCCTTTGCGGAATTCAGCATTTTTCGTGTTTCCAGGATTTCCATTCCAAAACAAAGGACCAATATTGCTACCAATGTAATAACCATTTTTCACCTTCTTAACGTACATCGGATCACCCTTTTTATATCCGCATCTAAACTCGCCGTTTTTTCTATAGCCATTATCTCCACTCCAAACTAGATAACAATCTTTACCGAAACCAATTTGTAAGTTGCTGTTGTCAACAAATCGGTCAGCGCTATTTGCTACCACAGCACAAATTTGTATACACAGTATTAGGACACAACACTTCATCTAAATGATAAATATCATATACTAAATTATCATACAAAAGTTTTTATTTTAATAAAAGAGAACTTTCTGATACTGCACATAAACGTGAAAATCACAGAATTAAACATACCTTATCCGAGAAATTTAATCTTATATGTCTAACTAACCAAACTCTTTGCCGTTATGAACAAAACCTAATACGAACATTTGTTATATAGAAAGAAATGAATCCCCGAGGAGACAGTAATTTTACGCATTGCCGTCTTATGGTCAACCCCTGTAATACAAAATCTATCCTCAACGGGCTGTGAACTTTGAAAACTGTGATAATAGTATTGCTGCTTTAAAGCTGCTCGTGTGTCTAATTGGAACCAATCATACTGGATTACTTTTCTTAATCCTGTTTTCTCCTAATACTCCCAGAAGAGAGCACTTTTGCATGAAATTTACTTTTACAATTTACTAATGGCCATAGAAAAGGCGTCTACGTAATTTTCTCTTTTTTGTGTTCTACCCGACCGGTGCGCATTCTAGTGTAAAAATTATTAGTTTCCACAAAGTAGCAACAAATCAGCGCCACACACACACACAGACACAGAGAAACACTAACTTATCAAACTTTGGGACAGGGGACAGTCAACCTGCGGAAAAGAAATTGACAATTAAGTTAAGCAAACCTTACGTAACTATATACAGAGGGTAAATTCTATTACAGCAATAAGTTTTCTTGCTATAGATTGGCATGTTATTAACCCTATATAACCGAGTGAAGAATTGCGCTGCTTTTGCCGTTATATTAACAGACGCTGGGAAATATTTAAATCAGATTGATGTTGTGAATAGCGTTGTTTGGAAATCACTTGCTATAAATTTGTAATTTTCCGTTTCCAATTTCATATCTAGAACTCAATAATTTTTTAAACAAAACTTGTAAACACTTTTGATAGTTGATTTTATGAAAGAGTTAATAATAGTAATAATAAAAATAACTAGTCGATAAGCTTGTGAAAAAATTCACTTAGGCAGCAAAACAATGGGAAAATAGAGGTTTTCTCAGAAGTTTTGATTACGTCAGCAGTGTATAATTAAAAATATATTTTCAGAAGGTTGTTTTTCCGTTCCCACTAATATGGGGAACTTACGGCGCTGATTAAGAAAATGTAGTGCTTTCGACGACCTACTCAGGAGATGTAGGGGTTTAAAAGATTTTGCTGACGTCAGCGAAGACCGGCCAAAATAGAGCTTTAAACACTGATCACGGAAGTGTATAAGATTATATCCCTTCGACGAACTGTTAAAAACGAGATATTGGAGTTTTAAGGTATTTTAAAGACTTCATCTGCCGGTCTGTTCGGATGGATTGACCCAGGAAATTAATCCCATTTTGGTCCTAGGTGTTACTACTGTGTATTCGTTTCCAACTTATTTGGCCTCGCACTAAGAAGGACAATGCCATAGTTTCACCAACTTTAATAATACCATTGGCGTCAATCTTCGTAATTACTTAATGATCAGTTAGCCGATAAACAAATTAGATTGAATTTTTTCAAACTTGCGCAATCTCCTGGAGAAAAAAAAGCACTTCTTTAGAAAGTCGAATTTTGTTCAGTATTTTGAATCACATACAAACTTTTCGTATTCATATAACAGATAATCTACACTTGACAAGAATGAAAAAAGCTCTTTTAAAAAATCCGAATAAAAACCTACACCATGAATTAACAAGGGGGTAATCTTAACACGCCTTGAAATGTAGGCGTCTAACGATTTTTTAATTGTTTTAACATTTACAGCTAAATTTTCCATTAAATATTTATTTCCTTGCCTAAAATATATGAAAAAATACAAATTGATATTATATTGGCTAAAAAGTAAGTAAGTTGTTAATTGAAATGTAAAACCGTATTGGTTTGTGTCCGAGTAAGATTTGGCCACGGTCCATACAACTAGGAATTTGTAATGTTTCAGAAATCCGTGAATTTTAATGTGCCTAAAAATTCTCTTGTGTTTGTCCAAATATATTTTTACCGTTTATTAAGCGTTTAGCTGGCCACTCTCAGAGTTATCTAACGAGGTTCGGAAGTCATGGACCACGCGGACCAACCGTATTGGTCACATAAACGATCAAGGATATAAGGAATAACATCCACGAGACCTCAATTAATCAATAAGAATAATCGTAATAAAGATGACTCAATTGCAATGCTGAAAATCGTAATTAAATTCTTGTCTTCAATAATTGAACGCGTTCTGTTTTAAACAGATTGAAAATTCCTGCTTTATTTCAACAGGGGGTGCTTTTTTTGTCACACGCCTACATATTATTTAGACATGAAGTTCCTCCATTTTCATATTACGTACTAGTAGAACGGGCATGTTTATATAAACGATCGCGTTCTTTATGCCAAATCAAGAATTAGGAACGAAAGTATTTTCTTCTACTAGAATTTGCTTGTTTACTATCCAAACTCGATACTGATAGAAAATTATCGTGTTTTACCCCATTCGAACAGACTTGTTGACATGCAGGTGCGTATTGTCGTTCGTATTTTTTAAATAGGATCGAAAATTCCCGCCTTTTTTGTTCAATTTTCATACACGCTGTTTTCATACACGTCTGCATTTACTCTATCCAAAAAGAAGTAGGATCGAAAACTCCCGCCTTTTACGTTCGATTGTCATACAGGCTGTTTTCATACACGTCTGCATTTACTCTATCCAATAAGAAATAGGATCGAAAACTCCCGCCTTTTACGTTCGATTGTCATACAGGCTGTTTTCATACACGTCTGCATTCACTCTACCCAATAAGAAATAGGATCGAAAACTCCCGCCTTTTTTGTTCAATTTTCATACAGGCTGTTTCATACACGTCTGCATTTACTCTATCCAATAAGAAATAGTTTAGTGTACTTACTGCGAGAAAACGTTTTTTTGATAAAGATGGCAAGCATTCATGTATGTATCTAGTTCCGTCACCATTACGTTTCATTTTAAATGATTCTTTTAACGCACGCCATACTTCTAAAGTCTTCATTTGTTAATTAATTGTTATTTCTTTTTTATTTATTTGGAACATGTAAAACACTCCATGAGGACATAACCTCTTTAAAAAGTGAACTGGTAAGTGGGGTTAATCTTAAATAATTTCTAAAAACAATATTTTTATTATGCCATTTTGTTGCATATACAATACATTCGGTTTTTTCATTTTAATGTAGGCTTTTGTAAGAAGCACAATGTTGAAAATTGTAGAGGAGTCAACCTCGTTTAAAAAACAATTGGTGAGTTTATAGTTAATATTTACATTATATTTATAGTTAATATTTACATTATATTTATAGTTAATATTTACATTATATTTATAGTTAATATTTACATTTATATTTGCGAATACAACAATAATGTATCAGTTTACTTTTCATGTTTTTTTGTGTGCAATTATTTGTCTATAAATACGTAGCTGGATATTTCATATAAACTCAAGTTAATTTAAAACTTATGAAAGTTTTGTACAATATTCATAAAAGTTAACGCCATTAGGATTTTTACCAATAAGGCAGTTTAAACTTTATTATTTCGCTAAACAAGAACAAATAACAATGTCATAATATATTAATATAAAGAATGGGTGTTCGTCGTTCTCTATGTTAGAACAACCAAACAGAGGAAATTTCCACTATCAAAAACAATGTAAGTGCTTCCCGTGTTGCTCTGCCTTTGTTTAATATTTGTCTCAAACCAAACTCGTCCCAGGACTGGTCAGGCCTTTTATATTTGGCCGTTCAAATTTAAAAATTAAAAAAACAAATCACAGAACAATTTATGGTTTACATTGTTGGTTCTTAATTTTTTTAGAAAAAGAAGATATTAACTTGGGCCCTCTTCAATAAACATGTCGAGGAAAACAAGGCTATTGGCGCGTACGCTTCCGAAGAAATTTTTCAGTTGTTGCGTTCTTCCGGGGGAAAAGACTTTTTCACCCGGGAGGAAACCGCACGTGAAACACGCAGGCGTAAGCGCCAATACCTTTGTTTATTTAATTGTTAATTTTATCGTTATGAAATATATATATTCAACATTTTAGCCACCAAAGTTGTAATTTTAGCAAAATTTTTGTTGGGTTAGTGGAATGAGATGCCGACAAATTGCTGACAGTGAGCGCTGGGGGCTTAATAAACGAGTGGGTGGGGACTTTTTGAAAATATTGAGAGGAGTCTTGCTAATCGGGAGGTGGAAAATGTTTAAAAAAACGATATACACGTAGACATTGATGAAGTGATCGACAGATTGGCGGTGAAATTTCCGAAACGATTAAGAATGTCATACATTCATGTAGGACAAGCACATAATACACTTTCACGTTTTTAGATCATAACGCGAAGTTTGTTGTGGTAACACACGCATCAAAAAACACCCCGATAATTGAAGAAAACCATGTGTTGGTTATTTTCAATTGGAATGTATTACAGTATGACTAATTATGAACTACAATTTCAATACGATGCATCGATATTTACACGCACAACGATCAATATTAACTACATTAGTATCATTTTGGCTTATCTGAATGTCTCAAAGCCCTGAAAATGCGAGATTTTCTGGGGTATCGCCCCATACCGCACTGGAGGGGGGGTTTATATATACACGTTTCAACAAAGAATGAAGAGAAATTCTAAAAAAGAGGTGTAAAATAAAAATAAAAATCATACACAAGGCGTATTTCAAAAATATAAAACACGTTGAACAAAGAATAAACCAGAAACTAGTTTTATTATAAGAACGTATTTATGTAAGTTAAAGGAACCTAAGGAAAATAGTTCGAGTTAGAAAGTTCAAGTTATCCGGTGTTCGAGTACCTGGAGGTAGCTGTACAAGGGTGGAATTATTACTAACGTCATCACAATTTTGTTTCTGTAACCATGTTTTTTTTTTAATTAAACGGATTCTTCCATAGGTCAGCCTACTAGTCTCTGATAAAGTGGATATATTCTGCAAAACTTTACTTACTTAGTAAAAATACCGGATTGATGTAAGTAACATTTTTAAATTCATTGAAGCCGCGAAATTGCACTTTTAAGTATTAAATTATTTGTACAACTTACATGGGTTTTTCATTGTTCTTCTGCTTTAGTGCATTTCCACGGGCTTATGGAGTAGCAAATTAATAATGAAACAATGTTTTCTCTGTTACCTTCTTTATTTTTTTTAGGCACATACGCAGGCACAAGGAAAACTAAATTTCGTATAAACTAAAACCTATTATAGGACAACCATATACATATATACATATAAAACTAAAATTAGTAGCTATATTGTAGATTTAGAGAAAAATTCTGTTACCACATACAGTATTTACAGCATAATAAGTTGGACTTTTGGTTTGTGGGTCCGAGTTTTTTTGGTACCATGAACCATTAAACTCCGCTTAAGTAGGACTTTAATTCAATCACTTTTAAGAAACGAAAAGGAAATTCCAATACACATTTTGCAAACCATCATCCGCTATAATTGATACTCGCAAAATGTAATTTTTCGAGACCAATGAAATCAAAGTTGTTTAGTCCAATTTCTGTGAAGTCTCGGCGTACATAATATGCATATTTAACTGTACTGCACTATATAACTACAAAAATATTAAAAAAAGTGGATTAATATACATTTTTGTAATAAAATTCTAAACAGAACAAACCGCAATTTAAAAAACAGATAATAATTTCAATATTTTTTTGACAGTTAGTCCCTAAGAGTTTATGAACCCGACCTATAATCGTGTTTAGCCATTTATAACTAATAGAATCGATATTTACTCATTTAGGGGCAGGGGGAGCAGTTAGTAAAATTTTCTACGTCATCCTATCAAACAACATATATAAAATACGCAAAGTAAAAAAGTTGTTAGATTCTCTAAAAATTTACTTACTGAACCTATTCACTATGCAATAACTTCATATGACGCCTCAATGAACAGTTGTTACTTAATAACCGACCACAGCGTTCGCATTCCACTTTTATATTTGGTCTTCTTTCTTTCTTGTGACATTCCCTGATATGTCTGTTTTTATTATGGGATCGTGAAAATCTTTTCTTACAAAGTTTACATACAAAGTACATATTTTCCACTTCTTCTTTGAAACTCTAAAAAAAAGAAAAAAGTACTACGTATCGCACGGTACATAGTACAATATAACAAGGATCGATTGAGTTCTGATATTTTTTTCTGGCCATTTTTTCAAGCCTAAAAAATTTATCTGTCATATTGTACGAGGAGGGTTTAGTGCGATAACTAGCTTATCATTAGTGTAAGTAATTTCAAAAAATGATTTCAAAATATAAAGTTTGTTGTAAATTTAAATCAAAGTGACGTGACGATAAATATATAAATAGTCAATAATAACGCATGATCCACAAACGAGTAAAAAAGCAAAGGAAATAATAAAAATTAATTCACCGTGAATACATCATAAATTTGGTTCGTTTTGGTTGCTTATAAAATAGGCATGATGAAAACGTTTAATAGCAGTGGTCAATAACGCAGGACCCACCTCTTCTTTTTTGACTTCTTCTTTGAAACTCTAAAAAATAGAAAAGAAAACAGTACTACTTATCGTACGGTACAGAGTACCATATAACACATATCGATTGAGTTCTGATTTTTTTGGTCATCTATCTTGGTCATCTTTCCTTGCCTGAAGGCTCGACCTTCAGGCAAGGAAAATAAAAACAAAAATTGAAGGCGGATTACGTTTGGTGTAAAACCTGTGACGATAAATATATAAATAGTTAATAACGCATAACCTACCTCTTCTTTCTTGACTTCTTCTTTGAAACCCTAAAAAAAAAGGACTTTTTATCGCACGGTACAGAGCATAATCCAATATCAGAACGAAAAAAATATATGTCATAATGTACGAGGACTCAGTGCGATAACTGGTTCATCATTAGTGTGGCAAATTTCAAAACATGATTTCAAAATTGTAGTAAATTTCAATCAGGCAGAAATAACTTGTTTTAATGAAACAGACAATAATCGAATTACGTGTGGTATAAATCGCGTGACGATAAATATAGAAATAGTTAATAACGCATGAGCCACAAAGGAGTAAAAAGGCAAAGGAAACGCGAAAAATTAATTCACCGTGAATTTAGTTCTTTTTTTTTGGTTGTTTATGAAATAGGTATGATGAAAAATGTTTAATAGCCTGGTCGTAGAAAATAGTAGAAAATGACATCACAGACAGACAGAATTAAAAAAAATCTTTGTTTACATATACGAGATATTTGTCTCTATAATAATAGCCGTCGTCTGTCTGTTCGTGCGTCAAAAGCGACTTGTGTTAACCACGTACGAAGTACAAGCCCGCCGGCATAGGGACGAGTTCCCGCTAAAATAAAGGTCCAATCAGGAGCGGAGTTTTACATAAATGACCAATCAGAAACTAAAGCTCTTTATATTCCTTAGCAACGATTTTTACGTTATCGGTCCGAAATTTGGCAAGCAGATTGAACCAACTCATTGCTGGAGAAAGAAAAGTTTCTTAACTGTTTGCTTTATTTTTTTCTTTCTGATACTTCTATTTGTATTCTAACAAGATTGCAGTTTCTTTTAAAACTAATTTTCGGGTAATTTTTCTAAGCTACCTGAAGCTTTGTATTAGTTTTATTTGTCTCTTACTGTCACGTTCTCTAGCCATAAATAAATCTTAAACAAGGCAATTCTAAGATTCAGGCTACCAACGTAGATATGTGATTTTTATGTTAGCCAACATTATTGATTTTTGTGTTATCTTCGCCAATCTGATTTTTACTTAGCTGTACCTGGGGTTGTGACTGCAGTTAACTAAAATGTAAAAGTAGCCAAATACAGTTGACTGCAACATAACTTTTAAGTAATCTTTTTTATACCAAATGCAATAAGTAGGTAGCTACCACCTTACTTTAATATAAACTTTAGCAGAAGTCAAAAGTTTATTAATCAGACATGGAGTACCTTTGCTATGTGCTCATCCCGTTGTTAACGACGGTCTGTTTTTATTTAAACTGAAGTGTTAATACAGTTTTTTGGAAGAGGCTATTATGCCTATTCGCATGTGCGACATGCTTTACTTGTACTGAGCGCTTAGTTCAATGTTAACAACGGACTGTTTTCTGTTTTTTCATTTAAACCAATGCTACAATAAAGTTTTTTTGAGAAAAAGGATATTACTTCTAAAAGGATGTGCGACATGGTTTATATGTATATATAACCTGTGTACAAGCGCTCATCCCGGTGTCACGAATAATTTTTGAACTTTTACAGGAGCTTTTCCGCCAAATAAAACAATGTTGCACGATTGTTTTTTGCTTAAATGGGGTAAAAACAGGTTGAAAAGTGTTTTTTTTAGGAAATAATTTTTTTTCTTAAAATATAATTGCTGAGTGATTGTTTTAGCTGAATAGGGTAACAACCTGTGTTTTTATTTAAATTGAAATAAAGATATATATAGTTTTTTGGAAAAGGGTAATACGCCTACACGGATATGCGACAAGGTATACCTGTACTAAACGCTCAGCCCAGTGTTAACAATGTGCTGGCTGCTTCCAGTGTTTCTATTTGATCGAAGTTGAGAAAGTATTTTTTTGAAAAAGGCTATTTCAACTATATGGACATGCGACATTGTTTACCTTTACCAAGTGCTCAGCCTTGAACATTCATTTTTTAACTTTCTCCCATAACAGCGGGTTGTAAAGTGTGTTTTTATGTCAGCTAAAGTTGTGGTAAATTTATTTTTTGAAAAATATATTCACTGGAAACAACAAAATGTTGTGTGCGCATTACTCCATTTACGACATACTGCATACCTGTACTAAAGCGGTCCATCTGGACGTGTAGCACAGTTTGCAAGTCTTATTAACCGCTCCACCAGGCGTTTACCCCATGGTCACATAGTTACTTGTGGCTTAACCCGGCGTTTCGACGTCGGGTCCCCTGACTAGTTTTTTAATAACATTGGAAAATATTTTTGAAATTCAAATATTTTCTGAGATATTGTACGTCTCTCCTCTCATCCCATCACGATGAAGATATTTGTCGTTCTAATGGTAATTTTAATTAAATAGGACAGGTAGAGATATAAGATTTCCAATAGCAATCGTTCGCATTGGAATTAAAATTATCGCAAACAAAGAGGTTTGCTTACACGTTCTCTATCACTTGATGTAGATGTCTCGATTTTTACTAGGGTTTGTTTTTCTGAAGTTTCTTGTCGATTACTGGAACAACCACTACCACTATGAATGAAATTGTTTAAACACTCCAAAAATATTGATATCTAACATGAATAAACATGGGTTTTTAAATTAAGAATCCCTACCTGATTACGCCACCACAAACTGCGGGTGTCACCATAATTGAAGCGCAACTCAGATCCTTTTTTAATGTCATCTTTTGCAAACAACACAAGATGGGGTAATTCATCACACACGATTTTTCTAACCACACAATTCCCATCCTTCGAATCATTCACAAGCCGCCCCAGTCCGGAAGCTTTCGTACCATCAATGCTGAAAATGTCAGTAAAAAATAATAGTCGCTCATTTTCCAAAAGTAAATTTCAGAACTTTCCCAGGAGTAATTTTGCTCGACAAAAACAAAAATTTTAGAAAGAAACAGTAGACAGTTTCCAAAAGCTGACGATTAAAACCTTTACCATACCAGTAACGCCGTCCATTATGCGAGAAGTAAAACAAATAACATCCATGACCTTCTTCAGCATAAATTGTGTTTCTTCTCTTCCCTTCACGTTCCGATATCAAGTCACCAGGATATTGCAGTAAAAATTCACCCTTCTTAAACGATTTGGTTGCGATTACACCATAACCTAAACAATAGTTAGTAACTGGATATTATTGCTAATATTAAATTGAAATTCTCATTTTTTACAGTGTTTTTATACTGGGCATACTTCAAGATTCCTCGTGAAGTAATGAAGTAAGGTTTAAAACATTAAAACTGCATTAAAATAGAAGTTCTAGAAGGTCGGCAGGTGTAATACGGGATTCCGCTCCAAGAAGAAAGCACTGTTTGGCGCTTTTTAGCTTGTTTGACATGGTATATCCTATTCAGTGAGAAAAAAATCCTTCTTTCTCAAACGACACAAATCTGAAATAACAAAACAACAATAACCCTATTGTTTTGGGAGGGGGTGAGGGTGGTAATTTTACCTAGGTTTAGGCTAGAAGTTTTTATGACTTCAACTTCTTCCTCATATCTGTTACAAAAAGTGAGATTTTTTACCTTTTGTCTGAGTTGGTTGGAAAAAACTTTAAATTATAATATTTTAAACACAATTTTTTAAAGAAACATTTCTTTTGACCTAAATAATAATGATCAATTTTTGGAGAAAATGATGATGTCTGCGAAAAGTAATGACGTCAGCAATAATTTTTGATGTCAAACTATTTCCTCTCTCACATTCACAGCCTTTGTCCTTCCTTGAATTCTGTGGTAAAATTACCCCCTCTCCCTCCCACCCTCCTAAAAAAGGAGCCCTAAAATACTTCACACCCTCAAATAAGCGTATGGGCCAGGTTTTACAACTGATAAACTGTTTTTGCAGAGGATTGAATCAGAGTGACTGGTGAAATTTCTCACCCACATAAACCTTGCTACAATTTACTTTTACCTATATTATAATACTTACCGTCTGTCCAATTTAAAAAACGCAGGTTTATATTCGCACCTATAACCATAGTGGTAAACTTCATGTAACAAGGACGAAAAGCCAAAGGAGTACGACTTTTCACAGGATAACAAATAGTATTTTTATGTTGCATTTATAATTCCCGTTTGGGCAGAAAACGTTACGCACCAATAGCTTTGTTGATGTAAACTTTCTCAAATCCATGTCTTTCAACTTTTTCGCGAAGGAAATGGAAATACTGGCCAATCTGATGCTCCTTGTTCTTGAAAGATAGAGAATAAACATTTAATATTTCTAAATAACAATTTCTATTCAATGGAAAAATGAGAATATCTTTTTATAGTGCAACAGAGCCGTATTTTGCGCACACGAGTATTTTACATTGCTAAAATTAAAAAATTGAGAAATGGTTTTATTTGAACATTGCGACACATGCTTCTTTAAAACAGGTCAAAGAAAATTAGCTACCTGTCTCGGACGTAATTGCATTCTTTAGGAATAATATTAGCAAACCAAGAAATGTTATCGTTTTTTTTGTAATCTAAAAATGAGGATCAACATTATCAACGGAGGATTAAATATTTAAATGATGTATGCAGGCTGATAAATAAAAACAATTCGTAATCGCACTGGTGATAGTGCGCCACAACAGCACAAAGAAAAAGTTTGGAACAGGAGAAAGCGTTCCAATTATTTGAGAAAAAGCAGAGCATAAAAGAAGAAAAACCTTTTTCTTTTTAATTAAACCGTGAACTGCATAACAACAACAACAACAACAGGAACACAGCACAAAACAATGATATATAACAGGAACAATAGACAAATACAAGGATAACCGATGAAAACAAAAACATAAAAACATAAAAAAAAAGAAACGCAAACAGAATCAAATAGGCACACTTAAAATATATTAAACTTATTTTAACATGAATACCAAAAAACAGATAAATCCAACTATTCTTAGTAAATATATGTATGTACAAAAATTATGAAGTGGGCTGGGACTTCTGATCCTAGACTTCTGATCCAGCTTTACTCATGTGTTACGGGCACCTAACACTTACCCATACAAGGATAATTGCTGCAGGCGACGGGTCCAGTAATTTGTGCAGAACCTCGAATTCTTTATTCTGCAAAACGCGTTTTTCTTTTGCTTATCCACCTACCAAGGGCTGCATGTTTGTTTTGTTTAGCTTTGTGGCATGAGCTGACCTGTAATTGCATTGCTGAAGCGATATTCTGTTTCTTAAACAAATTTCATGTTTGGTTTAAATGACAGTTGAGGAATATTATATTTAAATATCATGTATAACGTCCGTGATTTTGG
This sequence comes from Hydractinia echinata, assembly GCA_030067915.1. Classification (NCBI taxonomy): domain Eukaryota; kingdom Metazoa; phylum Cnidaria; class Hydrozoa; order Anthoathecata; family Hydractiniidae; genus Hydractinia; species Hydractinia echinata. Next base: position 87,064 of record JASGCC010000333.1, on the reverse strand, counting down.
GTACCCTAATGTAACGCTATTTAAACCTTCTACAGACCAGACATCTATAAATTCCAATTTTCCGTAGCGTAGCTTAATTGAGCCTATTATGTAGCTAGCTATTAATCAAATTAAAAAACATTTTAATGTTTGTGCTACTCGCAGCAAGTTATTTATAAAAAAATATAGTATATATAGTAGCATAAACCATTTCTGCATTTAAGTTTTGAAATAATTTTATTGACTTGATTGAAGTAAGAATAGGTTATTTTTTTTTTTTTTTTTTCACTCAATTCAGGTTGGCTGTTGCTTTCAATTTGATTCGTTTTCAGAGAGATTTGAGTCTTTGTTATATTGATGGAAAAGGACATGCTGAACATGCTGGTTTCGAAATTCTGACACCTGGAGTACTCTGATTCCATCAAATTTTATTACTCGTTCGAAAACAAAAATATCCTATAGCTATTGTTACTTGATAGCTTTAGTGGTTCATAATCTCTCAGAAAATACATTATAAACTATAATATATTTTGTTAATTTTCTTTCTCACTTATACTTATGCCGCTCATACAAGAGTTCACGTATAGAATCGACTTGCAGTATGCGTATTACATGACAAGTTCGCAGCTAAGCTTAATAAATCATTCACGTTCCAGTTTAAAACGATGGTACTGGAGAAGGATGAAAACGAAAAACGTGATCGTTTGCGCATTGTTAAGAAAGATATCGAATATCAATGGTCAGAAGCAGCTACCAAACGGTAACCTAGATTGCTTTCTTAATCAGTTCCGATCTCTAAACATACAAGAATTGGGGGTCTATCAATTTATAATTTTTTTTTTCGTTATTGGGAGTATTTCTTATAAAAATATAGATAATATAGAGAATTTTAATTAAAAATGTCGGCCTTGAGCTAAATTTCAATTAATTATTTTTGTTTTGGAACAAATCGGACTGCTTTCAATTTAGGTTTTATTTCGAGCGAAGAATAATAGAAAATTTCGAGCCTTGTGTTACGAAAATCCACCCCCCAATCTGTTCTGAGAAAAAAAAACACCAAAGAGTTTGTATAATTGCTTCCATTAAATTCATAGTAATACTGATACCTTTCCACTGGGTAGACTCATTCCTGGTATCTCATCACACGTATGTCAGACAAGATCTAATACAACTCGATACAGATGTGGAATTAAGCTGCGGCGATTCGCAAGTGATTACAGTTTTCCCCTCTATTAATGCCATCAATGACACCTATGGAAAACTCTTCTCTTCTATAAGTCCATAGGACAATGCTGAGAGTTCAGCACCCAAGCCCTCTGGTATGACATACTACCCTGATTCGACGGATGAGTTTTAAATCTTTGAAGCATAAATCTCCTGGTGTGGACAACATGTCGCTGTTCCATCTAAAGAACTTTGATCAGAGATATCAGCTGACTATCCTCAACACTGTGCTATGGTAACGAGCCCAGCCAGCTTCATGCAAAAGAAACAAGACCATTCTGATTCCTAAAAAACACAACGATTTGCAAAATGCAAGTAACTGGCAACCGATAACACTCTTTATCGTGTTTTTTCGTGTGCTACACAAGATCTTGGCTGCTAGAATCTCGAAATCCATCAACTTAAGGTAGCGGTATGGTAAATTACACCTCTTCTGTACAAAGCATTTTTTTTCAACTTTCCTTTTAAAAAAATTTAAAAAAACATTATAAAAGTATATATGTACTTGTTAACAAAAAACAGAAAAAAATATAGTCGAAAGTCTTAAAAAGTGGGTGTGGCCAACTGTGAAGGGATTAGTCTCAAGTTTACAGAAAAAAAATATGTCAGCATAGTCAGCATAGTCTGAATTTAAATAGCGTGTCTCATTTTTTCTCAACTTTAGTCGTTTTGAAAATATGACGTAAAACATCTATAACATCATGAAAATAACACTCAATTTCTTTTCCTTCTTCTTTCAATCACTTTTGCATCCAAATCCGCTGATCAAAATTAAAATGAGACACGCGAGTAGAGATCAAACACTCGTGAAGCCGAAAACGAAAGTTTCATGAAGTTATCTAATGTATTTTTAAGATAGATCCCTTTTAAGAAGAGTAGACAACCGAAAGTTTTACGAAAAAATTACTCATAGATATTCGTTAACGAAGTTTTTTCTTTCGACCTGTGATTGTTTACAAGAAATTGAAAAGAGAATATTTAATTATTAATTAGTTATTTAAAGTGAACTTGTAGAAACTCTTATTCAACACATTTTATGCATAAGAATGCCCCCGTCATAATAAAGCAAAATTAATAATTCTCAAAGCATTTGTTTCTGATATGATATTTTTGCTCACGTCAGGGGGTTTGAGGGTGAAATATGAATAAAAATGTTCAAAAACAGGTTCTATTCAACTTTCATTTTTGTTTTGTGAAAATATTTGTTACAATAAGAATATAAAAATGCCAAAAGCAAATAAAACATTCCAGAAAAAAACAGCGAGGGAAACCCAGGCAATGTTTTGTCGTTGGACAATTTTTATTTTATCATATACGATGGCAGCCTGTTGATTTCTGCACTGAAAAATGCCGTAAAAATTAGAAAGAAAAGATCGAAAACACCGAGATAAATTTTATTGCTATTGGGCTAGAAACCTCTGGGTTAGAAAAAATCATTTGATTACTTCGTTATTATCATCTTTAAAAAGATTTATATATTTCAGAGAAAAGGATCGAAAAAAATCCCGAGTATTCATTTCCACCCTCGATACTATCCTATCTTCGATCGCTCTGTCCAGGAGATGTAGTAGGCGAATTTAAAATGAAGCTAAAACTATGAAATTGAAGTATCACTGTTTTATATAAAAGAATTTCTATTTAAATCACACATACGGAGTAGTGTGATATGTTGGTTTACCCTTTCGCGGCGGCGGCGGCGGCGGCGGTCTTCAGGAAAGTTTCATCACACTGGATTTGAGTTGTTTTATTTTGCGTATGCCACTGTATCCGAAATAGTGCTTTATTATTAAACAGGGTTAAATTAGACATTTATTTTACAAATAGCTTCTTATTTACTATATTTAAAATCATCAAATTGTCGACTTTTAGTAGAATTATGAATATAAAAACAATAGCTATCACATTTCTGAACATTTCTAAATTAAATTTGCAAAGATTAGTTTTCTTTCAAAATTTTTATCACCCCCGGTTTGTTTTGGTAGCGGCCGTCGTTCAGATTTCCTTCGCCAGATACAGAAAGATTGAAGTTGGCGTGGTGTTTGTTTTATGTTCCCTTTGTGTAAAAACTATAGCTAGCTATAATTATAACTATAGCTAGCTATATCTTGATATAGCGGCTCCATATTTATTTTATTTTTTTAATTTTTTGCGGTGTTAAGTCACAAAATTGCCCCTCTCTCTATTCGGTGTTAGAACTGAAACTAACGCTGAACCAAACTATGAAAATTGGTTTAAAGTTGGTAAACTATTAGTTAAAACTTGGTAAACTATTGGTTAAAACTATTGGTACAAAACTGGTAAAATATTGTAAACTATTGGTTAAAACTATTGGTAAAATATTGTGTAATAATCTTCTACTTTAGCAGGTTGGTAAACTAAGCTAGCTAGCTAGACACTGTTGGCAAAAGCAATTTTTAATATTTATAAGATCCCTGGGTAGCCATAGCTATATGTTATGTGTATCATGCTGTATTACTTTATATCCAATTAATCTAACAGTTATTGCTGTGTTTCTGTTACTTTTGCTAATTTTGGCTGGCGATGTTGAAATAAATCCTGGACCCTCAATTTCATCAAAAAGTTGTTCTAGGCTCTTTTCACCAAGGTGACCCTAGATTTGGTGAAAGTAGTGGTATACAATGTGCCTGCAATGCACTCTATTCGATATGTTTTTCTTCAATTAAAAAGATTTCAGTTTGGAAATCGTTTGATTTAGATTATGTATTAGAAAAAGGAGATGAATTGTTTAAAAGATTAGGTAAATTCCGTCCATTATTTATGGATGAAATATCTTCTAGTGTACTATTTGAAAGAAGTAATATTGAGATTGAAAAGTTATCACATCTTTACGGATTGATGGGACAAAAGGATATTTTTGTTAATCACGACACAATCACTGATATCGGAAGTGGTCTAATATTTATGGCAAATGAAATTAGCTTCTCATTGGTTTGGGCAAAAAAATCAATTTTTTTGTTTGATTCTCACAGTCGGGATAAAGACGGCTCAGTAGTTGCAGATGGAAGTTCAATTCTTTTATCTTTTAAGTCGCTTATTGATGTGCAGAGGCACATTAAGTATCAATATTTTAAACATTTTGCTGCTAATTGTGCGAATATGTAGTTTGAGATACAGTATATCAAAATTATAGAATCCAGAAATTGTTCTGAAATTTTATCTTCTATTATGAAAAACCGAAAAAAGGTTCAGAACAAAATTTCCTTTGATAAACATTACAGTAACAAAAAGTGTGAAATGCGTTTAAAATATGCAGAAATTTTTGGAACACCTGAACATGAGCAAATGAAAAAAGCGAAATGTGAAAAGCGTGCAGAAATTTTTGGAACACCTGAGCATGAGCGAATCAAAAAAGCTAAATGTGAAAAACGTGCAGAAATTTTTGGAACACCTGAGCACGAGCGAATGAAAAAAGCAAAATGTGAAAAACGTGCAGAATTTTTTGGAACACCTGAGCATGAACAAATGAAAAAAGCGAAATGTGAAAAACGTGCAGACATTTTTGGAACACCTGAGCATGAGGGAATGAAAAAAGCGAAATGTGAAAAACGTGCAGAAATTTTTGGAACACCTGAGCATGAGCGAATAATAAAATCGAAATGTGAAAAACGTGCAGAAATTTTTGGAACACCCGAGCATGAGCGAATAAAAAAATTGAAATGTGAAAAGCGTGCAAGCATTGCAGGAACATCTCAGCATGAAGATATAAAAATGATGGAAAACTATACTGAGGAGGAAGCAGGAAAGTTATGTTAATAAATCTAATCAAACTTCAAAAGAAAGGATAAAAAGATTCACTAAAATGATAAAAGAAGGGCCTTTCTATATTTGTTTGGTCTGCAATCGCTGTCTTTACTTCAGATCAGTAATACTTTTCGATGTTGGCAAATATGATATTCACATATTTGACTTTTATAAAACAGTTGAAAGTCCTGATGGAAAGTTTTACATTTGTCGCACTTGTCATAATAAGTTAAAAAAGTCAGAAATTCCTGCACAAGCTGTTTGGAATAAACTTGATATATTCAATTTCCCTAATGATTTAGGGAATTTGAACAGACTTGAAAAAGTTTTAATATGCAGAAGAATTCTATTTAAAAAGATCACAATTATGCCTAAAGGCCAAATGGCAAAACTCAAAGGCAGTATTTGCAATGTTCCAATAGACACGGCAGATTTAGCACGGACGCTACCTCAAGGAGCTGATAGTAATGGTATTGTAATGCTAAAATTAAAGCGCAAGTTAACTTACAGAGGTCATGTTTACTTTGAAGCTGTTTCGCCAGAAAAAGTGCAGGCAGTACTACAATACTTGAAAATGAATAACCCTTTGTACCAAGATATAACAATTGATATAGGTCAGATACCAGCTGATATGTTGTCTCTAGCTGAACCTATTGAAATACCAATTGAAATACAGTCAGAAAATCATGTTCTTGAATTTGTTAGAAATGTTGGCGAAGACTGTGATAATCCACTGGATCAGTTTAGAGTAGGGACGTCGGAAACTGTGCTTCTATCTAATATTCCTCAACCTGAAGAGGCAGTAATTGCACCAGGGGAAACTATGACACCTCTATCAGTTTTAATGGATAAAAAATGTGAGGAATTGGCTCACCCCTTTCTTTTTCCTACTGGAAAATTTGGCTACAAGGCTGACCGCAGTATTAAGTTAAGTCCAGTAAAATATTTTAATCAACGCTTGTTAAACTATAAACAAAAATTTGCTTCAGACTCTGATTACATTTTTTATGCACTTTCAGTCATGTTACAATTGAATTTAAACAGTCAAATAAATATAGCAATGAAAAAGGTCACTTCCAATCGTTTAACAGCTGGTATGCTATCCAATAACTTTTCCGATACAGTAAAATCATTTATTGCAAAGGATGAAGGTTTCAATTTTATGAATACAGTTAAAGGGACTCCAGTTTACTGGAAAAAGTTTCTCTCTGAAGTTTTAGCTATGGTTAAGCAGCTTGGTTTGCCCACTTTCTTTATGACCTTAAGTTGTGCAGATTTAAGGTGGAATGAACTTATTTTAATAATTTCTAAACTTAAAGGCGAAAATCTTTCAGAGGGATATATCGATAGAATGACCTATTTTGAACGATGCAATTATTTAAATTTTAATCCAGTTTTCAATACAGAGTTGAAACATTCTTTAAAGAAATAGTGGTTGATGGGTCTCTTGGCAAAGTTAACTATTATGCGATTCGTGTTGAATTCCAAGTTCGTGGAAGTCCTCATATTCATTCTTTTTTATGGGTTTTAAATGCCCCTATATTAAGTGAAACAAATGTTGACGAATATGTTGCGTTTGTTGATTCTGTCATTAGGGCATATGTTCCAGATAATGATACAGATCCAGAGCTCTATAAACTGGTAACTACGTATCAAATTCATTCTCATTCTAAATCCTGCCGAAAGTATAAAAATCAAAGTTGTAGATACCATTTTGGTCGTTTTTTCACGGATCATACAGTTATAGCTATTCCCCTACCCAAAGACACAACATTGGATAAAAAAACAAAAATTTTAGAAAAGCGTAAGTTGCTACTTGCCGTGGTTAAGGAATACATTGATAAAAATTTGGATCCTCGAAAAAGAAACACCTTAAATCCATCAGATGATTATTTCGTCCCAACAATAAAAGAGATTCTTCAAGAATTGGGGATTTGTGAGCATGACTATTATGAGGCACTTTCTACCTCTGATGACGGCGACTTCCAAATTCACCTAAAGCGTCTACCAAATTCTTGTTTTGTTAACAATTATTTTGAAGAAGGTTTAGCAGCTTGGACAGCCAATATTGATTTGCAGCCTGTTTTCAATCATTACAAGGCTGTTACATACATGTGTGCTTATTTTTCAAAATCTGAAGATGAGACTTCTGAGGCTATGAAGCAGGCAGCAAAAGAAGCTTTCAGTTCAAATGCAGACATAAAGCGAATGAGAGCAATTGCCAGAGCCTATGCTAATAAAAGAGAATGTTCTGTTCAGGAAGCTGTTTATATTTTAATGCCTGAGTTGTGGCTTAGAAAAACCTTTCCAGGTGTGATTTTTGCTAACAGTAATCTTCCTGAGAATCGCTTTAGAATATGTCGCAGCAAGGAAGAAATTGATGAGTTACCTGAAGACAGTGTTGATATTTTTAAACGTAACATGATAGATCGTTACACTGAAAGACCAAATGCTACATTTTTAGGTGGAAAGTATAATATTGTAGATAGATTTTGCTATGCAGAATTTATAGCACATTATTACTTGCCTGCGAAAGATAATGTTGCAAACGATAATCAGCCAACTGTTTCACAGGATGAACTGTTTGAAGTTGATAATACCAGCTGTAATTACCCCCAAAATATCCCTTTAATGAACTCAAAAGAAAAATTAAAATGTCGCAAGGTTAAAGCAGTATTGCGTTATTTTGTACCAAATAGACATAAGTATCCCGAGAAATACGCACATCATTTGCTTTTTATGTTTTATCCTTTTCGTAATGAAAAGGATCTCAAGTGTTCAACTTCCGGAACATATTTGGACAAGCTCAATCAAGCCGGTGTTATCGATATTGTTAACAGAAACAAACAAGTTTTTGAACCTTGTGCAGATTTAGTTGAAAAGGCATTAATAAATATGCGTTCGAATTTGTCTTCAAACCAGGATCAATTTGCTGATCAAGAAAATGATGAAGTGGCACAATTGATGGAAGATCCTCACAATTCTGAATCAGAGGATCCAGCTGAGGATGCTGTAGTGTTAGATGATGTTTTTGTTTCTTCTAGTTGTGCACCAGTCATTATTACTGATGATGAGTTAAATAAAAAAATTACATCACTTAATAAAAATCAACGGCAATGTTTTGAGGTAATATATAATTGGGCGAAAAGATTTGTTAAAAATCTGTCAGCTACTCAAACTATAGAGATTTCTCCATTGTATGTGTTTTTAACTGGAGGTGCAGGAACAGGTAAATCACATTTAAAAAAAACTGTTTATCACGCTTTAACTAAAATACTCCTATACAACTCAAAAACTTTGGACAAACCAAAGGTATTATTACTTGCTCCAACAGGTGTAGCTGCTGTTAATATTAATGGAACTACTATTCATTCTGCTCTTGGAATTCCAGTTGCTAGATTTGGAAAAAATTTACCTAGACTTAATGATAAAAAGAGGTCTGCATTGAGAAATAATCTGTGCGAATTGCGAGCCATTATCATTGACGAAATATCAATGGTCTCCAATTTACTACTTTTGTATATTCACTTACGGTTAAATGAAATATTCGGGTGTTCTGACGATGTTCCGTTTGCTGGTATAACTGTTATAACAGTAGGTGACTTTTATCAACTGCCTCCAGTACAACAACGAACAATATATTCTGAGTATAATGATTTGTGGCAAAATTTAGCTTTTTAAGATGGTTGAACTGGATGAAGTTATGCGCCAAAGGGGTGATTTCAAACTAATTGATCTCTTGAACAAAGTTCGAACTGCCTCAATTGAAGAAGAAGATGAGAAACTACTAAAATCTCGCTTTGTTACACAAAGCAATATAACTTATCCTAATCAAGCTCTTCATATCTGCAGAGAATAAACCATGTGAAGAACATAATTGTCAAATGTTGGGATTAAATGAAAACCGTTTGTATTCAATACTAGCAATTGATGATTTGCCTAAAAATGTTGCTAGAAATGTTATTGACAAAGGACTTAGTCGCAATCAAAGTCAAACAGGTGGTTTGGCAGGCAAACTAGAAGTTGAGGTTAATGCAAGAGTAATGTTAACAGTTAATATTGACATTACAGATCGTTTAATTAATGGACAACTTGGGACAATTAAACATATATCATTTGATGCTAATGGTTTAGTTAACAATATTTGTATAAAATTTGATGATGTTCAAGCTGGTCTAAAAATGTTGCAAAACAATTCTTTAGCAAGGCAACACAGATGGGTACCTATTGAAAAAGCAGAGGCGAATATTATAATTAGGGCTAATAAAGATAGTTCTCCAATTATAAAGCGAACACAATTCCCCTTGATGTTAGCTTGGGCATGTACCGTTCATAAAGTGCAAGGTTTAAGTCTTGATCAGGCAGTTATTAGTTTTTCGTTGTTAAAACAAAAAAGTTTCAACAATGGTCAAATGTATGTAGCTTTAAGTAGAGTTACTTCCTTGAATGGACTATTTTTAACAGGTGAATACAAACCATCTGCTATTAAAGCTGATGCCAAAGCAACATGTGAATATGACCGCATGAGAAGAGAAGCAACACTCCAACCATTACATCAAGATTATAATTTAGAAACTGCATTGACAATTACATTATTAAATACAAGGTCCCTAAACAGACATGCTGTAGATATTTTTCATGATCAATTTTTGGTAAGCTCTGATATATTTCTGATATAGTCTTACTGAAACTCAACTTTTACCAGAACAAAGTACAGATGATATTTCTGATATTTTAGGTAATTTTCGTATGTTATACAACAAGTCCAATGATAAGTTTCAAAGTATTTCATTTTGCCATGATCTTAATGTTGAAATAGTTAATATTTACCAAAGCACTGGCATTTCTATAATAGAATTTAAAAAACCTTCTTTCTCACTTAATCTGTTCAAGTTAGTGTTATTATACAGAAAAAATACATCTTGTTTGTCTGAAATCTATGAAACGTTATCTGATATTGTTCAGTTATCATCAATTCAAATTATTATGGGTGACTTTAATATCAATGCCCAAGATTACACACGTTCAAATGTGTTGTCACAAATATTGCAGAATTTTTACCAGATAGTACAAGAACCAACTCATCTTCCATATATATGTCAAGAAAGAATTGTTCAATGATTTTGAACTTCGTCATTTTGTAAAATGTGTATACTTTTCTGACCACGATGACATCAAAGCTTTGAAACAGTATGAAACAGAATAGTTGTTTGGTTTAATTTGTTTAGGTATACGGCTTAAATAATTCAATTTTGTTTTTTGATATGTGGTTCTCGCAAGTGCAATGCAGGTAATGAAATAAATTAGAGGGGGGTGGGGGCAGGGGAGGAGCTTGGTTTTAGCTACTGTATGTTACATAGATTCTAATTTTGTTACATTGTGTTTTATTTTGTTTATGCTATTTTTAAAAGGTGCTGTGACACAGTGTGGGAGGAGGGGGGTTGGGGAGTGACAAGCTTTCTAATATATTTTAAATTGTGCTTGTCTTAACACCTAATATGGCAAGGCCTTGGTGTGTATCAAGTGCAACCAGACAAAGAACTGTGTCGCAGCACTTGTATACTTTTTAGTTTGCCTGCACAAGTAGGCTTTTGTTATATTTTAAGATTTTTGTTTAAAAAGGGAGCAGAAACAGGGGCTATTATATATATAGAACATATGTTATGATTAGGCTTGTCTCTGCGTACCTTTGCTTCTGCTCCAATGTAGTACATTTAGTATTTTGTTTTACATTGTGTTTTATTATATTTGTATATATTTTAGTTTTACCTTTAAGTTAGAGACACACGAAAGACACTTGCAAATTAAAAAAGTTTAAAGACGTTATGAACTTAAACACGTTTAAAGGGATTTACGAAATAAAACAGAGTTATGAACTGAAGCAAGTTTAAAGACATTTTACGAATTAAAAAGTGGATGACTACGAAATAAAACATGTGCATGGTCAATTTTGTGGTGATGATGTTTCTTGGTGAAATTTAAAAGGTAAATGTAAAATATGTGATTTATAGAGATTTAAATTCATTGAATTCATTTTAGGGGAATTTACCATGATAAACTTTGACATATATATGCTGTAGAATAGAGAAATAAGAGGACATTTTATGTCTGGGTAAAAATTATATGATAGTATGTTTAGTATTCATTTTTTCTTTAGTTTTCATCGTTGAAAAGCACAGATGAATCGATATAATGTATTAACAATATAATATTATCACCCATAATAAATTGCAATCCGAAGACTGGAGACGTACCAAATTATTTTCTCCATCGATATCCAATCACTTATAATAAATTGCAATCTGAAGACTGGAGACGTATCAAATTTTTTTCTCCATCGATATCCATACTATATCGATACATTTTTACTCATTGACGAATTCAACCGCTAAAACATTTTTAAACTACCTGTTATAATAGTTTAAAACACGTATTGAAGACATATAAAGTCGCAGGAGTCATATCCAATATTAAACTTATTAACACGCAACTAGTGGACGCAGAATTGCAGCACGTCATAAACTGATATAACAAGAATGTACAAGCCATGCCATGCCATTACTTACCTTTTTTCGATGCACCACTCCAAACGTTTACGTCGGCTATAGTATCAGAATGATACTAAATCCTGGACAAATACATCGAACTTAGTTAAAATAGCGTGCAGTGCTCAAGCCAAGAGAAAGCAACTGTAAATCTCATCATTTAAAAGAACTATGGATTTTGGGCAAATTACATTGTAAACTGTTATAAGTATTGTCACGTCAACTTTTCTATGTAATGTTATCTTTCAACGTTTAATGTCTCCAGTTCTAATTTGTGTTATTTTTGTAATTTGGCAATTATATAGTTTTATTGTATTGTATTGTTTTTTCTTTGTTTAGTAGTACTAAAATATCTCCTTACTGTACCCCTTTCATTGTTTATTTGTTAAAATTGGAATTATGTATCAACAATATTTTCGCGCAACCAATTGTTTGCGCAGCGGCTTTGCGCAAAAATTCGATGTGTGCGAAAATTTAATGAATGTTAAGGGAAGAATTTGTTTGCGAATGATCTAAGATCAGGTCCGCCGACTATCGCTCGATATTTGTTAAATCATATCTTTTCCCGCCGTATGAGCGCAGCATTGCGTATAAAGCCTTATTGAAGGGTTGGGGCTAAGCGAGCCAATATGAAACAAATTAAGTATAATTTCGATCTTTACGAACACAAAATTGCCATTTCTTTGGTGCCATATTGGATGCTACGTGAGCTTTAGTGTTCTGTGTGATTTTAAACCGACCGCGGTTTCTTGTTTTCTGTTAGAACGCATACGAAGTTTTAATGACAGAATTCTGCGACTCTTTAGAACTTCCCGTAATAATAAAAATATAGGTTATATGTCAAACATGAAAAATATAGAATACATAAACGCAATTATTTCTTTTTTCGTTTCGAGCCACGCAGTCTGGTTGAACAGTTTGACTGAAAAACTCCTGATTTGTATTGAGTACCCTCTTGTCGCCGAAATGCATCTTGCTTCTTACAACGCGAACGTTTCTTCTGCTTCCGACGCAATTTTAGAGTTTCCTGGTTCTTATATTCAGCGTTCTTTATGCGCTCATTATCGATTGCTTTCCACTTGTTTGACATGGTTTCAGTGAACTGCAGGAAACATTTTTTGAATAAACTTGTTAGGGTGCAATTTATACCACTACTGATGATGCATACACCAAGACTAATTCCAAGCAGAGAGTTGTTTTGCTCCTTAGGCACGATTGTGCAAATTATGTGGTGGAGGGATTCGTTTGGATTCTGTGTATAGCATTGTTTTACACCTTCTAAAGACTCCTGATTGGCTAAACGCGTAAACAGTCTTTGATGTCGTGGTTCATCAGAGGAACCTGAATAATGCTCTAGAATTGCCCAAACAGCCTCTGACATCGCTTTTGCATCCCCCTTATTATCGCGGATTGATTTACCGTATAAATTCTGAATAACGTCACACTTGGCGATTGTTAAACCTCCTCCTCAAGACTTTTTCCATCAGAAAGTTTTCTGCCTAAAATAATAAATAAAATCTTTCCACTCTGTGAAAACTTGATTAGACACGGGTCACACTGAAATCATATATGATACATAGACCATGTAATATTCTCACCCTTAAATTCTTTCAAAAGTGATCTCAATCCAGTTCCCATTCTTTTTGTTATATGATTCACGCACTCATGTTTTGCGATATTCACCAAAGGTCCATATGGCATCAAACTTTCTACCGATCTGAATGAGGAACTATCACCGTCGCCAATGAAAGGTAAATAACGAATGTTGTGTTTCTCTAATGACCGCGTATACATCTCGACGACTCCGTCTGATTCTATTTTCTAAGAAAAAACTAACAACATTTATATACAGCCAAAACTTCCAAATTTCTTCCCCAGTGATTTAGTTAGAAGTATTAAAAAACAATCCCTGGGAAGAAAGTTGATCACACTAAATAACAACTTACACGAGGGCTTCCCTCATGGTTAAAAAAACAATCAAGTTCATGATCACAATACCAATTGAGATAATCCATTTGAGTTATTTCATTGGTGCTTCTCTTATCTTGCATTTGGTTACAGAGTCTGCAATAACTTTTTTGAAAACAATATCTAGGACTTGCCCTGTACTATCGGCTATTGCGCCAGCAATTCCCTGCAAAATATGTCCAACCCCTTTTCTTCCACGAACAATCAAAACACATAGCGACGTTCACGGGCTCGTTTGTATCTTCCACACCCGCTAGTTCTACTTTTCTAGCATATCTCGCAGCATTTGAAAGGTTTTCCTGATTTCCAGTCCCGATCTGAAAGATTTCTCTTCACGAACCTCTAATTTATCAAGGCACATCTTAGACGCAGCAACATCGCTTAAGTAATTTTCCAAGGCTTCGATTGATATTATCCAGTGATGAACAGCCTTGGAAAATTGTTCATCATCCATAACCTCGATTTCACTTTCTGATTTTTCTTCTTCGTCAGACGAGCTGAATTCATACCTTCCAATATTTTAGCTCGGATCTCTTGTTCTCGCAATAATTTATCTTGATCATACCAAGATCCTTTATCCAATAACTTTAGCTCTTTTTGTTTCTCTAAATCGAATTTTCGTTGTTTCTTTTTTCTTTTTTTTCTTGAAGTTTTGAATGGATCTCTACGATAACTTGACGATTTCAAAGACATTTTCACGATAACGAAAAGAAACTTATAATAATAAAAAATGACGAAATGCTATATTATATAATTTAACTTTTTTTCCAATGCTTTTTGTCTCCCTTATATCTCACACTTTATGCATAAATATTGCGTAAACAGAAAGTTCTCAATGCTGAAGGTCAGATTATTTTTAGTAGACGTGAGTCACAACTCATTTCGTGCACAGAAATATTTGATCGCCAGAACAAAGACATATGGAGTGGAATATTTTGTAACGCCAAATCCTTCAATTTTGAGGAAACATTTTGGAATAAAAATTAGTTCATTGGAAAGAGCAGTTTTAAAAGTAAAATGTTCCTTAGAAAAAAAAATGTAAAAAAAAATAATTATTTACCATACCGCTACCAAACATACAGCATTCCAGTAGACGGTTGCGCGGAGAACGTTTTGCTTTTGGACGCGGTTGTACAAAATGCTAGGAAACGTCATCTAAACTTATCGTTGGTAGGAATCGATCTGTCCGAAGCCTTTCACACTGTTTCCGTCCATTTAATACGAAGAGCCCTCCGTCGACGATCAGACGATCCAATACATCATCAACTCAAACACTGGAGCTTCGACTACCATCTTGTGCGGTTAAGAATATTACTATCTCCCGTGCAGTCAAACAGGGTGATCCGTTATCCCCTATCATTTTTGATATGGTCTTAGATGAGCTTCTGGAATCGTTTCCGAATTTCATTGGCGCTTTAGTAACAGCTGATAGCAGACTCAACAACGTGGCCTTTGCTGACGATCCAATCCCACTATCAGAAACCAAGACTGGGATGGACGTTCTATTAGATGTTACGAAACGGTTATTCCATCAAAGGAGCATGTCTATTAATACGCGTAAATGCTTTTCGTTAAGGATGACAACATCAAAGAAGGATATGAACACAGTAGTTATTTGTGAGGCATCGTTCTATATATGGTCAGGCCGTATCATCAACTGATTACGACACATCTTTCAAGTAATTCGGCATACGATTCAAATGGTAAAATGAAACCAAATATCCAACATATGGACCTTGCTTTAAAGGCTTAAGACATTGGAGTTACGTTACGGAGCGAAGCATAGAAGACACACTAAAGAAAGAACCCCGATTCTGAAAAAGGGCAGCTATGGCAGAGAGGAGTTACCTCGATCATCTCTGGAAAGTCTTCTCGAGAGTTCGTGAAGCTGCGCATTGGGTGCTTGCCTACGCTGGGAAATTGTAACCGAGGACGTGACGCCAACACCAAATGCAGGCACTGTCAAAGAGTGGGTGAAACGTTGTCCCACGTCGTAAAATACTGTGGGTTCACCCACTTTCCTCGGATACAGAGACACGATGCCATTGTCGACCTGGTTAAAGGCATCGCCTTGAAAAACAGGCACAACCTACTCGTGGAGCCCGTATTCGACTTGAATGGTATATGACTCAAGCCAGACCTAGTAATAATCAAAACTGCTTATCTATTGTCACAGAGCATATGCGTTTCCAACATGCTGCTGGTTCATCATTAAATGATGCTTATACACAGAGGATAGTTATTACGATAGACCTAACCTTAGGAGAGCATTGGCTGATCGGTTCAACATCGTAAACATATCCTTTGGCGCAATAATTATCTCTTTATTGGTAGTATTTAGTGGTATTTAGTCTTCGCGTAACAACGTGTGCTTGTTCTCGATTGGTGGTACGAAAAAAAGACAACGATACGATGGTGGTGAGATCTATGGAACGCACTATCAAGATTTGGAAGTTCTTTATGCGATCGACTCGGTAACCGAATGGGGGTATAATTTACGGTAGATGTCAGTGCTCACTAATGGCCCGAATTGGTCATTTGCCCCGCCACAATACGAAATGGCGAAGAAAGATTATCGTATTATATGTTTATGCACTCGCGTGAAAGACGAGGTCATTAGATTTTTCCACGAATGCTATTTAAAGAGATTATCAGACATGGGAAGAAATCTTTTCAAGAATGTAGAGGATAAACCAGATGACAGTACACTACAGAATAAACTTAGCATTTCGGAGATGACATGATCATGTTTCTTATACAAATCATACAAATTGCGCATACAAATTCCTAGAGAGTCCCTGACCAAAATTCAATTAAGAAAGCACAACAGAAGGAGCTCAAAAAAAACAATATAAAACTTTATGATTTTAGATTATGGGAAATATGTTTGGCGAAAATTACCATTATAATTTACCTTGAACGGATTCATAATCACGGAGAGCAATGTTATTCTTTTACCTCAAAGGGAAAGTCAAAACATTAAACTCGGTGTATTATATCTACCTAATGGGTCTAGCATCCTTGAAAATAATATTGTAAACAAACTAGTAAACGAAATTTTCTAACCCTCTGCTAATAACAAAACACCAGAAACGTCCCATCAATCAGTCATTGACACAAATAGTACACAAATCCTAGAGCAATTACAGGACATTATCGACTTAAGCACATATATTCAAAAAGAAAACAAAGAACTGAAGGCTCAGATAGTGGCCCTAGAAAGGAAGATTGACACAATACTACACAATCAACAAACTGAGGCAAAAAAATTGCCAGCTGCCAAACCACAGCGCAGATAAAAAAAACTTATCGAGACTATCATGTTCCTCGCAGAGCATCTCCAACTCTACCATAAATTAGAGGCTAATGAAGAGTATTATGGGTTATTACGTTTTTCCCGTCCCGTTTCAAAAATCAACGAAGCTCCTCTGGAAGAACCAAGTGTAGATTTCGAGACGAACTTCATCAATCCGGTTACTAAAGCAGAACAAAACGACAGCGAAGGCAGCACAAGCTTTGACAATAATGGCACAATGCAACAGTTTCTCGCGCACCTGATGTCCCCAGATGGTGGGCAACATGAAAGGAAAAGTTCCTTGCAAGCTGTTAGCGAAGTACGCACAGTGGTAATTGTTTTTTTGGGGGGGGGGGCAAGCTTATCAATCTATTTAACAAGAGTAAGATCCGAGACGATGTTTTTGTCAATTACTTAGACAAGAAAAGCAAGCCGGCAACCTCAAAGCACCACGTCTTCGCTAATTTCATTCATGGAATTTGCTGTCAGTGAAGGTTTGGAGTTGCCTGAACTTGGTGTGAATGATTTTATAACCGCAAAATTACGCTCACATAAATGGCGTAAAACCTATAACAAAGTCATCGATGAGCAACGTTGGGACAGAGAAGAAGCTCAAATGGAGCTTTTAGTCAGTCCAGAGCAATGGGCAACATTTGAAAGCAGCGAATTGGCCAGAAACGCGGTAAAACTTTTAGGGACGGCATCAGAAAGCGAAGTTTTCACCATGTTGGAATACACCAACGTGCGTGACTACTTGATGACTGTTATCGCTTCGCAAAATGCACACATAGCTGGTGTAGCATTCAATTTAACTTTGGAGGAGTTTGGAAACCGCAAGTTAGATGACAGCGGTCAAAATATCCTTATTAAGGTAAAGTGTCCAAAAAGCAAGATTACTGGAGTTATTTGTTAAATACCTAAGGCAACAGGTACCTGGACAGGCAAATCACGTGTCAGTGTCAGTAAACAATTACACTCCATTTGGACACGCTCTGGAGTTTACGATGGTTTTGAAATGCCAAAAGGGAACATAAACACTACGACAATACGCAAATTCATCACAACTCGCGTCCATGATCAGCAACCAGATAACGCACAGTCTGTAGCTGATTTGCTTGCACATTCGTTGTCCACAGCTAAGAAAGTGTATCACCTTAGAGAGCGCGAAAAGCAAGCAGTTGCAGGAATAAACGTTATGAATTCTGTCTTTGAAAGACCAAGACCAGAATCAACACCATCCAAACCAAACAAGTGGAGCAAAGACGACGAGGCAAAAGAAATGAAGATCAAGTAAAAGTAAAAGAAAATGGAGCTGCTCTTGAACTTTGTCCTCCCGTCGATCCATCATTTTATCACCAATCTCAGCATGACGACTGTTCGTCTATCGCTACTGACGTACCACCACCAACATCGTCTAATCTTTCCGGTCAGCAGAAATTGAAAGCAATGAAATCAAAAGTCGATGTTTTGACATCATAAAAGGTGGTACAATTTCTGCTGAACGCATACTGGAAAAATTGAGTGAATCAGAAATTGGTAGAGAAATATAAAATTATGCAAGTCCAGACCAGGCTGAAATACGAACGCCGAATGTACAGAATGAAAAAACGGTAAAAACATTTAAGTAATGAGAAACGATATCTTTTGCTTTTTTTCCTTGTTTGTTTTTGTTTTTTGAGCACATTGTTTCTGTAATCGCTACGGATATTATGTTATCTTTTTTTGATGGTAGGAAAAAACGTTAAGAATAGTATGTCTAACAATTACCTAAAGTTTGAAAGGCTTTATTGAAATTAGTTTCGTATTTTGTATTAATAAAAGATAACGAGTGCTTATTTCATATAAAATTATAACGAGTCTATATTTGATACGATAACAAGTTTTTATTACATGTTTTTGAGCCGCCTTTCTGTATATTTTTTTATGATGGCATGCAAATTTATTAAGTTCACTTTTTTATTTGTATACCCCATTCTAATTTTCACCTCCTTACCCGCAGCTAGAGTTCCAGCTTGGATGTTATTGTTCCAACATCCAATGGCTTCTGGGGTTCCAGTTATAATTTTTTAAACAAACGTTAAAGCGGTAACTCGAAAGAAATAGGTCACTGGAGATTTACTTCAGGGCTTTGTGTTACGGCAGTGATACCGTTTATTAAAATTACGGTTGACTTCGCGATTTATCCTAACTGGCGGACCTGGCAATTTATACAGTTCTCCATATGCCCTGCAACATGAATAACTGAAATACATCAGAAGGAGTCTTCAAATCTTCTAAAAATGAATTATGAACATAGGATTTTTACCAGAACTATTTGGAACCAGACTGGACTCGCCTTCGCATGATTCATTTTCAGCATTACTCGACCCTGAAGTGTAATTTCAGTTTATGTTGAGATAACTATTATTGCCAGGATTGATACCTTTTCGATTTATACAATTGTTTTGTATATGCTGTAAGGCTAAAACTGAATTAGCAATAATGATAATAATAAATCGCCCTGTGTACTTTTCGCCCACGCGTTGTGTGTTTGGAAGAACACGGATCTTAAGTCAACCAGACTGATGATGGAAACAAGATTTAGCATCTATATTTTCGTTGACCGCATTCAATTAAACTACCAGTTTATTATTCGTTTTAACTTTTAACAACAAGGCCGTAAATCCCCACCTGCTGTTCTGGCGGCAAAAGTATTTTTATTTTTAACTTACGTCAAACTATTATGAACTCGACAGTCCCAAGTTTAATGTGTGTTAATCAAAACAAGTTAGCAATATAGACAAAAAACGCATGGTTATGTCCTTTTTGCGAAATAACATTTCGTAACTAATCTCCCCTAAAAGATACAAAATATATAGTGCAATTCTGCGGCCTAAATGACTGTCACGGGTGGTAATTTGTGGTTTTACTTGCAGAGTGCTTTGATCTTCCTTCTCAGTGGGTTTTTAATATTTTTTATTAAAAGCGTAGCAACATAATTAATATCCATGGATCTCCTAAAATAAGGGAGATTAGTTACGTCAACAGCAAATTTGGGGTACCGTTACTAAACCTTGACTTTTATCCATTTGGAAACTCCCACTGACATGAATTTTTGCATGATAGTCAAAAAATAAGGCGGCAAAACACATTTTTAGAAATTAATTTTTATTGCTACAACGAACTCCAACATAACTCACAATTAAAAGCAAAGGGATTTTAGTGGATAGTATATTTCTATGCTATTGGGGTGTCTCAACACGCATCCCGGATCAATAAGATAAAGGTCTTTTTGGTCGTTGGATAAAACCGGGTGGAGTGGAATGGACGGGTGATGATCCAACGAAAACATTACTTTTCCAATATTTTTAATTTTCGTGTTAGGGTTTAAAACTTCGGTATATTTTATTTTAGTGAACGTCTGGAATCAATTTTTGGCTCCGCCATAGTGGCCCAATTGACGAGGAGTCATTAGGTCGTTGGATGCACAACGGGGGAAGGAGTTTCCCGGTGGTAGAGGTTCCAGTGGTCGTGGTAGTCAAAGAGTTGGTGGAGATCGTGGAGTCGCGTTAGACCTTATCATGTGTTGTTGTTGTTTTTCGTTAAATAAAATAATTTTATTTATTACCTTCGTCCCTTTACATTCTCTTAATTTGTCTACATGATGAGGAGGGGATAGTTTTGTGACCTTGCCTTGTGCCTATTCCTGCCTTGCCTTGTCGCTCTCCTTGGCTTCCCAGTCCTCACTGTTAAATTAGCACTAATAGTCGGGAAACCACAAAAATTAAAATTTCCTGGGCTGTTAATGTTAAGATGTGACCACATGGACATTCATTTAACTTAGGGTTTGCCCTAGACAATCGTATAAGAAAACCAAGTACCGGATACCATTCTAGTTTAATTTACCATTTTGTAGTATTTTCTGATAAATTGTGTCGCCACCCGCATGGAATATTGCGTCCGGAACAAATCAAATTTCGCTTTGCTGAAAAAAGTTCGATTTAAGGTAAAAATTTCTAAGTAAAAATTATCCGTATTTTGTGTGAAAAGAGTTGGACACATTTTGGTTATACATATACATACATATCGGAATAGATAAGTAGGAAACACTACGAATTTCCCGTGGTCAGAATACTGACCCGGCTTTTTGATTGGTTAATGCTATTGTTCTTTGCCCACGGGATATCCTTTGTTTTGAGCGAAAACAGCCTCACTCACTTGAACAAATATAATTAATTCCTAAATTAATTAAGATAGTAAGATGTGATCACGTCGACTTTATGCTCATTGGTTGATTTGATTGTAATTTTGGATCTGCTTTGAGGTGAATTTAAATTTTAAGACTGATCTCCATTGGGCAAATTTTTGACGCTTGGGATCTAGCGATCCGAGTGGACAAGCGACTATTTAATCTCCATATGTCATAGCGAAGTGAGATGAGCGACAAAAGTCTAACGTGAAAACATGGGTTTTATTTTTATTCTTCTGCAGAAAAATATTTTAGCACATTTGTGGCATCAAAAGTTGCTAACGATCGCTAAAAAAGTACAAACAGTTTCAACTTCTTGGGCGATCTTAGCGAACAACTCATGTTACGCAATTTTAGGTAAACAACCTTATGCGCATGCTCACATCCCAATCGCGACCAAAATATCTGGGAGATAGATGATGTCATAATTTTGCATAATCAGTAGAACTTCCAAGTCCAAAATCGTGATGAGAACCAATAAAGATTTTTTAAGAAAATAAAGAGATTCATAGAGAAACTGAAATTGATACCCTTAAAGAAAGCTTAATTGATTAGGCTAGAGTACTCATAGAAAACAATTATAATAAATTTCCTGGCTGTTAAGGGTAAAATGTGACCACATTCGTTTGGGTTTGATCGGGACATTCGTATTAGAAAACTGAATTTTGACGTTCTTGAAAAGCACAGTAAACTAGACTTTACTGTAAACTTCTGGTTATAAGGTGCAACTGTAAAATTATGCAATTTATGCCCTGTTGGTCTAATGGCTATGGCACTCTTAGAAATGATGTTGCAGCAGCTGATGTTACACAGGCTAACAAGAAAAAAGCATCTGCCAAAAGGAAACTTTCAGCAAAAGAAAAGGCGGCGAAGTTCAATTTGAAAAGTGACACTCAATTCAACCGACCTCGAGATTGTAATATCCAGAAAAAACACCTTGAAACCATCACAAATGTTTACACCAAGGTCTATGCCAATGAAGTTTGTTGATCAATATGTGACAAAAGATTGATGATGAGGTGAAATGATAATACTTGTCTAATGACAAACGGTATTTTTAGAGAACTTTGTTTTTCAAACGAACCTGAATAACACACAACGTCTGGATGCAAGGTTGCTATCAAAAAACGTAGATCATCTCACCGTTCCAACCGAAAAAGCATGCCGGTTACTGTTTTTGAGATTAGAAAACTATTTGGTATTGTTTTGTACATGGGCATACACAAATTACCTACTCGTAGACTGTACTGGGGTAACAAAATCCGTGTCCAGATGATTGCAGATATAATGACGAGAAATCGCTTTGAAGAAATCTTGTCTGTATTACATTTCAATGATAATGAGCAAATGCCATCAAGAGATTCGCCACGTTATGACGGCATGCTCAAATTGAGACCATTGATTGATCATCTAAAGCAGCTTTTGCAGATGCTGTTGCACCAGAAACCTGTCAAGCTGTTGATGAACAGATGGTCCATTTCAAAGGAAAACATGGGGTCAAGATGTACATGCAAAAAAACCCAGTGAAACGAGTCTATAAACTGTGGTCACTAGCTGGTGTTTCTGGCTACGTGTATGATTTTGAGGTTTGCGGAGAGTTTAGAACCAAAGGACCACCCCCTAACTTCAACAACTACAACAATGAATATGGAGAAAGTGAGTTTGTTGTTCTACGATTGACCAATAATTTAGAACCTGGTAAACATCATGTGTTCTTTGATAGCCTGTTCGCAAGCCCAGATTTATTGAGCTACTTGAAGACAAAGCAAATCTATTCTGTTGCCACTCTCCCAGCAGATCGTACTGGAGGTTGCAAAATGCCTACCGAAAATGCGATGAAGAAGCTTGGAAGGGGAACCATTCAAGAATTTGTCGACAACAAAAATGGATTGGTGATTTGTGCATGGTATGACAATTGTCGAGTCCTTACAATCTCCAATTTTCTTGGACAAGGAACATGTAGATGAGGCAAAGACGTTTGACAAAACAAAAGGTGAGATCATCCAGTTACCGCGACCTGCATCTGTGCAGCTTTACAACAAATTTATGGCAGGTGTTGACAAAGCCTATGTATAATTGTCTCTCTACCGCACCAAATTGAGAAGCCGCAAGTTGTATCATCGAATTACATTCCACCTCCTGTCGTTATCAGTCATCAACGGTTATGTGATATATCGTGAGATTGGTGGCAGAGGATCGTTGCTTGATTTCCAGACGGACGTCTGCAGATGGCTCATGGTTGACGAAATAACTTTAGACGATTCTGATGAGGATCAGCAACCTGTTGCCAAGAAGTCCAGGTCACTGAAAGCAAATGCAGTACTGGAGTCAGTACGCCTAGATAAGATCAACCACTGGCCTCTGCAATGCAAAGACCCTCAGAGATGTAAGAAGCAATCTTGTGAACAACGTACACGCTTTTTCTGTTCAAGATGCAAGTTAACCTTTGTGTCACAGGGAATGATTGCTTTTTGGAATTTCATGATGTTGCCACAGAATAGATTTTTCTAAAAAATTTCTTTAGTTACTGTAAGGAGTATTTGCTTCATAAAATCATCTCATACATGTGTATGATTATGAGAAAACAAGACAGCAAGCTATGTTGATGGAACTGGTCTAACGACCTTTGTCAAATTCCTTGTACCTCTGATATACTTACAAAAATACGATATCTTGGCATAAAAACCCACAGAAACCTGAAACTAGTAACATTTAAGAATACCAAATGTATACATATGTGTACAAAAAATAAACAATCAAGAGGTGAACTTTTCGTAACCAGGGTCTAGTTACACTAAAAAACAATATTTATACTTTGGAAATTTCTCAATGAAGCTCAGGTATTATAGGGTTAAGCAACTCTAACTCTTGCGGTCATGACAATGAGGGAAAAGTATATAGCGTCTACCCCTAGCGTGGCATTTTCATACATGCCCTTTTGTTTCCAAAAATTTGTTGCTTTAAAGGTAAAACGACATTGTACATGCGCAACATAATAGATACGCAAAATATTCTCTAAAAACTCTTAATATTTTTTTTCTACAGGAACTTTGTGCTGGCATAGAACGCGAAGGTTGCTCAACACTGTAGGTAAAATACTAGACATAGATGAAAAAGAAATATAAAATAGGAAAGGAGGAGAGAAAAAGTCTATCCACCGTGCCTTCTGTGTAGATGGAAGGTTACAAAGAAGAGCCTGTTGTAAAAAAACCAAAGTATAACAGAGAACAAATTAAAAAAGAAAGGGGGAAGTTGCGTTAGCTATTTGTACACAAGGTGAGGGTGGCTACATTAGGCCTACAACGACAGACACCAAATACATTATGGTAAAACCAGTGGACAAGTAATGATTCCTGCCATCGCTGCGACATCATGCGACATGGTGACAACGGACTTAGGCGATGAAGACTGTTATCAATAAAAGGATTCTCGATAAGGTATCGAAGTCATTCTTTTATATTGATTATTGGCGCTTGAATTTTCAACGGAAAGAAGCGTAAAATGGAGAAAAAAACAAGAAACTGAAAAACGCTGTATCTAAAGCTCAAGGAATCGTTTCCTGATGCAACTAATTGTTTTGAGATGTCTGATGAACGGAATTCGAGTTATTTAAGATATTCAATCGAAAAACTTTGCAATGGAAGAGATACTTTGAAATGTGGACTCAAAGTACAAATACAAAATCTTATTAAACAAGCCGATATAAGATATTAGAAGTGCGCTATTTTTTTGAAGGAAAAATTGATCATAACTAGGAAACAACATTGATTAAAAAAATAACCTCTTCCAAAAAAAACACAATTAAAAACAATGATTATGAGATAACAAGACAAAAAGCTGTCTTTTGGACCAGGCTAACAGTGAGGCGATTCATGTGAGTGCAAATCCATTGACACAGAGCAGGATGGTTTACGCTGCAGACTGACTGACCCAACTTAGCTCCGTTAAGGATCGTCATGTTGAAACGATTGTCAAAATATCAATTGTGATATGATGTAGCCAAAGGTGCATGACGCATTATTAAAACGAAATTTGAAACGAATGAACTAATTAAAAACCAATTAAACTTGTAAAATTTAAACTTGTTTTTCTTCAAAAATTACTGTATTTTGTTCCTAAATAACAAAAAACGTCTCTACGAAGCTTTAAAAGTTGCCGTATTTCATTCTAAAGTGAGAGGAAAACGTCTTTAGAAAGCTTTTAAGTTGCCGTATTTCATTCTAAACTGACGAAAACGTCTCTACGAAGCTTTAAAGTTGACGCATTTCATTCTAAACTGACGAAAAAACAACGTCTCTGCGAAATATGCTTGAGATTTGAGATTTTTAAAGGAATGAGCTAATTAAAAACCAAATAAAAACTAATAAACTTGTAAAATGTGAGTAATTTTTCTGTTCACTTTATTGAGCAACTCGCTTAATACACATAACATTGAAACAACATCGTATTTTAAATTTATCCTATATTTTCGTAAGGCACTTAAAAAACAGCTTTTATTAATATTAAACTATTACAATTTGAACGTTATTTTTTATAACGATGGTTATCAGAGGAAAGTTTGAAAATGAAGAAAAAATATAGTCACTTTAAAATGACATTTAATGAGAGAATAGGAGTAACTACATCGCAATGCAGATATAACTAGTCTTTTAACCCTTTCGCTACGTGACCTCCGCCAGGCGGATGGAGCTAAGTGGGCTCTAATTCCGTGACCTCCGCCCAGCGCGGGTTCAAAACAAACGGAATTTGCAGAACCATAAATCATTCTGTGTTATAGATTTTTTCTGACGCGGAACTGGAAGTAATTTGCGGTAATCAGAAAAAAACCGTATGAACAAATAATGTTTTGATCCGGAGATATCATACTTTCAAAATGGCGAAACGCTACAAAGAAATGCAGAGTATTTTGGACTATGTTTTAGGTGATAGTGATATAAACCCTGACTTAGGGGAGGATGATTATGATGCAAGTGATGTTGATAGGATGCAAGTGATGTTGATAGTGATTGGGAATACGAGGAAGAGCCTGCTCAGCCAAAAAATTCAATTTTAGCCACAGCTACCGCTTCAAAAAATGAACATTCTGAATCCAACAACACCGCTGCTGCTGAAGCTGAAGCAGGCAACGCTGAAGACACCAGCACTCCCCCTGTAAATGTTTTACCTTGATGAAGAGTTACTTCCAGATCCAGATATGAACAGTACATTTACTGATGTTGACAATAATACTTTACTCAATCAATCCGATATTTCAGTTAGTGAAAGTCAAAGTGCCATTGATGATGTAGGTGTCTGTCCTGGCGGTGCTCGTGCGCATGTACCTGTTCGTGGCGGTGGTCGTGGTGGTGCACAGGCTCGTGGTGGTGCGCGTTCGACTTGGGAAAAAATAATTGATGACAATGAACAGCAGCTTGACGATTTCCCTTTCCTTGATTATGAAGGATTGAACGTACGTTTGCCGAACAATCAAAATCATTTGGTCTTTGTAGACCTGTATTTGGCCGACGTAGTAATAAATTTGATTGTTGAGGAAACAAACCGGTTTGCAGACCAATTCATTCAAGGTGATATTGATCCGGATAACACTTGCCTTGCACAATGGGAACCTGTTACTTTCCTGGAAATAAAAAAATTCATTGGTGTTATGCTCTTGATGGGTATAATTTACAAGCCCTCTCTGCACATGTATTGGTCAACAGATATTGATTATTCAACACAAGTATTCTCACAAATCATGAAAAGAGATAGATTTTTTCTAATATTGAAATTTTTGCATTTCCATGACAATGACGCCTTTGATGTTGAGAACATTGACCGATTACATAAAGTCAGACCTCTGATCAATCTGTTGCGTGAACGTTTTAGGAAAGTCTACAACCCTGGTAAAGAGCTAAGCGTTGATGAATCCCTTGTTCTCTACAAAGGGAGGTTGAAATTTAAACAGTTTATTCGCACAAAACGTGCCCGCTTCGGTATCAAGTTGTACGAGCTGTGCCCATCATCAGAAATCACGCTAGATTTCCTTGTCTATTGCGGTAAAGGAATGTATGACGATGACGACTTACATTCTGACATGCCATCTTCAGAGCGTGTACCTATGGTATTGATGGAACCTTTTATTTTTACTGATAACTACTACACAAGCCCAAATTTTGAATAATGGAACTCACTTATGCGGAACGATAAAGAAGAACCGAAAAAGCTTTGCGAAAGATATTGTTGGTGAAAACCTAGAAAAAGGAACTGCTGTTTTCTACAGATAAGGCAAACAGAAAGTTGTTTATCTGTTACCCACGACCCATCAACCTGTCATGCACCAAGTTGACGCGTACAATCACGATGGAAACCCGGTCTTCAAGCCGCAAGCCATCATATCATATAATAAGCATATGGGAGGTGTTGATATGGTAGATCAACAACTGCACAACCTTCGCACTTTGAGAAAGACCTACAAGTGGTATCGTAAATTGGCTGTTAGACTCATTTCGCAATCATTATTGAATGCACACAAAGTTTATCAAGCACATACAGGAGACACTGCACCCTTCCTTGATTTTCTCCATGACAGCATTGCCTTGTTAGTCACCCAAGCTCTTTCAGATCCAGTATGGCAGTTTCAGGATGACACACATATCAGATTGACAGGAAGACATTTCATTGCTATCAGAAAAGCAGAGCCTGGGGCAAAGGATCAGCGACCAACAAAAGAATGTCGTGTTTGCATAGCAGCGGGGAAGAGAACCAATAACGGCGGTGTCATAAAAACTGTTTATATTTGTCCAGATTGTCCTTCACAATCTGGGTTGCACCCAGGGGACTGCTTCAAAGCTTACCACACAAAGTTGGACTTTTCAAAAGAATCTTTAGTATTATTTTATTACTAGTCGATAAGGCCCGTGGAGAAATCCACTTAGGCAAAAGGACAATGGAAATAGGTTCTTTTAGATGTTTTTCTGACGTCAGCAGTGCATATACAAAAAAAATGTTCTTAATATCTTACACAAAATGTCAAATATCAAATCGCATTAAATCCTCCACACAAAACAGCTTGCAAGGTGTAAAATCTAGTTGATAAAAAGTTACAACAACGACACTCACAACATCGACACTCACAACACCAAACTCACATAACCGATAGTAAGAACACCGACAGTTACAACACCCACAGTCACAACACGGATACTAACAATGTCAGAAATAACGCATCTCAAATATGTACATCTTATAAGTGATTATGTTAAAAACTCTCAGTATTTTATTCTAAAATGTGAAAAAGGAGGCCTCTAAGAGTTAGCACAAATCAACAAAAATAAGTTTTTTACACATTTTAAATATTGTCTTTCCCTTAAAAGCTTATACAAAAATATGAAAAAGTCATAGTTTGGAAAACATGAAATTTAAATCTAGAAAAATCAGTCATTTCGGTTGCATACCATCCTCTCCCACAAAAATTTACACAAAATGTAAAAACCAACCAGTTAAGAACACAAAAATTTTCTCTTTTAGTTCGTACTGCCCTTTACCAACAATTTTAAACCTAGATGTAAAAAAATCAATGAGCAAAGAATAAACTTGAATCAACAAAGATCATTATGTGTAGAGCTTGAAACACTAATCAAAATAAAGAATAGAATCATGTACAACACCAACAATAATAATAAAGTCAGAAATAACACATCTCAAATATTTACATCTTATATATTATATATATAAAGTAATTACGCTTGAGTATGTTGAAAACCTTTAATATTTTAATATTTCAATCTGAAGTGTCAAAAAACATCAAATTTATATCTGGAAAATCATTTATTCGATTACATACTATCCTGTTCCCCAAAAATATACACAAATTGTAAAAATTAACAGGTTAAGAACACAAAAAGATTTTCCTTAGTATGATGATCTGTAGTGACCTTTTTTAAACGTCAAAAATGAATAAGAAGTAAATTTGAATCAACAAAGATATTATTTTTGGAACACAGAGTGTATATACTCACAAAAGTTAACAAAAGTTTACACAAAATGTAAAACAGATCGGTTTTTGAGGAGCACATCCAAATCAACAAAAATCAGTTCATTTAGCATGTTCTATATTGTCATTGCCCATAAATCTTCCACAAAAAGGTTATGAAACACATCAAATTATAGAAAAATCAGGCATTTCATAAAATATAAAAACCAAAAAAGTTTGTCAGAACAATTAGTAATTTTTTCATCATCACCAAACACAGTTATTACCACAATTTTAAAATTCTTAACAAAAACGTGAAACCATGGAATTTTCTTCCAGCAAAAATGACATCACATACAGTTTGTTCTCCCCAACAAAAGTTTATAATACGAACTATGAAAAAGCCATTAGCTTACACAACAGCCTTCAGTGGAGGCCAATTCCACAAAATTTGTTCTTTCAGTATATTGCATGTGGTCTTTTTCCCACAAAAGTTTACACAAAATTTTAAAAAACAGCAGCTTGCAACACAAACAAAAACACGAACAACCTTACCATCCTCTCATAATTAAAATAAAGTCATAAACCCACGTATATTTCCAATCAAATGTCTACACCCCCTGTAAAAATAAACTGGCATTATACATGGAGGCTGACAAAAGTTTAACAGGATGTCAGAAACAAAACAATAAAAAATAACTTAACACACACGCTCTAAAACATTTATTCCACTTGTCATATTGCATGTGGTCCCCTGTGAAAATGTGAAAATAATTATACTCTTATGGGCATAAAAATGCATCCTACTATCCTGCAAAAGTTTAAGTCTTTGAAAGATTTTGTAGGTAGCTAGCTAGCTTTTACATCATAATTCGTGCTCATAAAAGAAGAGAAGTTTGGAAACTAAGGTAGCTAGCTATAGATAATTAAAAAAGACGAATAACAACATAAGTCATAGGTTAGAGCTAGCCATGGGGATGGGGAGTAGGACTTGGAGGCTAACATTAGCCAGCTAACAGTAGCTAAGACAGCCAGTTAAATATACTTAAACTGGGAACACTTAGCTAAAACTAAAGCTATATAGCTATTTATGCTTAGTAAAACACATATAAAGAGAAACAATAGTAATGTAAAAATAATAACATTACAGTGAGCAGTGAGTTCAACAAACCAAAGTTTTCCGTTTGTTAGTCAGCTAACAGCTTTATGTAGCATTTTGAATTTTAGGACAAACACATTAGTTACGCGCCAGGGGATACATTAATTATTAACAAAATGTAAACAAATATGGTGGCTATTTTTTTTTAAAAAAAGCGGAAAAATATATAACTTCAGGAATTTGAGGCTTTTAAGTGGCTTTTCCTGGAAAATGCGAGTCTGCTTGCTCAAGCGACATAAAAACTATAAACGTCTAAAAACATCAAAGTTCTTACTATTTGTGATTTCAAATCCACTTCAAACTCTAGCCTTTATTTTCTACTTCTAACTTTACTACTTTACTTCTAGCTCTAGCTACCACTTCTCACTTCACTTCTTGGACTTTTCCTTCTCTGAATTACTTTTTGCACTTTTTTCAAGACGAAGGGACTGTTTTCTTGTTGTTGTTTTTGTGTCGAGGGTTACCATTTTTTGAGAGTTAGTCGTTAAAATTATTTTAGCAAATCAAGTTGCTTCATTTAGATCACGTGATGTAAACAAAGTAAACCCGCTGGCAAAATGGATATAACTTTTTCGGAGACTTCAAAGGAAATTTCGGCTACATCAAAAGAAAATGAACACATCCACTTTGCCTGTTATGGACAGACACACACAGTCTCCGTATTATTATAAGAGATTATATTCTTTGTATTTTTCATTTTTATTTTCACAAAGGTTTACCGGAACATCTAAAATTTTTGATATCTTTTGATTGAGTTGACCTTTTTGTACAAAATCTTCACAGTTTGTTCATATAATCTGTCCCCCAGATATACTAAAAAATCAGTCCCATTCAATGATCCAAAAATATTTTATTCAAAGTTGAACTCATATTTGACTATTTTTTCAGTGTTGAAACTTTCGGCATTTATTTGATCAAGAAAAAATAAAATAAAAATAAAAATTGATTTTCGGATACTACAATATATTTAAAAAAAGGGTGAAAATTTGAGCTGAAAAGAATGAATATTGATTGACTTATCGCTTGAAATGTAAGACAGTGTAGAATCAGGAAAGGGTTAAGACGGAAATTTTAATGAAAAAAGGAGGTTTTTCTACAAAGAATGAGAAGCCACTGGAGAACTTCTGTATTCTCCCCTTTACAGGAATGATCGAAAAGCTAATGGATTTCGGCTGTACCGAAACAAACATCTATGAATGTGGAAATACGAGGATTGGTGAAATTCACTCATGTTTGGGATCTGGTTCGGGCCTACTGATGCAGACCCCAGGGCTAAGAGAGGTAGACTTGGAACCCAGCCCTTAGAAAGGTTGTGACAAAGAATGAAAAGCAGCAAACCTGGAAACAGAATCGTAATGCTTGGGCTGACCAAGAAACCGCCCCTTAGAAAGCTAGATTTGGAACCCAGCGGCGGCAACCCAGAAAACCATTACATATCGTCTGGAACTTAAGCAAGTAATTCACTTCACCACCCAGTTAACTTTTATGCTTCAAAATCAGCCACGCTCCATTCTTTGGAGCGTGGCTGATTTGTCTCGAGATTGCAATTGAAGAACCATCCTAACCAATGAAGAACACACACTCTTCAGTCACCTAAAACAAAAAGCCTTCACGATCTACTCTAGGAATGACTGGGGCCTTTTCAGGTTTAACCCAAGTGGTAGAATTTCGAGTGTTAGGGAAACCCAGACGACGAAGACAGGTTCTTACTGATTCTGAACATAAACCCCTTGCACCCACCTCAATGGCAAAGAAACGCACAATCCATCCATTGTTTTTCATAGCAAAACAAAGCGAAGAATATTTGTTAAACTTTCGTTCGTGCCAATATTCCGTGTTCTCTTCACATGGACAGATCAGTTCTAACATAATTACAGTTCTGGAAGAACTCGATATTAATAACACGTCTGGACATAGTTGCGTTATTACAATGTATGGTGGAACAACTAAAACTGAATCTAAATCCGACAGTATTTTCCAATTGGAAGCAGGGTGAAGAAGGTCTGGACACTTTGTATTCCTCTTATTAGATGGTGATTGACCGCCCGGATTACTAATCATTCAGCATGGAAAACTGTTGTAAAAGAATTGAAAAGCCGCAGAGTGCTGTGAAGCGAAATTATCGGTATAACTGGACATCGCACTGAAGCTGAATTGGACGATTACAATTAGGGTGATGAATTCCAGCAGCGCGAAATATCCTTTGTTATTTATTGACCGGTCGATTACAACATCTAACAATGATGAAAAATATAGCTACAGCGTAGGAAGTTGCTACAACAGAACCATATTTTCAGCAGCTAAATGGATCACAAACAATACAACACAAGACAGAGCTAACAACATAAACGGACTGGTTACAGATGGAACAAAAATATAAAAATGTATATGTCAAAAATATATAAATATAAGAGTTAAATAAAGCCTTTCTGTGCGCGTGTTACAGGGCACAAACACTCAGCCTTACACAGAACGTTGTCATGACAGGACAAGATATTTTGACTAAGGACAGTAGGGTTGTCAGGCCTGAAGACTAAGCTAGTAAAATTGGACACCTTACTGAACTGGGGTAAAAAGTAGGGTCGTTACACCCAAAGACAATCTAAAAGCAAAACCCCTTGCTAAGCTTCTTATAAGTTACCACAGAAGAGAACTCTTACCCTCTGGGTATTGACGGTAAACTGGTTCAAATGAACCAGCTGGGGAAATACAAAACTGCTCGGATTTACATTTATCTATCCCATGACCCTGGATATACAGGTTTAAAGAAAACAAAAATTAACAGCGAACGTGTTTTAAAGAGAAAAACACAAAAACTAGCAGCGGGTATAAAAGAAAACATATCATGTAGTGCTGTTGAGCATTGTTGGATTAACTTTGCTCATTGCCTTATCATTGCAGAGGTATCAACAGTTTGTGGTCCGATCTTTGATATGGGCCCAATAATGGCCTGCATTCAATGTTCCAGAGTGGTTTATCACAGCTACCAAAGCATACTTTTGGATAAAAGATGTGTCCGAGTCACTAGATATCAGGGTATTGAGATAAGGTTCAGCGGTTGAAAAACTTTCAACGAATTTATTGTCTTTAACCAGATTTTCTCTATCTCTTATAAACCTTTTTAAGTACAAGGTTAGAATTTCGCTATTCCTTGTAATTCTTTTTTCCCTAGTGCTCTCTTGATACAGGGAACATTGTGTGCAAAACCATTTATTATAATTCTCCAGACTGTGAGAATCTAAAAATCTAATAACCGACAACTCGACGCTGGAAGAAGGTGTCAGTGTTAGGATGTCCTGATTTTCAACAGACCCATACTTCTGTCGAGATGTTCGGAGACGCAATTACCGAGAACCCTTTCACTTCATCAAGTAACATCTCTGCTACATCTTGCTGAGAATTGTATTGAAAAGTTGTTAATTCCATCATGTTTTCTCCATCGCTTCTACAAATTTAAACTATTAGTTTGAAAACCATAAACCACGGTCGTATATCTGAAAACCATTTAGCGTTTAAAATTTTGAAGGGAGGGAAATTTTATCTTGGTGTTAGTGTTATTTAATCCTAGTTTTATTACGTCTATTAAAATTTGTAAACATTGGAATTAAAAAGGTTTGAAAAGTTCTACACGTGTTTAAGAAAGAGGATGAAACGTTTGTGACTACATATAGAAACAACGTTTTGGTGGCAATACAGTAATTAAAGTCAAAATTTTCAATTTTTTTAAATGTAGTTTTTTAGGTATTTTCAACACCGCAGAATCGACTGCCGTGATTAAAAATGTAATTTTTTTATTATTTTTCGTGCAAATTTGTATTTTAAAATAGAGAATATTGCTAAAATTCTCCAAAATTGTCAGTAGTTTTTCAACTTCCCCTCATCTACCTAAATAAAACGAACTAAGATTTTGAACTATGTCTAGTTTGTTGTGCTATTACCGCATAGACTTCGAAACCACTCATGACGGAAAACAACAGCCAACTACAAGTCCAACAAGAAGACAGTAGAAATGGCAAACAAAGTTTTAAAGGTAACCAACACGTCTCCAAATCACCCGCTAACGGAAAATCTAGCAATGATTTATCTTCAAATACCCAGGAAGTTGATACTCCTGATTCTGGGAACTACAATGCCAATAATGCGACTGAGAAAGAAGTTTTGCTGACGACACCGCAAACAAAAGAATCTCGATCCGTACCAATAGAAAAGTGATTCAGCAAGCAAAAAAAAGCTTTCAATGGAAATAGAAAGCATTCAATTGCAAGAAAAAGATAAGAAATAATTTAACTTTGTCATTGATTATTCCATTTTAAGGGACTCATTGACCTTATCGGATCTTCTCCAGAATGTTTCGAAATAAAATTGATTGTAACGTTCGACATAAACATTCGATCTGTTATCGCTTTCCGAGAAATCGGTGGTGGTCTAGCAGCAATGGAAACCTTTTGCACTATCATGAACATGCAACCACCAATGAACACTAATGCGTACATATCAATTCGTTCCAAGCTGAGAGATACATACACCTTGTGTGCACAGGAATCAATGAAACAAGCCGCTAATGGTGCAACGGCTGCCCCTGACACTGTTGTCGATGGAAATGGTATAAAAGATGTTATTGTTAGTTTCAACGGCACCTGCCAAAAAGAGGGTTCTCTTCAACTAATGGTGTTATAACCAGCATAACCGATGGAAAATGTGTGGACATGGAGACTTCAGTTCATATGGTGATGTGGTCAAATCAGATCCATATCCAGCAATTAAAATCAACAAGTTGGAATGCGTTGGGCATGTCCAGAAACGTCTGGGATCAAGACTGCGCACGCTTCGTACCACCATGAAAGGTAAAAAACTTTCAAATGGTAAACTATTAACAGGCGAAGGAAGATTAACGGAAAAGGTTATTAACAGCCTTCAAAATTATTATGGAATGAGCATCCGATCCAATACTGGGCAGCTGTATGGAATGAAGAAGTAAATTGCTGCTATCATCCACCATTGTTCTGCTAACGATAAGTCTACGCAAAGACATATGTATTGTCGAAGAGACCCAAACACAACTTGGTGCAAGTATTGGAAGACAGAGGAGAATGGAGCTAACTATAAGCCCAGTATCAATATTCCTCCTGCAGTAGTAGAAGTCCAGAACCAAATCTTTTCTCATGTTGATCTTGGGGCAGACAAGCTTCTGAAGCGTTGCCTTCATGGTCAGAACCAAAATGTTAACGAGGCACTAAATCAGTTAATCTGGAAACGTTGCCATAAGACCTCTGTGGCAGGAAAGGAAGTAGTTGATATTGTTGCTGCTGGTGCTGTCTTACAATATAAAGATGGTGGGCACGGTATTATTAACGTAACGAAACGATTAAACATGAAAGTTGGATATTTCACTCGTCACGGTATTGTGCGTTTAATGAGACGCCGCATCTATCATTCAGATAAAAAAACTAAAGAAACAACAAAAAAGAGGAGAAAGAAACTTAGAAGCATCAAGAAGGGTTTTGAGGACAATGATTTGGAGACTGAGGGTGGTGAAAAGTATTGTACTGGGAAGTTTTAAATCAAATTTTACAATTTTTACAGTTATTTTTGACTTTACGGTTAATTTTCTCAAAACGTGTCTTTTTTTACTCCCGTCAAAGATAACTTTAGAACCGCTTGGCGGATTGACTTAAAATTTTCAGGGTAGCATCAACTCATTGAGCTGCATTGACTGAACCTTTAATATTCCAACTACCTTTCACTGTTCTTCATCAAAAATCTTTCAAAGTTATAAAAATTAAACTCAGTATTTCCGCGGCTGTAATTCAAAAGTGGCATAAATATTGAAACATGTTAGAGGTTCAGTCAATTCTTCAATGTATTCTTGATACTTAGAGAGAGTTTCAAAACGATTACTCAAAAAAAATTTTTCAGTTATTTTTGCCACGCTTTTATTGGTTTTTCATTCTTTTTCCTCATTAATTATGTGCATAATTATTTTTTTTGAATTTTTTCTCTCTCTGAGATATTTAATTTAGTAGTAAAAACTCTGTGACAAAATTTCAAAAAGAAATATCCAATAGATCAAAAAATAGTTTAATTACTGTATTGCCGCCTTAAAATAGCAAAAAGGAAAAAACAGGATTTACATGTTTTTTTACATTTAGGATTAAAAAATGTACAGAGAAGGCTGGGGTGACTTCCCATTTATATACATAGTGTATATAATATATACTAACTGTGTTTTTTTTTTAGTTTTGTGTTAACTTTTGTGGCCAAAAGGATCATGCGATATAACGAAAGAACTAATTTTTGTTGAATTTGACTTTACACCTTGCAAGCCATTCGTGTTTATATATTAAAATGAGAAATTCAACTCTGACATTATATATATACTAGCCGGGGAATCTGGTGTCGCACGCCGGGGTAAGCCACAAATAAAAGAGTTACCCAGCATTTAAAAACACTGTGGTGCAATTAATAAGAACCGTAAACTGTACCACACATTCAGGTGGAGCACTCTAGTACAGGTATAGAAGAATGAAAGTTACAAAGTGCACGCACAATGATGAACTCGACCAGTTAAGTCTTAAAATTTAAAGTCTAGAGGTTTTGCTCCTCTAAAGAATATGCTGATATAAAAGAACACAATTCTTCCTTTTTCCAAGGAGATAATTGGCACAAAAATTGAACAAACAAACAGAGAGAGTAGCACAGGACTTCTGTAAAGGGTACAAGGGTTTCGACTCATATTCCTGAACCAAGGTACCCAAAATGTCTAGCTGAGTCACCTCAAAAGAGGTCTGCGAACAGTCTTCAACAGGAACTAGACATTTCTTTCATCCATAACTTTTCATCTGTCCTACTCTGTACAATCTTGTGTGACTGAGTTAAGAAGTGGAGTCGTCACTCTCCAAAGATAAGACCAGTGCAGTCAAACCCCCTTGCTGGCATAATTTTTATTTTGTTTTTCGCTTCTATTTTGACTGGGCTAATAAGTGGAGTCGTCACTCTCCAAAGACAAGACTACAAAAAAAATAACAATAGTCAAACCCCCTTGCTGACATAAACCAGAAGTGATGGTGCTGACTGCAATTTACCTAAATTCTTCAAGGAAAAGGATGTACGGTTGTAACCGTTTAGCAAGGGATCCCTACCAGGATGAATCCAAGACAAAGAATATCTAGATAGCCAGATGTAAAACGACGATCGCATAGATGACTCAGTAAGAGATTTCAGAGTGGAACGCACAGACATGTTAGAAAAGCCGAGGTGACGGAGGCAGATTCTAATTGTTTCGGAACAAACCCCTCTAGCTCCTACTTCAGCAACAAAGAAATGCACAGACCAATTGTTTGATCTCATGACGGAACAAAGTGACGAGTATTTATCAACTTTAACTCCATGCCTGGTCATGGCAGAAGTTAAAAGTATGTCCGGACGAAGTTGAGTTACTGCGAGATAAGGTGGTACTATTAAGGTTGAATCTAAGTCTGACAATACTCTCCAATCAGAGGCCAGGTGAAGGATTCCGTGAATTTTTGAAAGTTTTTTTGGTGGGAAGACGTTTACCAGCTGGAACAAAGGATATTTGTGATATCTAGATGGTTTTGCTGGCTCATAATCGGATAAGAATTTCTGAATGGCTGTCACTAACACACGTAGAACAATATCGTGGCGGTACGTGAATCTACCTTGTGAAAGCGCTAATTTACAAGCACCTAAAATGTGGGACACGTTACAAGAGGGTTTTTTTACATAGGGTGCAACTTTTGTCGTT
The DNA here is from genome assembly GCA_030067915.1 of Hydractinia echinata. Taxonomy (NCBI): domain Eukaryota; kingdom Metazoa; phylum Cnidaria; class Hydrozoa; order Anthoathecata; family Hydractiniidae; genus Hydractinia; species Hydractinia echinata. The sequence goes on along the minus strand of JASGCC010000333.1, from coordinate 49,191 downwards.
TTGAATTCCCCACTTGACAAGATTTGTAGGAGAAAGAAGCATGTCATAGGTTGCGCTGATGCAAAACGAAGATAAACTTTGCGGCAGAGACAGTAGGTTCTTCCAAGAAAGATTGTATTTAATAAACGAGCACCACTTAGTCCAGTTACCTTGGACATGAAGCTGAACGGCTCGAGCATAATATATGTTTTCCTCATTGTCTTGCACAACATCTGATTCAAGTTTGCGGTAGGAATGGGTACTTAAGGGGCGTTAACTTTCGCGGGCATTAACTTTCGCGTTTTTTTGTGATTTTCGCGAAAGTTTATGCCTTTAGAAATTCTAAATCATCAAAACGCGAAAGTTTTTTCACGCGAAATCATGGATATTTTTCAAAACGCGAAAGCTTTTTCACCATAAAAAAAATCATAAAAACATAGATCCGATGCTGAGTAATGATGTTGAGGAATCTGATGATAGCCATCTCTTAGCAATTTGTGATGTCACAGTGGAGGAATTTGAAGCGTTATGTGGAAGCAAGATTCAAGAAAGTGATGACGATACTGGCTCAGAATGGGAAGAGGCAGATAATTAAATTTACTTAGCCTAAACTTGTATATTTTATACATTTTTGATTACGGTAAAGACCTTAGATGTGATTTAACGAATAAATTTTTTTCTTGGATTTTCCCCATTCGCGAAAGTTTTTTCACGCGAATATGAACCTTATTTTGAATTCGCGAAAGTTTTTCCCTCGAAATTTGTTTCAAAAATCGCCAAACGCGAAAGTTTTGGTCAAATATTTCGCGTTTTTTTTGACACGCGAAAGTTAATGCCCGCGAAAGTTTCTGCCCTTAAAGTACCAACTGGTGGGACACTCTTATGGCTTACCAGTCCCAAGCCTGCTCTACCAAACTGGTGGAAACCAAGTATTTTCTTGAACTCAAGTTGACTCTCTGCTGATTTTACTGTCCCAGCTACCTTCCAGTGTCCAGCCGTTAAGTCTGGAGGAGAATCTGAGACTAGAGACCACTTATCTTAGCAGACTTTAGTACAGAGGATAGACTTTTTACAGGTAGAGGGCATGGCGATGAAGCGGAATACAAACTTATGTTAGAAATAGAGTGACTGAGTCTCAGCCACTTTCTTATGAAGGAAGAAAGCTTTTGTTCTAGTGAAACAATACGAGATATCGGAACTTCGTAAATTAAAAAAGGCCATCGTATCCGGGGAATTAGAAGATGATGTAAAAACCACACTTTGTGAATGCCTCTATGGGAAGAATTATCTATGAGTTTGACTTGCTCTACAGCATTAACAATAACCTGTTGGACAACAGCTGAATCCGACAATGATAATTTATTGTCCGGCCAAGAAACTTAACTGGGTTTGCGTGAATAGATGGGATTGGTTCTTGCAGGACACAAAAAGGAGACTGATCTAAGACTTTGCCATTAGCTATAACAATGCTTCGTGATTTTGAAGGTCTAAAGCCCATTACAGCCCAATGAAGGGCTGTTACACAACGATCCAACAAGTTCTGAGGTTGAGGGACACTTGAAGACATTAAAAATATGTCATCAATAAAGGCCTTAACCGGAGGATGGTCTGAATCGCCAGGCGAAGCACAACTTTTTAACTCTTCGTCGACGCACACATACTCAATGATTACATTTATAGCTGCCAAAAATAGTATGATTGATAACGTACATCCAATATAGATCAATGTAAAGACGAATTGAACTCCCATTAGATTCAGAGATCATCTTTCAGCGAGGTGTTTGGCCGCTCAGATGTCAATTATTTTTTTCGGACAATAAATTTCAGTAACCAAGAAGCTTCCGTTCAGGAGGATGACATGGAGGTGATTTGTCAATACTTGGGGGAAAGGATTTGTATGATGAATATTTTTAATATTTCGGCGTACAATTGAACATTCAAAAGCCAACGAGTTTGGAAATGGCTAAACGTAATTATCTCCTGCTGCTTCATTATGCAAAATAAAACTTAACGCTGTGTATTTAGGATACTTTAAATGATATAAGACACAATAAATGTTCCATTGTTATCATTCCCCCTCTCTTTAAAGTTATAAGCTGTGTAAATTAACCGTCTTGCGCATTGTAAGAACTGCCACTATTAGGACTTTTTTACACTTTTTTGACGCAATGTGAAGACTTTTTTGATGCATTTTAAAACTTTTTTGACGTACTTCTGGGTCACCGTTATTTTTTTGTCTGTTTGTTGCAAAAACTAAGCTATGTATTCATGCTACAAATAACAAATGCAATATATTTTTAACCACTTTGCTGCGACAGGTGAATTCCCGTGAATATATCAGAGACTAACGCCTAATCTCTATAATAATAGCCATCGTCTGTCTGTTTGCCTGTCTGTTACAGAAACACCAAATGTGATACATAAAGGACGGGCGACCTTGTGGATTCTTCTACGGGTGAATAACTATTCTTTATAAAAATAGCCGTTGATTGTCTGTTTGTTACGGAAACACGACATGCGATATATAAAGGGTTGACGACTAACCGTATTTTGTCTGTCTTAGCGCAAAATGGTTGAGCAGTAGTGTTGCAAAAGAAACATAGTAACCGACTAGTCTATATATTAATATTTGCTGTCTGTCTGAGAGCCAATTTAAAAAACCGGGGGTTTATAATCGAAAATGTTATTATAAATGCACCCATAATTATAGTATTAAGCCCAGTCTAAGTAACGAGCAACGTGGAATTTTTCACATGCTAACGACTAGTAACCAATAATATATATAACTGCAACAATACCTGTTAAATATCTTTTTACCCTTGCTATCGAAAAATATGTTTGAATGTGTCGTTTTATTTAATGGGTTTGTTGCGATACTTGCTCACCAGGCAGGTGGTATTATCCGTAGTGTCTACACTAGTCTCTTTCTAAGGTTCATCTGAAAATAGATATGCATCTGCCTGCTTTGTTCTTGCGTGTCAACTCGAAGTTGAAGAAAACCTTACAATGAACGCATTGTAATCTCCTTTCACAAAAACCCGAGATGCATTTCAGCTGCAAACAAAAGAGGCTTTGATGCCTGAATATCGGTTACATGCAGGTAAGAATCAAACAAAATAAAAGTTACGAAATTAGAGCACGTCAATTTAAATGGTCAATATGAAGGTTGTTGTTAAATTCTCCCAACAAAGGAAATCATTCTCATAGAGTACATACAATAATCTAAGAAATCGTAATCAATAAAACCTCCCATATAAACTCTTAGGTTAGGGTTTACTGAATTAACTACTCATTAATAGATCCACTTAGACAGAAAAACATTGGAAAATATCAGAATTTAATTTTTAGGGATTTGATTACTTGTTGCCTCTATTGTTTAAAGTTTGAAATACTGTGGAGAAAATGTGAAGGATCATTACTTTTAACAAAAGGTTGAGAAAATATAGAGATTTAAAAAATTTGCTGACGTGAACGTCGGGTGAATTCCAGTGCAGTTTAAATTAACGTTAAATTAATGTTATTGACGTGGTAACATTTAAGACCTTTACTATGCGTACACAGAACTACTGTATTACTTTATAAATGTTAAACAATATATATCACAATAAGTTGTTTTAAATTATATTTAGAGCACCCAAAACACAGCTGCAGTCAAGGTATGTGTCTAGGTTTATGAAAGATAATGAACCCTTGTGGATAAAGTGGACAATATATAATTGATATATATAATTTTTTAGGATTTAATACAACATTTTATGCCAAAAAACAAATCTTTTCTGTTAAAATTAATGTGTTTATAACCTTGTTTGAGCCAATAAATATACCTTTAGAAGAACGTAAAAAAAGTTGATGCAGGCTGCTTCGTTATAAAAAGAAAAAATAATTACATGCGGAAATGTGTCGGGTGTGGCGGTGATTTCACACACACAGATGTGTGTCATGGCAACTGAATTACGACTATTAAGAGAAGAAATGGCAACACATGGAAAGGTAAACAAACAAATGTTCACTACCACATAGTCAGAAAGTGCTTGGGCAGAGGATTTAATGCACAGAAAATATGAAATCCGATGAGCGTCCTTATCCTAAAAGAACAGCTGGATAAATTTAAACAAAATGGAGTTGATTTAAGAAAAAAAAAAAAAAATCTAACATAATCAATTTTTTGGAATATAGATTGTATTTTATCAATATTTTATGATGTTCTTTAAAAATACAGTGGAATTTGTGTGAATTAACCATAATTTTGAGCGAATACTGGGATTTGAATGACTTCATTCAGGGAAAACAATGTTTATGGCAGACATGGGTTTTGATCAAATGGTGTTCATTTTTATTATATTTGATTGAATAGAAGATACAATTACTCAACTTGAAACCAAAAGCCATTTCAAATGTGTGTTTTATATTTTCCGCCAGCAATTACATAAGAATAAAAATCCACTTTTCTATTGTTACCGTTTGTTGTCACAAAAGATATTAATACAAAAAAAAATGATATGAAATTCAGCATAGTTAACGTATTCTGCATACGTTAACTATGTAATTCCAGGTCTTCGGAAATCTATATATATTAATTATATATTAAAAATAATATTTATGCCAAGGTTCAAACTACACGGTAAGGAACCAACATTGAAAATGAAAGCAAGCACTGTGTCGGTTACCACACAAAATGTATTACGGATATATGCCCAGTACTAAAAGATATACTTTTAAACATGGGGGTACAGATAATTTGTTAATGCTTCGCTGCTGTTTAAGTATAAACTTTACGCCGTTGATAGAAAGAAGAAGGAAAATTACAAAGTGCAAGCGCAATGATAAACTCGACCAGTTAAGTCAAAGATTTAGAGTCTAGAGGTTTTGACACAATTCTTCCTTTTTCCAAGGACATAATTGTGACATAAGAACAACCTTTTGCAAACAAACAAAGAGTAGGACAGGACTTCTGTAAAAGGTACAAGGGTTTCGAGCCATATTCCTGAACCAAGGTACCCAAAATGTCTAGCTGGGTCACCTCAAAAGAGGTCTGCAAACATAGAAGGCGAGGTTGCATTATCGAACGTAACCATTGCATTACCGAACTAAGAGGTTTAATTACCGAATCGACAAGTTGCATTACGGAAGACAAGTTGCATTCAAATTCCTCTGTACGTACAATTCGACCTTAAAATACTTCAGGATTGTATTTAACCCTAATGTAAAATTTGCAGCTGATAAATACAAGTTGCGGTACACAATTTCTATGTGAAATTAAATAATAACGTATACATGATATCGTTATAAGAATATGCTATATATACCAGCCATATATCTACGCATGCGTATTGTGAATTCGCTTATACTTTGGTTTTATGCACAAAAAAAGATGGGAATCCTTGGTTAAATGTTGTACAAAATACAGTGGAAAACATGCGCTGCAGAAGAATTCTTCGTAGCTTTATTTTTTAATCATTTGCTGTAACAGTATTGAGAATTTCAGGAACATCTTGCTGCGTGTTGTAGTTAAAAGCAGTGTCTCGTTCTGATATTTTCCTTTTTAAAGCCCAAAGAAAATTTGATGGGTCGATGTCGGATGGAGAACGTTTGAGCATTCAGACGGCCAATGAGAGCACAACAACGGACACACACTCAGAGCTTGCAAGATTGCATTTGCATAGCAAGTGTTGCCTTTGTTAATAAAGCCTGGTCTTCTCGCAGATCCTTAATTTAAAAAATTTTGATACGGTTTGGTGGAATGTGAAATTCGGTTGTCAATGTTGTTTGAGTGATGGTTATTGATTTTGCAAGGTCGTTTTTTGTCGGTGCTTTTAGAATGTTCACGGTCGCTTTTACAGGGGGTGGTATCGTTGTTCCTTGCTAACCAAATACAGAAAGAGGTTTCCATGCTTTTGCGGCTTAGATGTTTAGCTGTGCGAGTGGTTAGTGAGTTTGGAAACCCGAGACGCTTTAAGCAGTAGGTGACAGTGTTCGCACAATACCCTCTACCTCCTACTTCAATGGCGAAGAAATCGACAGACCAACCGTTTGTTGCAATGACATTCACTAAGGATGAATATTTTGTTGTTTTGGTGGAATGCCAACTGTCCATATTTTCCTCGCATGGACATGTTAGTTCTATAAGTATTACTCTTTTATGGCAGTTGGAAAATATAATTACATCTGGTCTTAATGAGGTAATTGCAATATGACCAGGAAAAGAATATGAGTTGTTTAGGTCGGATTCGACTTTCCAATCAGAGGCAAGATGTAAAATGCCTGTTGGCAAACTTTTCCTTTTGGCAGGTGCCTGGCCAGATTTTACAAAGATCTGTTTGGTGATGCGCTTTGGTGCGGTTGCTGGAATATCTGAAATGAAGGCATTTATTGACTCCACCAGAGTTTTTAACACAGTATCATGTCGGAAGGTAAACCTTCCTTATGTCAAAGATATTTTACATGCGCCTAGAACATGGGATGTCGTGCAGACTACCTTACCGCATAAGTGACAGTTAGCTTCTGTGGTAATGTGCCAGCGTTTCAAGTTAGATGGGGATGGTAAACATCGAACGTAGAAGCTAGGCAGAAAGAAAGTAAATTTGGAGGCATGGCAAGGATGGAGCTCCACGAGAGGTCTTGCTTTACGTATTTCTTCCATCTTGTCCATTGACCCTGTACTTCTAGCTGGATTGCTTTAGACATGGATAATTCGTCGTCGATTTGTTTGGACGTGTCACTGACCAGCTTTCTATATGCATGGCACTGCTTTGTTGCGGGTACTGCAGGGTGTTTAATACGGCCAAGTCCGCTTTTCCCAAATTGAGTGTGAGCCTTGATTTTTTTAAAGTGGAGTCTGCTTCAGCAGCTTTCCATGATCCTGAACTCAACACGGGTGCGTTTTGGGACACCAAAGGATCTTGCGAATCGCGCAAAAGCAAATGGTCGCTAATTTTAGAGGCTTTTAAAATATTAGTCAGACTTTTTATTGGTAGCAAGGCGAATTTGATGAGTAAAAGCATATGTTCGATGTACAGTTGTGAAGTTTCAGCCACTTTCTGATATAAGTGGAAACCTTTTGTTCTAACTTACTAGCTGCGCTCATGGATACTTCGTAAATTAGAAGGGACCATTGAATTCTTGGGATCAGCAGGTGTTGTAATATCCACAGTTTTTGCGTGCCCTTGGAAAAAGATTGGTCTATGACACGAAGGCCGTCTAATAGTTTTGTGTGTAATTCGTCAATTGCTTTCCTATCAGAGATCGAGCCATCCATCAGGCGACCTAAAAATTTGACAGGCGTAGAATGAATTGATTGGATGTAGGGAGGAAACTCAGTTGGTTCTGGTTTAGTAACATAAAATGGTGTACAATTCATGGATCTCCCTTAACTATGACGAGGCTATGGGATTTTTCCGCTCTGAATCCCATGCCTGCCCACTCGAGTGCCTCGGCACAGCGTGTAAGAAGTGACTGAGTTCCAGAAACAGTTGGCGACATCAGGCATGAAGGCTCTGATAAGAGGTAGTGAAATTTTGTTTGACGTAACAAAGCCTGAAACAGTTGTAACAAGTGTATATTCTATGATGACATTGATTCCTGCCAGAAAAGCGTGCACCCCTGAAAAATGCCTTTAAGGTGTTGATGCCAACTACTTGGGGCTTTTTGTGAGAAGGACTTGCTATATATACCAGAATAGTAAGATTTGATAAGTGATATCCAGCACGGCGGTACTCCATATCGATGAAGAGCGAAGAAAATAAGGCGATGAGAAATAGAGGGATATGCGTTCGCAATGTCTAACCAAATAGTGGCAAGGTCTAGTTTGTTAGCACGGGCCTCTTTGAGAGCTGACCACACCATGGACATATGTTCCCAGCCGCCTGGGACCTTTTCCCTGGGACCTTTTCCATGCAACCTTTTTGAATTGAATTATTAACGAATTTATTATTTACAATTATATGAGCTTCTAGACGTCTTGATACAAGACTGAAAAAAAGTTTCCCTTCTACATTTAAAAGTGCAATAGGACGGAAATCCTTTATATTTGATTCAGAAGAAGAGTTTGATTTAGGTATATAAACCTCTTTGGCGTAACGCCATTGAATGGGGACAACACAATTTTTTATACAACATTTAAATATATTAAACAGGAAGGAGTTGGTTTGAGGACACTTTTTGTATACTTTGTATGGTATTGCATTAAGACCTGGGGCTGAACCATTTTTACGAGTGTACAGGACCTTAAGAAAGTCATCATACTTTAAGGGAGATGATGGAAAGGATGTTGTTACTGAAGGGGCAGATGGAAGTCCTTCTAAATTGGCCAAAGGTACATCATATAATTTATCACATACCTGTGATGATTTGTATTGGTCAAGTGTTTCTTGGCTCACTTGTAATTTGGTCTTGCATTTAGGATCAAGCACTGACTTCCCAGCAGAGTATGGGTTTGTTCTAAAAGCTGCCTGGGCTTTTTTAAATTTCAATCTATTTTTGCAGGTTTTTTCAGCTCGGCGTAGCTTTTTTAATTGGGATCTTACATCAGCCAGTATTTGTTTTCTGTACAGGGTTAGGTGTTGAATTAACTTGAACTAGGAGAGAATCTTTATCCTTAACCAAATTTATCGATAACATAGTGCGTCGGCTTTTGCACTTCAGGTTTTTAGATGGGCATGGAGAGCTGTGCCCGAAAACATTGAGTGCTTCCTCGTATATGGTGTCCTCAAGTAGCTTTAACATAGCAGATAAAGGATGACATTTGTGTAGTTTATTGGAGATAGCATTGTCTAAAGATGTCCAACGATTGTCATTCATTAAACCCCATGCTATTGGAGTTTTCACACATAAATCTTGAAGAAGGTGCTTTTCAGTGTGATGTGGATAACTCTTGTAGTGTGAAACCGAAGCTGGACCCAGCATCTGAAGCTTTTCAGCAGCACTTTTTTTGCATATATCTTCAAGTGCAACGTCACAATCCTTTATAGGTGGTAGGGATGTGGAAGTTACTCTAAAATCAATATTTTCTGATCCGCATTGGCTCAAATGTTTGAGGGAATGATTTCACGATTAGAAAAGTTGGACCCGATCGAAAGGTTACCCGGATTGAGATCATGAACGGTTTATATAAAATCGAAGACCTGGCAGCTATTATTAATAACCAAGCTGAAGGAAAGGCTAAGATTTTTGTGTTGAAAAATGGGTACTGCCGACTCCGTGTGTTAGATGGGTTTCCAATCGTCATTAATAGACCACTGCAAGAGCTCATGGGTTTACCTGATCCAACTGGTGGAAAGTACTATATGATGGGGGACTGTGATGGCTACCATAAAACTGACATATATCATGAACTACGCCTTATATGCCCCCAGCTGGATAAGGATGATTGCTTGCTTGATGGAAAAAATCAAAAACCCTCGCGATGCTTCCCAGAAAGGAATTGAATGCTTGGGGAGATATGATTATTTGGAATTTAGACACTCCAGTATACCTTCCTTTGAAAGGCTCGACAGATAGGCTCGAGTTCCTACTTACCGATCAATATCACCCCGAAAAAAATGTAGCTTTTACAGGAATCCTTATGCAAATTCTAATAGAATAGAGAAGATGGATAATATGAAATTATATCCTACATTATCACCAAGTGCGCCCGAGGTCGATACTATGCAAGATGGAAGTCAGGTCTATAGATTAAAAAAGATTGAAGAGATCGAAAAAATTCTATGAGCAGAAGTGCACTATAGAGACAACCTTACCAAGCGATGCAAACGTCGTGCAACTGCAGCTACAGTAAGTGATACTTCGGTAGTGACTGCAATCACTGTCCTTGAAGTCGCTTCAGTCGTAACCATCGCCACAGGAGTTGGAATTCCAGTGAGCATTGCTCTAGCCTCAGCTGGAATCATCCTTGGACTGTCTTCAGCTGTCGTGCATAAAGTGCAAAAAATCTTTGACTCGAAAGCCAAAAAACATGACAAGATCAAGACTCTGGCTGCGGCCAAGTTAGACTCCATCTCGAGCCTCATCTCAAAAGCAGTAGAAGACTCTCGCATCTCGCATGAGGAATATCATTTCATCCTTAAAGAAGTCGAACACTACCGTAATTTGAAAGAGCAGATTCGATTAAAATCAAAACGTGTTGTAGAGACCATCACTGCCGAGCAACGTGAAGCCATATTAGCTGAAGGTAGAAAACAAGGAAAGTATGATTTTTTACAGCAAATCGCCCGCACTACGGATACCCCACCTGTCAATGTCACATAGCCTATGAAGATCCACCAAAGTATTCATAAAATGCATTTGATGTGTGATGGCTTAACCATTCAACGCGGAACAAGTTCCAAATCATTATCTCCCATAGGCAACCTCGTATCCTAGCACTTCACCAATATCAGCATCGATCTCTATATCACCATCGTAGATCACCTTGCGCTGCTCTGCTTTCAAGCTTTTGAAGCTCAAGTGTGTAACTAAAGCTAGAAGTCGGCACTCGTTACATGGCGGAAAATCAGTCCGAGTTTCTCTAGTTACTTGATTTTTACGTAGTTTCTTCGGTACTGGCTTACCCTCCGGCGCTAAGATGAGATCTCATCCTTATTCAACCCTGAATAACCCTTTATACCTTGCTCCTTAGCTTTTTTCCTCAGCTCCTTTAAATGTCATTTATAATAACATAGTTAATCAACTTTGCTCAAACACTTCCAAAAACCACCGTTATATAAAGTGTATTCCTGATAACAACGCCAACATAAAATTTTACATTTCACCACAAGTTTTTTCCCACATTTACACCTATCATATTTACCAAGTATACACTCACAATCATCACACTGTTCTTTCATTGTTTATCTTATATTTCGCTAGAAACATAAAATACATTGAACCAAACTCATGATGAACAGAACCGCTCTGGAATATATTGGATTATAAAAGGATCACATATAAAGGCATGAATAAACATCTCTTTGGTTTTGAAGCAATCTGGAACATATTCCAGCACACGCGGAGTCTCCGCAACTACTTTGTTACACATTTCCTGAGTCTTTAATTGATCTGGAACATACTCGAGGGACCAGGTATATCTCGCAACGGCCCTGTTACACATTTCCCGTGTCTTGCATTGATCTGGAACATGCTCGAGCATATAGGAATACCTTTCAACTACCTTATGACACATTTCCTGCGTCTTGAAGTGGTCTGGGATCTGGCTGAACCGAATTGGATTATCTTCGACTACTTTGTTACACATATCCTGAGAGGCAGTCATTTATTTACAGAAAAATATTTATCCATAAATCTTCATCGTTTTATCTTATGATAAGATATCCTGTATAGTTTCATTACTCATTCTCTAAATCATGAACCCTAACCTCCAAATCTTTAATCAATCTATTATTCTCCTTTTCCTTCTCGCTTTCCTGTGCGAGAGCCATGGCCATAAGCGGTAGAGATATACCAATGGCAGTTATAAATATTGTGATTGTCGTCCCTATAAACAGGTCGAGTGTTGATTGTTGTTGCTTCATTTATTATATATATATATATTTTTTCAATACACCACAAATTAGCTTGAATCGATCCGGAACATAATTGAGCATCCAAGGGTCCTCTTCAATAGCTTTAGCACACAACTCTTGGGTTTTGAAACAATCCGGAAAATACTTGATCATATAGGCTTGTTCTTCAACGAGTTTGTTTCACATTTCCTGAGTCTTGAACCTGTCCGGAACATACTTGATCATCCAGGGTTGTTCTTCAACTCCTCTGGCACACATCTCATATGTTTTGAAGTAATCTGGAATATGGCTGAGAATCCAATGGTCCCCTTCAACTGCGTTATTGCACATTTCCTGAGTCTTGAATCGATCCGGAACATACTCGAACATATAGAGGTCATATTTAAAGGCATTGCTACACATTTCCTGAGTCTTGAAACAATCCGGAACATACTTGATCATAGAGGGATACCTCTCAACTGCTTTATTGCACATTTCCTGCGTCTTGAAATGTTCCGGAACATGCTCGAGTATATAGGGATTCCCTTCAACTGCTTTGTTACACATTTCCTGTGTCTTGAATTTATTCAATATAACCATAAATACATAGGGATTATATTAAATAGCTCTGATAGTATTAGCCTCCTCCATATCGGTAAGAGCATCAGGCAATTCTTTAACAGTGGATATTTTTGAGGCATTAATTTATTTATACAGATTTTATTTATCAATAAATTTTTGAATAAGGGTATTTCCCTGATTCAAGCACAACTCCCACAATTGTTCAAGATCATTTTTTTTCATCCTCCGTCATACACCAATTCCAATATCGATCTGGATGCCATGTTATCGGAAGCAGCTCTTTCTTAATTCTAGTCTTCTCCGCTTTCCGCTGCCGATAGGCATCGAGTAATTCAGCTCCGGATTGAGCATATAGGCACATGTCACATGCGATCATAGAGGGGTCCTCTTCAACGGCAATATTACACATCTCTTCGTTTTTTCAAAAATCTGGAACAATTCTAAACCAACTCATATTCTCTTTTATTATATAAAAAGATTTTATCAATAAATTTTTACATGGACAGAAACTGGCGCAATTTTTGAATAATGGGAATTTCCCTTATTCAACTTGCGCATGATGACGGCAACCGACATAGTTTCTGTGGGATATCGTTGAAGTTTTGCGCATCATCATCATCATCATCATCATCATCATCATCATTCTCGGCTTAACGTCCGTTTTCCATGCTAGCATGGGTTGGACGGGGTATATTAATGACCCTCTTCCAATCTGATCTAGACTGTGTTAGATCTAAACTCAACTTCCTCTGTATCAAGTCTGTCCTTATAACCTCCTGCCAAGTCTTTCTCGGTCTGCCTCTGGGCTTTGCCCCAGGAACTATCAAGTCTCTACACTTTCTTACCCAATTATCCTCCTCCATTCTTTCCAAGTGCCCCAGCCAATTCAATCTTCTTATCTGGATAACATCTTTAATTCTACGGATACTTAGCCTGCTTCTTAGCTCATCTGAACTCTTTCTGTCTCTCAGACTGGCGTTACACATCCACCTAACCATTCTCATATCATTCCTTTCTAAACGGTCAAGATAATCCTGCTTCACTGCCCATGTCTCACTACCGTACAACATAACACTTCTTACACAGGCCTCATACAACCTACCTTTTACCTCAATTGACACTCTGCTAGTCAACAAAGGAAGTAACTCTCTGAACTTTTTCCAAGCAGAACCTATCCTGCAAGTAACACTTCTTCCAACACCCCCTTCACTGCCCAACATATCAGTAACAGAAGTTCCCAACTATCTCTAACGAGCTACTGTTAGATGCGCGGATTATGTCGGATGCCGTCAGATTTTCCGAATTTATTTGCGCATGCGCATATGGGGGTCAGGGGAGCTCGAGAGAAGCGGCGTTTTATAGTGAATTATTGACAATGTTAACAATTGCGCCAGAACATACAAATATATATCTCTTGGCATACACATTACAAACATATGTGCCATAACATGCGTTAACAACGCTAACACATTAAAGGCGGTGATGCCATATCATGTGCAGTCAAATACATGGCATACACATTACAAGCATCTATTCCATAACATGTGTTAAGTGATGCCATTCCATGTGCAGTCAAATATAAGGCGTACACATTACAAGCATCTGTGCCATAACATGTGTTCCTAGGTTATAATATCATAAAGTAGTAACAACACAACACAGAATAATATCCAGCAATGACATGATCACACCACGCACATGTAACTGTCCTAAATTTGAACGATGTAGAAGAATCCGGATAAAGACAACGAAATGTTTTCATGTGGTTGGAACGGTTTGGAATAACTTCTTTAACTTTTCTTTACCTTTCCTTTGTCTTTACTTTAATGATTTGTGATGCATTATGAATTATATGTTTCTAGAAACACATTACAGGCGGTAATGCCATATCATGTGCAGTCAGGTACATGGCATACACATTACAAGCATCTGTGCCGTCAAGGACATGGCATACACATTACAAGCATATGCGCCATAACATATGTTATCAACGCTAACACATTACAGGCAGTGATGCTATATCATGTGCAGTCAAATATAAGGCGTACATATTACAAGCATCTGTGCCATAACGTGTTAACAGCGCTAACACATTACAGGCAGTGATGCCATAACACGTGCAGTCAAGCACATGGCATACACATTACAAGCATATGTGCCATAACCTGTGTTAACAAAGCTAACACATTACCATGTGCAGTCATTTACATGGCATACACATTACAAACATCTGCGCCATAACATGTGTTAACAAAGCTAACACATTACAGGAAGTGATACCATACCATATGCAGTCATTTACATGGCATACACATTACAGGCGGTGATGCCATATCATGTGCAGTCAAATACATGGGGTACACATTACAAGCATCTGTTCCACAATGTGTTAACAACGCTAACACATTACAGGCGGTGATGACATATCATGTGCAGTCAAATACATGGCGTACACATTACAAGCATCTGTTCCACAATGTGTTAACAACGCTAACACATTACAGGCGGTGATGACATATCATGTGCAGTCAAATACATGGCGTACACATTACAAGCTTCTGTGCCACAACATGTGTTAACAACGCTAACACATTACAGGCGATGATGCCATATCATGTGCAGTCAAATATATGGCGTACACATTACAAGAATCTGTGCCATAACATGCGTAACAATGGTAACACATTACAGCCGGTGATGCCATATCATGTGTAGTCAAATACATAGCATACACATTACAAGCATATGTGCCATAACATGTGTTAACAAAGCCAAACAACGTTAACACATTACATGCCATATCATGTGCAGTCAAATATAAGGCGTACACATTACAAGCATCTGTGTGTGTGTGTGTGTGTGAGACAGTTTAAGAAGTGACTACCTCTCATAAACAAACACACATAAAACAGATCAACACATTTTTTTAGACAAATAAAACAATATCAAAACGTAACAAAAATAATATCAAAACGTAACAAAAATGAACAAAAGCACTTTAGAAAATCCAAAAGTTGGTCGAAGACAGTATTTAGTGACTTATTCACGTGCAAATGAAGAATATTTTCCAACTCGTGAAAGCTTCGCAAGCATGTTAGTCGAAGAGTTCAATGCTGGTTCGGGCAAAATTAAAGTTAGTCACTGGGCGTGTTGCAAAGAAGACCATGAAAACAGTAGCGGTTTTCACTATCACTGTTGCCTAAAGTTGACTGGCGTAAAAAACAACATAACAATAAAACATAATATCGTAGTAAACTTTTTTGACCAACATAATCATTATATAAACGCCTACAGGTATGTTTGCAAACAAGACCCTAATGTTGCTCACAAATACTTGGAATGTGCTCTTTGGCCCCTGCTATATTTGAAAAGAGATCGGTGTGAAAGTGGCCTTGAAGGTATAGTTCTTTTTGAGAAAGGGATATAAGAACACAGGTGGAAAAGATTTCATGCAGCATACCTCTTTTATATTTTGCCAGGTGGTTCTACAAGGAAATCTGCAAAGATTAGTTTTCGACATAAAGTGCTTCGTCCCATGGATATTCAAAACTGTATCAGGTATATAGAAATATTAAAAGGGTTGCAGTGATGACAAAGTCGCATTTGAAGAGGTTATGTAATAATTTTTTACAAAATCGTAGGTGCTGTGAGTGTTGGCAGAAAGTTCAATGTTAGTGCTGGCAAATCACTAGAAGATAAATGGTTTGCATCTACGTATTGGAAATGGCAACGTCAATAAGGTTACCCCAGCCTTTTCTAGTTGGTGTGCGCTATTGTTTTTTTGATACCATTAATTGAGTGATATAACAGCAATTATAAGTGTATGTTCTATTAAATCACATGCGTATTGCATATGTTGTGCGAAAGGTTTTCAATATATAGCGGAGACTTATTGAATAATGGAATGGTATCAAATATTCACGTTATGCACATTCTAGAACAACTGATAAGAGGGGATAACTGGCAGCAAATTTCGAAAGGTGGAAAGACTCCTTATTCTCTGGTCTTAGGTAATACACTTTGTCGGCCATATATTTATTGAATATTTACAGGCCGAAATTTGAATGTACTATTTTAAAATAGGTAGAAGAAATGTTTTGTTAAATGAGAAGTTGTCTCTTAATATATTCATAGGTACAAAGACAGAAACGTGAACACGTACTTTTACAGGTTCGAATGCCAAAAAAGAGGTACACTACACAGTCATATGGTACCGTGGTTGAAGAATGTAAGAGATATAAATCTGAAAAGAATTAAATGGACAATGGAGGAGAAAAATCCTACTATGGGATACCATGTAAGTGCTTTAAAGTTAATGTGTTTACGCTAAGAACATTTATCCTTGTGGTATACAGGCTTGTATGGGTAGCACAAAGTGAAGATACTGACTGGTAAGATTTATCTTTAGGTTAAGAACTTGCAACCATCAGATCAGTCAGTATATCATGCAAAAGTGCAACCAAACGACAGCCATATTGACGAACAAGGAAACATAATTTTGCAGCACGACGCCAGGGCATTCGCAAATAACTTGCGTGCCTATATAGACACTATGCTTGGAACACTTATGTGTCGAATGGATGTACAGGTTATATTTGTTATACATTTTCACCCTGTGTAGTGATGACTTGTTTTCTTTGGAATGGAAAAAAAAGATGTTATGCTTTTGAATTTGTGTGAGAGGTAATTAATGCAGATAATGTACTTTAGGTGTCCAATGGACATGACATGCTGTTGAAGTATGTGACGGGCTATACCACTAAATTCAAAGATGGTATAGACTTATCAAGTGAGTAGTTATTGATGAATAAAATGACTTGGGAATGTTTGCGGTGAAATAGCATATGTTACAGAGATTTAAAAATTTCAACATTTCACATTAGATTTACAAGGTACTAATGTCAGTGGGTATTCTCTGGTATGTCAATATCTACACAATTTGAAGTTGACAGAACCAGAAATGTGTCTTCACTTCGCTGATATTAAGGTAATTACAGTCAAGCATTTAAATGTGTAGAAAAAAGACAGGAAAGTTTTTATTATTAATTCATTGCCATTTAAGGTTGCATGGACGAGTAGCAGAACAAAGAAGTTCATTGTACCTAATGCCGAAAATGCGCTAAGAAATGAAACCATACTGAAGTATTTAACACGTCCCAAAAATGCGGAGCATCTGTGCCTGTGGAATTATGTGAGGTACTGCGACACCAAAAAAAGTGTAAGTTTACTTTCACGTGATTGCAGATAATGGAAACGAAAAGATTTCATTCCAAAATTTTGAATATTTTTAGGTACCAACACCGTATAGAGAGAGTAAACCATCATCAATCAACGGTGGTTTCTGGAATGATGATAATCTCATATGTGCGTATTTGCAGAAAGAGACTCATAAAGATTACTATATACAGTCAAAGAAAGTGAAGCTCTTAGCATATTGTGCAGGTAGGATTACTCTTCACGGTGATGTAGTATGATATATGATTAACTGCAGGTTACTATAAGATGTAAAGACGACACAATGGACATTCCAACATTTCACGAAAACAGATTGAATGTTGGACAACAACAAATCTTTTACTATGTGAAAGTACTATTGAAATCAGTTGTGAAGAGACCTATCCAAAATAACGTAAGTATATAATGTTATATTATTGTAAATATCAAAATAGAATAATGTGAAATGAAATGAAAATTTAATAAATGTGTACTAAAATTTCTTAAAGGGTAACTTTTTATTTACCAAGGAAAACACGGAAGAAGAACAAGGAAACATAATTTTGCAGCACGACGCCAGGGCATTCGCAAATAACTTGCGTGCCTATATAGACACTATGCTTGGAACACTTATGTGTCGAATGGATGTACAGGTTATATTTGTTATACATTTTCACCCTGTGTAGTGATGACTTGTTACACCCGTCCCGGAGGAGAGGAGTGTATTGGTTTCGGCTTGTGCGACCAAAAGTGACATGCGATCTGACCGAATATCGTAACTTACCCGCTCCCCCGCGCCATAATTCTTCTTTTTTTCCGCGACCCTATTTCCCGCTTCTTATCATGTTGTGCGTGTCTTAACCCGTATTTTGCAGACCACAGACCAGTCGTTTATGCATCGCTACCGCTGAAGTCGAAGCATGCGCTCTGCCCGCTGAGAATCGAAGCACTCTTAGCTGTGTTTTCACATTTCTACGAAATTCTTTTAAAAAATAGTAGCGGAATATAAATGAAGTATCGCTGGAATATTTATCTTGCTTTCATGCAATCTGCTATCTTGCTAGACTTACTGACCTACTGTTGTTGTACAAAGTGTGCCTAGTGTGTTGTTGTTCTGCAAAGTCTGCCTTCACTCACTGAAATTTAAAACTGCTAGATCGTGAAGACTTTCAATACCTGGGGAAGCTGCTTTAGGTACCAAGGTACGTCGTGCTGAATATTATTCATCATTCCATTGACTTAGTGTATTATTTTATTTCATGTAACTAGCTAATTATGTTTTTCTGCCATGTTTTTACGATGTCTTCTTTCTTGCACAAACTTCTATTATTATTGTACGGGGATATTGAATCTAATCCAGGTCCGGCTTACCATATTAAATCAGTTAATGGGTCATTTAATCAAGGCGACAAAAAGTTTGGTGAAACTGCTGGTATTCAGTGTATGTGCAATGCTCTTCTAGCTATATGTTGGTCCCAACTCAAAAGAATTTCTGTTTGGAAATCATTTGATTTAGATAACATCTTAGAACATGGCGATGCTAATTTTAAGCAGTCAAATTTCAACAGACCCATGGCATGTTATGAGTTACCAACATCTATCAATATTGATCGTTTTCAAATTGCTATAAGTCTCCTGAGTAGTACGTCAGCTCTTTTGGGTGATGAACATTACTTCTTAGCTCATGGACAAATGAATTCAGAAACAGTTGGTACTGGTTTAATATTTACCACAAGTGGTAAATATCATATGGGATAAAAATTACATTTATCTGTTTGACTCTCATAGCAGGGATGAAAGTGGTCAGATTTGTCAGAATGGCTTTTCTGTTCTTTTGAAGTGTAGGAATTTTACAAACGTACAAAAGTACATTAAGGATTTGTATCTGAATAAAATGGAAAATTCTGTTGAAACGCAGTTTGAAATGCAGTATGTACAAGTTGTAGTGAGTGAGACTGTAGCACAATCAATTAATGTTAGTATAGCCAAATCCCGTAAAACTGCTCAAAAACGAAAATATGTCAGGAAAACAAGGTTATTTGTCAAAGACTCACATGAACCTCAATCAAAAAAGAAATGTGGCTGGTACAAGGACGAAGCAATGGCTGAGAAAATAGAAAGGTTTAAAAGTGCTGTCAAAGAGGGACCAGTATTTATTTGTGTTGTATGTCATCGTTGCCATTACAGAAGATCTGTTGTTTTTTTCTCTTCCGAAAAGTATCCTATTGATCTGCAACTCCACACTGTCTTAAGTAATGATGGAATGTCCTATACTTGTAAATCATGTCATAAAAAGTTAGTGAAATCTCAAACCCCTTCACAAGCTGTCTAGAACAAATTAGAACTATATGATTTACCAGATGATTTAAAAAATTTAAATAGGCTAGAAAGAACTATTGTTGCGAGAAGAATATTATTTAAAAAAATAGCAATTATTCCTAAAGGTCAATCTCCTAAACTGAAAGGTAGCATTTGTAATGTTCTCATTGATTGCCAAAATGTTACTACTACATTGCCACACGGTGCAGATAGCAATGGCATATTAATGATAAAATTGAAACGGAAATTATCTTTTCGTGGGCATGTATATTTTGAACCTGTTAATCCACAGCGTGTGAAAGCAGCTCTGCTTTGTTTGAAACAGCACAATCCCCTGTATGCAGATATAGTGATTGATGAAAGTCAAATTCCTGATCTCTTACAAGCCTGAATGAACCTGAAGAAACAGAACATTTATCAAGTGACTCGCATAGAACCAGCATTGACCTTGAAGACATTGAAAACCCTTTAGACTTGCATAGGCTTGTCTCCAATGAAACTATGATGTTATCTAATGTACCTCAAGCAGAGGATTTTAGCATAGCACCAGGCGAAGGTGAGATACCACTTTCAATGTTACAGGATCTATACTGTGAAGAATTAGCACACCCTTATCTATTCCCAACAGGGAAATTTGGTTACAAAGCTGAACGTGATATTAAACTGAGTCCAGCAAAGTATTTCAACCAACGTCTCTTGAATTATACACAAAAGTTTGCGGAGGACTCTGATTATATATTTTATGCATTATCTACCATCCAACAACTCAATCTGAACAGCCAAATTAATATTGCCATGAAAAAAGTTTCAACTGATTCTCTTACAGCAGGAATGTTGTCAAGAAATTTTCCAGAGGCTGTGAAGTCTTTTATTGCGGAAGATAAAGGCTTTCAATTCATGAGTCCTGTGAAGGGAACACCAGCCTATTGGAAGCGATTTCTTTCAGAGGTTCTATCTATGGTAAAACAGCTTGGTCTCCCAACTTTCTTTATGACTTTAAGTTGTGCTGATTTGAGGTGGAATGAACTAATATCAATAATTGCCAAACTGAATGGTGAAAATCTGTCTGATGAGGAAATCATCAATATGACCTACTTTGAACGATGCCGGTTTTTAAATTTAAACCCTGTTCTACTAGCTCGCCATTTCCAATACCGTGTTGAATATTTTTTTAAAGAAATCATTGTAGATGGACCTCTTGGCAAAGTTACCTATCATGCTATTCGTGTTGAATTCCAGATTCGTGGTAGTCCACACATCCATTCTTTTTTGTGGGTTCTGAATGCACCAATCTTGACCAGGCAGAACGTTGATGAATATATTAGATTTGTTGATGCAATTATCAAGGCAAAAGTTCCAGAACGAGAACAGAATTTAGAATTGTTTAATTTAGTAACCTCTTATCAGGTACATTCTCACTCAAAA
Organism: Hydractinia echinata; assembly: GCA_030067915.1. Taxonomy (NCBI): domain Eukaryota; kingdom Metazoa; phylum Cnidaria; class Hydrozoa; order Anthoathecata; family Hydractiniidae; genus Hydractinia; species Hydractinia echinata. Next base: position 28,198 of record JASGCC010000333.1, on the reverse strand, counting down.
TCGTGCAGAAAATATAAAAATGAAAGTTGTCGATACCAGTTTGGTCGTTTTTTCTCTGAAAAGACTATTGTTGCTCTGCCACTTTGTGAGAACTTAAACCCTGCTGAACGTAGCATAATTTTCGAAAAAGGAGAGGCAATATTGAATAAGGTCAAGGCTTATATTGATTGTAATTTAAATCCAAGGCAGAGAAATATTCTATATTCAGATAAAGAGAACTTTGAGCAGGTGCCTACTATAACAGACATCTTGAATGAACTTAATATTACTGAAAATGAATATTATCATGCACTAGGTATTTCCAGTGATAATGATTTCCAGCTTCACTTGAGACGACCACCAAATTCTTGTTTTGTAAACAATTATTTTGAAGAAGGCTTACTAGCATGGGAAGCTAATATTGATATTCAGCCAGTGTTTAATCATTATAAAGCTGTCACATACATGTGTGCCTACTTCTCCAAATGTGAGGATGAGACATCAGAAGCAATGAAACAAGCTGCAAAAGAGGCTTTCTGTTCGGATAAGACATATGTTGAACAGATGAGATCAATAGCACGCATTTTCACAACAAAGAGGCAGTGCTCAATTCAAGAAGCTGTTTACTTATTAATGCCTGAACTTTGGCTCAGACGAACATTTCCTAAAGTTGTATTTGCAAATACAAATTTACCTGAAAAGCGATATAGAATATGCCTGAGTAAAGAGAATGATGATGAACTGCCTGAAGATAGCTGTGATGTATTTCAAAGGAATATGCTTGATCGTTATGTTGATAGACCTAATTTTAACTTTGATAAGGGGAAATATGCTGTTTTAGATCAATTTTGTTATGCAAATTTTCTTGCTAATTACTATTTAGCTGGTAAATTCGATGATAACAGTGATTGCCAACCTACTATACTTCCTGAAAATGATTTGGAAAATAACCATAACACAAATACCTATCCCTCACCAATACCTTTGATGAGAACAAATGAAAAACTTTAATGCCGTAAAGTGAAGTCAGTATTAAGATTTCATGTGCCAAACAAGCATAAATGCCCTGAACAATATGCACACCATTTACTTTTATTGTATTATCCATTCAGAAAAGAAGGTGATCTGATGTCTATGAATGGGAGCTATATAGAAAAACTTAATGAACCCGGTGTTTTAACTTTAGTTAATCAAAACAAACATGTCTTTCAGCCATTCAGTGATTTAGTTGATGCTGCGTTAATGAACCTACACACCAATGTTGTTTCAAACCAAGATTCCTTTGCTGCCCAGGAAAACGATGAAGTCTTGGACCAAATAACAGAACAGACTGACAGTTATCAGAAAATGAGGATATAGCTGATGGTGCTGTAGATTTTAACTCTGAAGTTCCTGCTAATTGGTTCGTCATGCAACAGGCATTGTCATGTTTTTTGTTGAAGCAACTTTCGTACTTCCCTTCTGGAACTTCGCGACTGGCTAGAACAGTAGAAGCAACACAGACGGTAACCAGTATCGATGGAAGCGGTTATGGCTTAAGCAATCCCATCTATCAAAATATAAGTAATAGAATACTCATGAACATGCACATATACAGAAACGACGAGTGTTTCAAACCGTCAAGGTTTCTTGTTGTTATTGGAACCAAGGGCGTTATGACCGATTGTTTAAATACTTGAATTGGCTCATAATTCTGCTAACATAATTCACTGTATATTGACCTGATATAAATTTAAGACCTTTTTTTTGAGCTTTTGAATTTGAAATATTTGCACCTCAATATTTTCTATACTCATGGACTAATACGATACATAATAATCTTTAAGTTGTAGGAGGGGATTTTCTATTGAGGTGCCTGCCCCTGCCTTGCCGTTCCCTTGCCTTGCCAGCACTGACCGTGCCTTTCCTACCCTTCCTATGCTTTTTCTGGTGCCTGCCTACTATGCCCTTGCCTCCCATGCCTGGCCTACCCCTGCCTTGCTGATTGCTCTTCCCTTTTCCTTGCCTGCCTTTGCCGTGCCCTTTCCTTGCCGTGCTTAATGCCTTTGCCTTGGCAACCTCTCCCCGAGGCTTTCTGACCTAAAACTAATTAGGGAATAAGAAATATAAATATATAAGAATGTGTTTCAAATCTTACCGTGTCCTGATGCTATCACTATTATCGCTAGCTAGGGTTCTCTGAATAAAAGTCAAATCAGTTTTTTACTTCGATTACTAAACTTTTTACTTCGAATCTCGTTAATCCATTCATGCGCGTCACTAATTAGATGACGAGGCATTTGGCTAGATACTGATATATTACCGTTTAATAATGGGGCGGTGCCCCGTATACAGATATTTAACCTTATTTTATCTACTTTTAATACAGCGAACCTTCTCCATGAATTGATGTATGGATCTCGGAGGCTAAATCCAATAAGCTCGGCTTGCACGCGGGTGGAGAGACTTAATTACAACAATCCTTCTTCGCCATTTACCGTATATAATACCCCTATTTTCCTGGTTATCGGGTTAATCGCATGAAGAACTTCCAGATTTTAATCAACGTTCCATTGACCTCACCACCATCGTATTAATGTCTTTTCTTCGTGCCGCCAATCGAAAACAAGCACGCGTTGTTGCGCGAACAGTCGTGTGCCATTTAGGTCAAATACAGGCTCCACGAGTACGTTATGCCTGTGTTTTAAGGCAATGCTTCTGACCAGATCGACGATGCCATCATGCCTTTGTATCCGGGGAAAGTGGTAACCCGCAGTGTTGGATAACATGGGATAACGTTTCACCCACTCTCTGGCAATGCCTGCATTTAGTGTTGGCATCACGTCCTCTGTTACAATTTTCCAGCGTAGGCAAGCTCCCAATGCGTAGTTTCACGAATTCTTGATAGGACCTTCCCGAGATGATCGAGGTAACTCCCCTTTGCCACAGTTGTCCTTCGGTGTTGTTGCGCATTTCGCATAAGGGTTTGCCATCAATCGATGCGTAGATTCTATCTCTGAATCGAGGGTCCTTCTTTAGGGTGTCTTCGATGTTTCGCTCACCTAGTATAGTTAAACATTTACGTTTTAATACGGCAGTTGACTCCAATGTCAATAGAACTTGAATTTCAGGATCAGTGGAGTTAGTCAGTTTCATTACGCGTCTTAACAGGATTGTTGGAATCTGTAGCTCGCACGAATGCAGTCGCAAGCCGCCTTCTTTGGTTTTTGCATAGAAGAATGACGTTGGAGTATCCATGGAAGGCCCAAAAGGTCTTTCACCCATGTTCGAATGGTAAGATTAAAAGAAGTTAGCAGACCTTTTGTAACTCGTACAAGGATCATCTGGTGTTAAAATTAGGGACGAGGTTGCTCCGAAGGAGTTCCAATTTCTGATACGGCTTTAGGGGAGATGCTTTAACCTTTGAAGCAGAGTTACCAGATGTTGGGTATTAGGCATTAGGCATGTATTTCTATCTTTCTATGATGTTGTCATCCTCAACGAGAAACATTTTGGCGTATTGATCGACATACTCCTTTGCCGGAAAAACTGCGTCGTAACGTCTAGTAGAACATCCATCCCGGTCTTAGTTTCTGAAAGAAGGATGAGATCATCAGCAAAGGCCAAGTTGTTGAGTCTTGTCTCGGCTGTTAGAGGGCGCCAATGTAAATAGGGAAACATTCAAGGAGCTTGTCCGTGACTCCACGAGAGGTAGTGATATTCTCAACCGGGTTAGGTCCGCACAAGATGATAGTGGAAGCTCCAGTGTACGAGTCGATGACGTACTCAATCGTCTGGTCGTTAACGCTGTGATTAATGAGGGCTCTTCGTATTGAGTGAACGGAAACAGTGTGAAAAGCCTTGGACAAATCGATGCCTAACAAGGATAAATTAAGGTGACGTTTTCTAGCATAACCGCGTCCAACAGCAAAACGTTCTCCGCACAATCGTCAACTGGGATAAAAGCCTTCTCCCGTAGGTTTAAATTAATTGATTTTGATATTCTAGCTGCCAAGATCTTATGTAAAACACGAACAAACATTATCCTGAAAATTTTATTGAAAACTGACAACCGGAACATGTTCAAATGTTTCGTAGAAATAGCAAACTCGCCCCAATTTCTCTTCGCCTACAGAACCGCCATTGCATTTCATTGCACGAATCATGCGATAACAAACGCACGGCAAAATCGATCACATGGTTGCTGGATTCATGCCATTACAGAAAAAATAATGAGTGAGGGAGAGCATCTGTAGCTGTGTTTCCATCATAATGACTTTATAAATGCATCAACAAAGTTCCGAACATGATAAATCAATCGAAGTTTCTGTGTTATTCTTTATTATTTAAACGTTTTAACTTACTGAAATCAGACTTCTTTGCAACAACGACCTCTTCTTGTTGTTTTTTCTGAAGACAGCTTCGCCTCGGTAGCTGTCTGACTTTTTTATTTTTTTCCTTTGTTCAAACAGTTAGTCGTTTCCTTATGGAGACAGTATCAGGTCTAGACAATTAGAATACCTAAATTTTCAGAATGTCCCCTTTTATGCTCTAAATTTAATTATCCCCATAGTGCTTCGACTATCTTCCACTATCACAATGAGCATTCTCCCACGTTGTTTTTTTTGGCTTATAATATGCATTAATTATCATAATTAATAACTACGAGACAACTCCATCTCAGTGCTCATTTAAAGTTAAGGCCGTTTGTTACTTACGGTTTCACACGAACGTTTTGCGACGGCCCGCTTATAAGACGGGAATAAGAGATCAACAAGATCGTTAAATATGGCAGCTGGAAAACAACAACAATAAATTCAAAATATTATTGTACCATTATTTCCATTTCTAGTAAGTTTTATATCCTAAAATTTTCACTCATAGGTGACTCGTGTGATTTTGGCAGACGTCTGTTCAACTGATCTTGCGTTACTGAGAATAAAGGGTGACGGAATATTGTAGTCTAACATCTTTTACAACTTTAAACAAAGTGCAAGTGACACTGTGCATACCATCTGTTGAATTGTTAACGCCATACTTCAATCGTTACTTAGTTAACATGTTGCGCGCAGCAGCAATTATGTAAGCCGAGCAGCCGTTTCCCGCATCCCTGCACGCGCGCCGCGCCAGGAAGCCTTTCTCCGTGCGTTTGTTACAGTAGTGATTGTAATACCAGTAGAAACAATGTAGGTGGTACAAAGCATTTTCAGAATCAACGGTGTCAGTCCCTATTAATGTTGTATAAAGGAAATGAGTAATGACTATTGGGGTAGCAGCGTTTGTTATGTTGGATCTGTCTGTTCAACGGATCATAACTTGTGAATACTGCTGTAATAATCACAATGTATATGATCATTGTGAAGGTGTCTGTGTTGCCTACATCTGGTTGGAATAGTACAATATAATTTTAATACTTGTAAATTCTTTTTTCTACTCTTTATAGTGCACTTGCCAATCTTTGCATGACTTAGGAAGTTGTAATTGGCATATGATAGTGTCATTTACTTTTCGTACTATTGTTTTTTTTTATTTCGATATGGAGCGTGGTGTACGTCCATTTTTCAGCAGCATAAACACAGTTGTCTTCTAAAGAACTTCTATTACATTTTCTATGTTTTTTTAAAATGGTTATTGTTTGTGTTCTTTACATCACGCTCTCCAATACCTAACATGACTTTTTTAATTGGTTATTGCTAGGGTACGCTGTTGTTCACTTTGTATGAGGGTATTTCTTCTAAATAAAAAATGTAGGGTAGCGTACCAAACCTGGATTTATTTGTAACAACGTTAAAACTGTTCATTATTATTATAGGATTTGACATTCACTTTACTTTTCCCCAGCGATTAAATTTATCATCACACAGGGGCCACACCTGCAACATAAAATTTCGGAGATATGGAACTAGAGAGTAAAATGGTGTGATTATTTTTATCCAATCATATTAATGCTGGAAACATCATTCATTGGATAAAATAAAATGGAACGTTAAAATTTCAGACAAAAAACATTAATGCGCATTTCAAAGTGGTGATATAGACGTTCATCCAATCACATTTTTCTAGAAAGTTATGTGGTGAAAGGTCACTTAAATTGTTATGCAAAAAAAGTATAAATACTGATGACAGCAATTCCATTTGCATTGCACATTTAGCCGTCGTCAGTCACACTGCTTCATATTTTAAATCGGTGAGTATTTTCATACATATTACACTTTACTCTTATATTTATTTACCTAAAAGGATTATTTTTATCTTTCCATTATCATTATGTTTTCCTCAATTTAGAAATGGCTAACAAAAAAAGTTCAATAACAGCTGTGACCTTCCTAGACCAGTTTGCCAAAGATTTCATACGTGGATATGGTCCGGCTACCAAAGAAGACACAGGTTCTGATGATGATTTCCGGAAAAAATTAAAGTCGATTACATGCAAATGGCTCAACCGTCCTAACGTCGCCTTGTCTGAGTTAGCAGAAACTCTTGAAACAAACTCTCACACGATTGAGGAAAGCTTGCCGTTGTTTGGAGATAAGAAGTTGAACAACATTGTTAAAGGACGTATATCGCAAGTGAAGGAATCCTTGCAGCCGTTTAATAGAAAATCAGACGAAGAGAAGCCGTCAAAGTCGAAATTAAAAAAACTTTCATTGGCAGTAACAGGCGCTGCGCTGCCCGAAAAGGAAGAAGTGGTAAGTAATTTTAAACATTTATTCACTATATTAATAACTAATGTCATAATCTGTTATAATTCTGTTTTTATGTTTAAATATTTGATAAGTACTTAGATCTCGCGTTAAAAACTGGTGCAGCGCTGTACTCCACGGCACTTCACCTAAAATGCGCCCGATTCGTCCACACGAACTTACCCTTTGTTGCAGAGCAAGGTGGAGCGGGGATAAAAAGTTGGAAAACTTTCAAAGACAAACCCATTTTAAAAAATTATTATGATTTGTGCATTGACAAATCCCCAAGCACGTCTGCTTTATCTTCCTCTGCTACAAAGAGGTCTTTATTGGCTATGCTTGCTGACGTGGACGAGGAGGACAGCGTTGCATCAGTTGAACAGCCAGAGACAGAAGAAGAAGAGAAAAGAACCAACAAGAAGTAATCAGATTGGCAACATGTCGTATTAATTACATTGACGGAACAATTATGCACATACACACAGCATATATTGATGCATACACATAGTACATACATACATTTTGTAAACATTTATTAAAATATTAATTAGTGTGTTAAAATGGCGTTAAAGGTCTACTTTAAATAATATCTTGTTATACTTGTACCATTTTCAGAAGCGAAATTTTACGGCGGGAATAATATAGCGCTTCGGAAAGTGGAAAATAGTGCTCTATAATAATTGCTATATACATAACTGATATCTTAGAACAAAGGAATACCTACGCAGAAAGTCAAATTTCACATTCCTATCTTTAGTGAGACATTTATTAAGTTATTCACTAGTTGTCATAAAATTTCCTATTTTCTATTTTTTGTATTACTTTTTTTAATAAATTTAGAAAACGCCGAAGCAATTGACTTCACATACATGGTCGAACAGACGCTGTCACCTGCTACTTCACGATGAAAAAGTATATTCTTTTTTTGTATTAAGTATTATTACATTATAGGATAAATGACTGCATATAACATATGTCAATTTAGATAAAGGAAAAAGCAGAAGGAAAAAGTAAGGAAGATTGAAACAGAAACGATTGGTTGGAAATTCGTAGAAGGCAATTTTCCGTAAATCGCGTTTTCTCACCTACGATAAACCTTGTTCCCTTACAAACAGGAAAGCAAATACGAGACTGGTGCTGCGAATATTCTTGGACCTGGACGTTGATTCTTGGACTTTTTGTCAACAATGTCAAATGTTGCAAAGAAACAAAATGTTTCCTAATTATTCAAATATGAAAAAGTTATCAAAAATTTCTACGTGCGCGTGTACTGACAATAAATATACTGTAACACGAATGTGCAACGTCCCTACGCCCTTGCTGTACCTGAGTGAACAGGAAGAACAACTTCTTTCATTATTCACCGTTGATGTTGGCAATTACAAAAAGGAAAAACATGGTTATCGTGTAAAAACCGCCGGATTTTCCATGTATACGCGTAAAGAGTCAGCTTCAGTGGGAATAGAACATGTGGAAGACACCAAAAGAAGAAATATATTGCAAGCTGCATATAATTTCTTACGAGGAGATTGTCAGTGGTATGGAATGTGGATCAAAAATCCTTTTTGGAAAATCTTCAGAATGGACGGAATAGAATGAGCAATTTGGTCTTGCAAATATTATAACACGAACTTGTGTGACAGCACAATCGAGGGTGCCTCAAGCAGGCTAAGTGGGAAAAAATCATTAATTGTAAAATGTTGTAGTGAAATTGTTGATTATTGCGTAAATTTCGAACTCCTGCAATATCAGTACGATCGTTGGATGTATAAAACAGTTTCTGGTAAGTTTCAATGACACAAGTAATATATCTTTTCATATAAGAAATGCACATTTCAATTTTTTTATAGGTGCTATTGAAAGTGGCAAAACGTTTGGCTCTACTCCAGTGGCATCATTAGATCGCAAAATTTTTAGCAGTGGTTACTGAAAATGGCAACATCGATATTTGCTTGATGCTGTCCGCCAGTTTGGATATCCCAAACTATGACTATTTCACCATACGAGTGGACATTTCCTAAGGTACTTTCACTTTAATTTTAAAAGTTGTTGTACTTTAAAATTACTTTTTAAAAACATACTTTTCGCGGGAAGATTTAAACACTTTTGATTATTATCACGACTTGGTGAAAACTATATAAAAAAATGAAGAAAAAAAATTATTACAATCATTTTGTATGCAAATACAATCCCACATAATGATACGAACATAAATACACAAAAACTAATAAGATATGTGTTTTTAATTACCTAAAATATGTATTTGTGTTAGGTCTGTAAAATACACGATAATTCAAATTAGCCGATAGCCGTTTTTTTTCGTGAGAAAATATCAGTCATATTTCCTTACGCTGATTTTATATGATTTTTTTTCTATCGAAATTTTGAGAATCTCGATAATTCTCTTGGTATACCTCGCGTGTAGCAAACGTGCTCCACAATTTCGCTTCGCAAAAATATAAAACGCATCAAAACTGGCCATTCACAGGAAGCCAACATTCGGTGTTGGCGAAATCTTAAGGCTTCACTTTGGAGTCAGAAAGTGGAAATTTTTTGACTATACTAATTTATCATTTTGTTAAGGTGCTATAGCCAGTGAAAGAATAATAAATGGTTGGTTAATGGTTCTCACCGCAGCAATGGCAACATGCATTTCTTATTGATGCTGTCAATCAATTTGAGTATCCTGATATATTTATTACCATATTTCCATCGGAATGGTACTTTCCCCAGGTAAATATGATAACATGTCATACACAGTGTCATTTGCATACGTCATAGTGTACAAAAAATCCAAAGTTGACATAGAAAATAACACTGCGAACTGCTTTTGAAATGGCATATGAAATACCAACGAAACTACCTTGTAAAGAAACATTTTACTTTGCAGACGTATTAAAGCAAATTGTGCGTGGCTATTTATGTATAGTAATAATAGATGGAAGAAACACTTCTTTTCAGACTGCAGGAAAAAATGATTTTGATAATGTTTACAATTAAAGCAACATAATAAAAGTTTTACACGTCATATGCTTTTTATTTTAGAAACGGCCGAAACAATTTTAAAACATATTTTTTCAAATTTAAGTTCAGTCCCCCAAAATGATATTCATTGTGCTTTCCATGTATGTACGATCGCCTAATTTTTAATTTGATGAAAATTCTTTATTTTAACAAATAAAGATTTTGCTTTAGATCCTTTTAACACAAAAGAGCAAAAATCTCCAACATGATTTGTTAATTAACGAAAAAGATACAAGTATTGAAAACGAAGTATTACGCATAAAGCATCCAGCTGACACCAATGCTGTTAATTTACACGCGTATATAGCCACACTTGCCCTATCATTACGATTTTCAAACGTATGATGGTCGTACCATGACTAGTGCTCGGATATAATCATATGTCTAAGAACAAAATCATTCAACAATACATGCAACGAGAAATTTCAGAAAACGATTTGACATTGTTGCAGTACTTGCGACAGTTTGATTTAAATAAAAAAAAAGAAGTTTAAAGGTATGCAAGATACTGCAACATAGTAATTTTTTCTACATGGCACGGTAATGTGATATCCATTTAAATATTATAGGAAATAATACATTGGTTGGAATTCAATGTTATTCCTAATTTAATACAGAATACTTCTGGCAGCACACGTTGTTGAATGTAAGTTTTCGACAACTTCAGAATTTAACTTCTGTAAATCCATCAACTTTACCCGAAACATTACATAACTTTTTTACTGCTATAACATGTAACCCACTTTCTGGAACGATAAAGAAAAAGTAAAACGGTTTTTGGAAAGATTGGGCAATCGTGATTACTATATAGATACCTTTATGTACTATTTTGATTCTTTGTTTGATACGTATCGTTTATACCAGATAGAAGTTTTAAAGTTAGTATCTTATTTTTGTACATGTGTTTTAACAATTCTAGAAATGTTATAATACATTTTCCTTTATTTAGATCAAACAAACTGTGTGATTTTCAAAACGAAGAAGAGGAAATTGTAACATTTTGTGGCATGCAATTGGCTTCATTAAACTGCTTTCGTAAGTATTTGACTGAACGTGCTACAGAAGGGGGAAACACTGTCCTACTAGTACACAGTCATTTGTTAGGGATTTTCATGAAAATATGGAAAGCTATGATGATAGTAATTATGCCTGGCATCCGCGAAACAAGCCATACATTTTAATAACAGGAGGGCCAGGAACAGGTGGCTATTTCATTATTTATATAAATGTTTTAAATAACTTATTAATGCAATTGATGGGTATTTCTAAAATTTTAGGGAAAGGTGAGGTATTAAAAGAAGTAATTACACATTGCCTTAAAGAAGAAGAAAATTGTCTAGTTGTTTGTCCCACAGGATATCTTTCATCTAGTTACAAAGACATTTTTGGCGACAAAATTACTACGGAACCGGTTCATTCTGCATTTTTCATACCTGTGGATAGTAAAATCAGTTGTAAGATGAATTGGAACTTATGCCATTACGATGTCATCATATTTGACCAGGTCCATATCGCCTTTTCTGTGTAAATAATTGATAACACTTGTAGTAATAATACAAGTTATTATAATTTGCGATCTTATTTATGTCAGTCAAATATCTCAAAAAGTTGGACAGCATATCATACAAAGTATTGATCAACTGTCTATGCATCCTGTTGTTGTATTTTGTGGTGATAAGCAACAACAACAACCGGATAAAGAAGGTTAGGATATTTCATTCATTGCAACATTTAAAGTTTCTTTATGTCTATTGCTGAAAATGCTTTTCCTCATTCCAGATACTGTTCGACTCAAATTATTTACAGTACTCCTGACTGCAGCGATGCAAATATTGCTATGTATTTAAAAGTTATCCAAATACAACATTCTTAACAGTAACAAATTATTCAGTCAATCGAATTGATAAAATAATCACTAAACATTTGTTCCCAAAGGAAAAAGAATTAGTTTCTGTCTTGTTATATGACAATGATGAAAAAGTAAATTTATATACAGGTAAATTGCTGCTACAGTTGAAATTCAGTTGGCAACAATGTTTTTATACTACAGGTGCGCGTGTTGTTATCGCTAGAAATATTTGCAAATATAATGGTGTAGTTAACAGTAAAGTGTGCACTGTTGTAACAATGGAAAGTGTTACGCGGTTTAACAATGGTAAAATAGTAGGCATACAACCAATAGTAGAAGAACAGGCGCATTGCCTATGCAATGACTATTTATAAAGCACAAGGGAAAACGTTACGTAATTGTACCGTATTTTTTTGATAGAAAAACTCTTTCGCCATGTTGTGGTTATTATTCCGGTTACATTCAATACGTCAAAAGGAAAAATAATAATAGTAATAGCATTGTTCGAAACCGGATATTCCATTCACAGTTATGTTAATAATGTCATAAAATTGTTTACAGCTGGGCAAAAAATGTTTACAGTTGTGTTATTTTAACATAAAGTAACAATTTCCAACATACACTATAAACTAATGTGTTGAATAGCACAGATTCTTTCTTTCTTCCCTGTAAAAGCAATTGATAAAATAATAACAGTGAATTATGTACTTTTTTAAAACATTCCTTGCACAATTAGGACATTGATTTGCCTTTTTCTACTATTACTGTAATTAAATACTTATATGTTATAATTATTTGCACAAAATGTAACAGGTAATTCAAAATGTACATTAGAAAATAAATGTCTGAAGAAACTGATATGGAAATTGTACGTGAAAATGACATGGAACAACGTGAAAGAAGAGATTGGTCAAAGTAATGACGGAAAGTAATGTTGAAAAGGATGGTAATTCTAAATTCTAATTTCTTTAAGTAAATAAGTAATGTTACTTATATTACTTTTACTTTTAGATTGCATATTTCGATTTAAAGACTACAAAGAATATCGTAAAATCACCCGGGGCCGACATCGAAAAGAAGTTTTCGCATCTGGTGCCACAATGGTGGAGAAGATAGATAGATTCTAAATGGACAAAACAAATAATTAAAAAAACCATCAGAAATAAAAAATTTAAGACGTAAAGCTGCACCTAAATATATTTTTCCAAAATGTACAAATGTACAGTTTATACAACATGTAGAAAACTTGCATTTCAAAATTTAAAGATAAAAGTAAGCATTTGAGTAAATGTAAGAAGAAAGACACATATTATGATCATTTTTGACTTTTCAACCGTCTGTCATTTTTAAGAAAGTACAACAAAATCCTATATATTAAGTGAGCGATGTGCAAAGGGATATTAAATTCAATGTCATACATTGTTCTATGGCGCTTATCCATATTTGTGTAAAAGTTGAACAGATAACTTTTAACAGAAAATAAGTACTATCCCCGCTCATAGGTCAAAAAACTTTAATAATTTGCTATATATTAAAAGGTGCGAAAACGATAGTAGATAGGTGCAAAACTTTATTAGGGTGAACGGTGAGGTTTCTCTGACGCATTCTTGCCGTGTGAGGAGGTGGAATTTAATTGTTCAGTATGACCTGTGGCACTAGCCATATTAAGACAGGTTCGTCTGTGTAGGCGCTGAAAAAGCGTTAGTAGGTAGGTCATAATCCTTCATTGGGTTACCAATTGGGTCTACGATAAATGCTAAAAGGTTCAAGGGAGTGAAAATTCGAGAAAAGCTGTGAAAGAGGCGTATGTTTTTGGCTATTTATGCTTCTTTGTGTTATAACATTGTGTTATTTACTTAATGGAGATTACCATTCTCTGTTGCAGGGAAAATGATGGTGCACCCGTTTTGGTGCGAACAAGGCGGAGGAGGAGGTTAAACCGAGAGGATATTCGCAAAATAAGGCCTGCTGAAGAAGATAAGGATGTCCATAATGAGTATGTTTAACATTTTGTTTTCTCGCGTTTGTTTTGGTTTATTTTGTACCTCATAATGTAGGAGGCGTTATAAAACCCTGCGTATTATATTTATTTTGTATCTCACAATGTAGGAGACGTTATAAAAATCTGCGTATTATATTTATTTTGTACCTCACAATGTAAGAGGCCTTATAAAAATCTGCGTATTATATTGTACATTTTGAATCTCTTATAATAATACGGAGAGTGTGTCTGTCTGTCCGTAACAGGCAAAGTGCATGTGTTTATTTTCCTTTGATGTCGCCGAAAATCTTACATGTTTTTTCACAATAATAACGAAAATTCTAACAAAGCTGACCATTAATTCTAATTTTCTATTGTTCTAAACAAATTACCTATTGTTTTTAATCTAGAATCCCATCCTGATATTCTTATAAAGCATATTCTTATAAAACAAAACGTCTTTTTTGCCGAGAAAAGCCGCGAGATTTTGTTTGTTTACATTATAAACCACGTGATAAAAATAAAGCAATTTAATTTGCTAAACAAAGTCACGTGATCAAAATAAAGCAATTTAATTTGTTGGAAATTCCAAGTTTCCCCTGACAATCAAAACAAGCGAAAAAAGATTTTTTAAGTTCACGAAGGTGACTGAAGTAGGTTTTACAGAAAGAAGTTTTTATAAGAAAAGAGAAAAATTGAACAGCGAAGTTGCAAAGTGGTATTGATAGAGGGCGTGTATATAGAGAGCTAGGTAAAGAAGTTATTATAGCTAGCTACCTATATATATATTTGTTTACTATACGAGCAAAAACAGCATATATAGCTAGATATATTTTCATCCTTTTTGTCAAGATTAACAGACACGACTTACAACAGAGATCTTTTGTTGTCAAGGATAAAACACGACGACCTAGCTAGAACATTAATTATTAAAAAGTAAGAAAATTCAAATTTATCTTTCCCGCTGGTATTTTTTACATTCTGGCCTGTCACATGTTTTGTTTATAACAAAATTCTTGGATTTATCCTGCGCGTTTCTTTGCTTGCAATGTTCCTTAAGCAAGAAAAACATTACCTATATATTTAAGATCTGAGAAGGAGAAAAAGGATACCGGTTTGTGACTTGATTTTCCGAGTTCCGATATCAAAAAAACAATGTGATTTATTTTATAAGCAACACGTTTGGTTTTTGTTTGTGTTTGTAAATGTTTGGTTTTCTTTGAAGAAGTTTCCACTTTGCACTACTGTATTAGCTATGGCAAAGTTTAGTATATAATGAAAGATTTTAAGTAACTTATGTATCTCTAATTCTTATTTGTTTTATTTTTTTAGAATTTGTGGTTCCAATAGCTAACTAAGGTTTTGTATTTTTACTCTCATGTCTAACCCAGAGAGTAATAACAGTAACAACTCTGTACGTGGTTTTAGGCTTTTTAATAGTGCAGGCAGGTTTGTGTTGCAACGCCCTGAAAATAACCAAAGGTTAGTAGGTCTCATTATGGGCCACATACCAGATATTCCTCAACCAGATATGCTACATCAGGTAAATGTCATACCACGTGTATCAATTATTGATGATGTGTCCTTAGCTAGACGTAGACTTGCACAACGTGTTGCGTCTTTGCGTTGTACTGAAACTGTTGACCATGCCAACGGCAGGCGTCATAATGATGCTGTAGGGCAGGCAGCAGTTCGTAATGCTGAAAGTATTGAGCAAGCTGCCAATAGGCGTGCTCAAAATGCTGAAACTCAAGCTGCTGCACGTTCTTTAGAAAATACTGATGACGCTGCCAATAGACGTGCTCGAGATGCTGACAGGCAAGCTGCTGCACGTCGTTTAGAAAATACTGATCAGGCTGCTAATAGACGTGCTCAAAATGCTGAAAGGCAAGCTGCTGCACGTCAGTTAGAAAATCCTGATCAGGCTGCCAATAGACGTGCTCGAGATGTTGACCGGCAAGCTGCTGCACGTCGTTTAGAAAATCCTGATCAGGTTGCCAATAGACGTGCTCGAGATGCTGAAAGGCAAGTTATTGCTCGACAAAGGCAAAATGTTGGCCAAGTTGCAAATAGAAATGTTGCAGTTCGTGCTCGCAGAAATGCCCCATACTATGATGTTGCACGTCAACATGTATTGCCTAATGTGTATTATTTAGGTGTTATGGACAAAAATTGTGAGTATTGTCAAGCTGTAAAGTTTGAAAATGAAGAGTGTTTCAAATGCTGGCCTAACGGCAAAGTTGCACTTGATAATTTGTCTCCTTACCCTGAGCAGCTAAGGCAACTGTTAACAAATAGTGATACTGCTCAGGCACGGAATTTTCAAGCCAATATACGTAAGTATAATAGTGCAGTTTCGTTTGCTTCATTTGTAGCAAATCTTCGGCCTCCCCCTGGCCGTGGACCACCATGCTTTCGTATCTGTGGTCAAATATGGCATCGTGTTGGGGATCTTCACCCTCCTGAGGGCCAAACTCCTGTTTTTAACCAACTTTATATTTATGAAGCAGGTAGAGCACTCAATGAAAGAATGGCACGTCCTGAAAATAATGGCTGTAGAGAAGATGTGATGCAAATTGTTCAAGATGTAATGAATAGTGTTAGCCCTTTTGCTGCTGCAGGTACATGGCTGAAGTGGAAGCTGATGAAATAGCTCGGGCAGCTGCTGAAAACCGTGTCCCATCAGAAGTACCCATGTGCATGAGAGTTGGCAGTGATCGAAGGCGATACAATTTGCCACATCATGACGAAGTAGCCGCAGTTTTTGTTGGCCAAGATGGAGCTCCTGGAAACAGGGATTTGTTACCTACCCACGTGGAGGCAATTTGCAAAATATCTCTACGTTATCTGCAAATTTGGAGCCAATGGTTTATCCTCTATTTTTTCCAAGGGGTGAACCAGGTTGGTATTATGGGATACCCCATGTTGCCGAACGTGCAACCCGTACTCGAAATACTACTACAATGTTGCAGTATTATACTTACCGTGTAGCTGTTCGGGAAAATTTTAGCCCAATCCATTATGGTAAGAAAGTATTTCAACAGTATTGTGTTGATTCTTATGTTAAAGTTGAGGGTAACAACTTAAATTACATTCGTGTGAATCAAACAAACCTGCGTGTTGACAGTTATGAAGGTTTAGCTGACCACTTGAATGCACGAGTTGAAGAGAGAGGTCTTCAACCAGGACGTATTGTTGTCCTTCCTTCAAGTTTTCAAGGAAGTCCACGTGCCATGAATCAAAACTATCAAGATGCTATGGCTGTCATTGGTAAATTTGGAAAACCAGATTTTTTTCTGACTTTCACCTGCAATCCAAAATGGCGCGAGATTACGGAAAATTTGTTTGCAGGCCAACATGCACATGATCGACCTGATTTAGTTTCTCGAGTTTTTAAATTAAAACTAAATGAACTCCTAAAAGATGTTACTGAAAGGGGTGTTTTAGGTAAAACTGTATCACATGTTTATGTTATAGAATTTCAAAAGAGGGGTTTACCTCATTGTCATTTGTTACTTCATTTAGATCCAATGATAAACTTCGGGATGCAGATGACATAGACAGTGTTATTTCAGCCGAAATTCCTAATCAACAGGAACAACCTGAGCTGTTTGAAATTATTCGGTCGTGTATGATTCATGGACCATGTGGCTATCTGAATCCTAATTCCAGGTGTATGGAGGATGGTGTTTGCACACAAAAATTTCCAAAACATTTTTTAGCATCTACCGTTGCTGAAGTTAATGGATATCCATTGTATAGACGTCGTGATAATGGCATTCGTATCAACGTCAATAACATTGATGTTGATAATCGCTGGGTTGTACCCTACAACCCATGGCTCTACAAGAAATACAACGCACATATAAACTTGGAGGCTTGCATGTCTGTTAAATCTGTTAAATACCTTTATAAATATTATTGATCACGATGAGGTACAGATATTTTTGGATGCTAGGTATGTCAGTGCGCCAGAAGCAGTATGGCGTATCTTTGAATTCAAAATGCACCAGCAATCTCATGTTGTCCATAGACTGCCAGTGCACTTGCCTAATAATCATATTGTTTATTTTCAGCCAGACTAGGTTGAAGAAGCTGTGAACAGAGCTGCAAATCAAGCCACTAAATTAACAGCTTGGTTTGGGCTAAATGGAGAGAATCACATGCTCGCCAATATTTGTATCCAGACATTCCTCTTCATTTCGTTTTCAATAACGACAGGAAAGTTTGGACACCAAGACGAAACTTTAACCTTAAAATTGTCTCTAGAATGTATAGTGTGAGTCCTCGCGCAGGTGAGCTTTTTTATTTACGTATGCTATTATTGCATACGTGTGGTGCAACATCTTATGAAGATTTAAGAACTGTGGATGGTAATGTCGCTGAGACATTTCGTGAAAACTGTTTATTGCGTGGACTACTGCAAGATGATACCGAATGGAACAATACTTTGGAGGAGGCTGTCAACTTTCAGATGCCTCGGCAATTAAGACAATTGTTTGCAATAATACTTATCCACTGTGAACCTTCTGATCCTTTTACTTTGTGGACAAGGTACAAGGGTTCGTGAGGATTATCTTCGCCAAATGAACGAGGATCAAGCTGAGTGCAGGGTGCTTCAAGATATTCATTCTGTACTGGGACAATTTGGTAAATCTCTTACTGATTTTAATCTTCTAAGTTTAGATGAAATACCTCCAGCTGAAAACATTGACATAGCTATGGAGGCTGAAGGAGCTTCTCAACTAAGGGCTCAACTTACTGAAGAACAGACAGCACTAGCTGATGCAGTTATAGAAGCGGTTGTAAATGTTCTAACAATACGGTCCAAAATAACCGATTGTTTTATTTAGAAGGTGCTGGTGGCAGCGGTAAAACATTTACTCATAATTACCTTATTTCTGAACTTTTGGGTAGAGGTTTTTAAGTTGGAACTACTGCATTTACTGGTATAGCAGCAACTCTTTTGAAAAAGGGTACCACCATACATAAACTGTTTCGGTTACCAGTTCCTATTTTAGAAAACAGTACATGCAGCATAACTCCAGTGTCTGCTTATGCTGCAGAGCTACGACAAAAAAATCTCTTTTTACTTGATGAATCTTCCATGATTCCTAAGCATGCTTTTCATGCAATAGATCGTCTTCTTAAAGACATTTGCAATAGCGAACTTCCATTTAGAGGTTAAGTTGTTCTTTTAGGTGGTGATTTTTCACAGTTATTGCCTGTTGTCAGAAAAGGAAAACCAACTGAGATTGTTGACATGTGCTTAAAAAGTTCTCCACTATGGCATTTGGTAACAGAATTTAGATTAACTCGCAACATGAGAACGAGGCCAGGAGAACAAGAATTTGCTGCATGACTTCTGCAACTTGGGAAAGGTGTTTCACCTGTTCGGGAACAACCACCATTCCAAGGTGCAATTGAGGTGCCACCTAATTGTGTGTTACAACAAAATCAATGTATTGTTGATAGCTTGTTTAGGGATTTTCACCCAGAAAATATGGCATCATCTGTAATGCTAACACCTACAAATGATGATTCACTTCTCATTAATGATCAGGTACTGGCGTTATTGCCGGGTGAAGAAAAAATTTATTTCAGTGCAGATGATGTTGTTTGTGATGATAAGGAGGAACGGAATCAATATCCGGTTGAATTTTTAAATAGTATCACACCCTCAGGTATGCCTCCTCATTGTCTTAAATTAAAATCTGGTGCTATTGTTATGTTATTAAGAAACATAAACATAAATAAAGGCTTATGTAATGGCACTCGCCTAATTGTAAGACATCTTCACGACAACTGTGTCGATGCTGAAGTACTCACTGGAAATGCCATCGAGTACTTATTCCAAGGTTGCAGCTTGCACCTTCGGATATGACAATAAACAAGGCACAAGGTCAAACTTTTGAAAAGGTTGGTATATTGTTGCGCAGGCCATGTTTTTCTCATGGCCAGTTATATGTTGCTTTTTTTAGAGTAAAAGCATTTGAAGATGTTAAAGTTAGCATTGTCCCCACCTTCAAACAAGGATGCATTGATGGGAAATGGTATACTCCAAATGTGGTTTATAGCCAAATTCTGAATTGAGAATATTTTTCTTACCATTTGGATCAGAGCATGTATATATTTTTCAGCACACTTTTATCGCCTATATGTCCACATGTTATGTACAACCTTGCTGACGTGGACGTTATAAGTGTGTTGTGCTATTGTACACTATATGTGCGTCTGACAGTCCTACTGTACAGGGACATGAGAACAGATGTATTAGTGGTTTTTAATTACAATGACATGTCAATGCAGTATAAACATTCTTTTGAAGTGTCATTTACTTGGCTATATGTTGCTCCTTAAATTACGGTATATACGCAAAAATTCTTTTTAAAGAAATGGTATTTGGTATATTTTCGTTATCTGCCAAAAAATATATATATATACTCCTGCAATTTCCGCCTCTACTATCAATATATTTAAAACCCACCAATTCTACCTAATTTTCTCTTTTCATTAATTTTGTTACTCTAAGTTATTAAATGATTTAAAATGTGATTTTTAGGCGTTTTTATGCATTGTAAACACGAAGCCTATACTCTTCTGATACAATGTTGACAACATATGACCAAATCTATAGTATTTTTTATAAATATTTTAATAATACTTAATGTATTTTTTCCGGCATTATTGAATTAAAGAGTAGTATATTTTTTTTATTTCATAGTTTT
The DNA here is from genome assembly GCA_030067915.1 of Hydractinia echinata. Taxonomy (NCBI): domain Eukaryota; kingdom Metazoa; phylum Cnidaria; class Hydrozoa; order Anthoathecata; family Hydractiniidae; genus Hydractinia; species Hydractinia echinata. The sequence goes on along the minus strand of JASGCC010000333.1, from coordinate 7,975 downwards.
ATTTTTTACTTGGAAGTTTATAGTTAATTTTTTTTTCGATACGTAAGAAATGTCTTCCAACTTTTTGCCTTGACTAAATAGATTTAGAGGAGTTTTACCAAGTTTTCATATTTTTACTTTTCAGTTTTGTGATTGTAAGTATTTCTTCTTCAGTTTCCTTAATTTTTTTGTCGTATTATCTATTTATGCTTTTCAACACTTGCGTTTTTTCCTTTTAGGTGAAGCACAAAGTCCCATGGCTTGCCTTCCCGTGGCGTGCTTCGTTACGTGAATTATTTCTATCCTAAAAGAAATAATTCACAAACTAAAAGTCGGGGCAGTGGAATGTTAATGTAATTTACCTACAAATTAAAAGATATATTTTTATAACTACCTGAAAAGACATGCCACTATAAAAAAATTACAAAATTTACTTGATTTAAGTTCCTTAGTATTTTCTGTTATATCAAAAATTTACAATTTTAAGCTGGTATTAAGGCAACAACGTTAATCCCAGCTCTCACGAATTCTATTTCTGATTATTTCCTGAATAGTCACAAAATTAAGTTGTGCTGTATTTATTTCTTAGTTCCTTATTTTTTCCCACATAATTTTTGATAAATAAATTTTAGGCTACACAATATTTTTTATTATTATATATATAGAATATTATTTCACATCTAGATTAGTAATACTTAGCTATGGACATTAGCGAAGATGTTTTATTACAAGAGGGTATGTAGCTTTAGTTTCTACAAAGATATTACATTTATTAAATACTACCTTTACATTTAACATTTTTAAAATTATGAAGTGTAAAAAAAATTTGTTGTACCTGATTTTGCGTTATGCTTTTTTGTCTGACCTGTATGTTTTAATTTTAGTTTCACATGATCAGGGGAGTAGTTGTAATGTTGAGTGTATAATTTTTCTCACAAAATCAAGTTTGTATTGTGATGACAATTTCTCATTTCTTAATTATTAAATCTTATAGTTTACGTTTCTTAAGCTGTTTTATTTTGTTTACATTCAAATTGAGTTTTATTGATTTAACCTCTTATGTTATTATTTTCATCATAGAACCTGCTGTAGAAGAAAACAATCAGAATGCGGCTGCTGGATCCACTGGTGACGGTGAGTTTATGATTTTTACAGTAACAGTATTACGTAACTTAAATTTTGCACGGCCGGTGATCACATATGTAGCGTCTTCGTTTTATTCAAAAGTACAATCACGCAGATAATTTTTTACGTATTTTAGAGTCCGATTTAACATACGAATCGTTCCTTAAATACAGGAAAGTCACCAGGGATCCAGGAGCCGAAAGGTTTACCATATATGGAGGTAGAATGGTGGAAAGCATTACGAGGGCTATCATTGGATAGCCCAAAAAAATTTAAAAAATTTAAAAAAAAAATTTAAAAAAATTAAAATAAAATAAAAAATATCAGGAAAGACAGTATCATACAATTTACTGGTCACACAGAAATAGGGGAAATACATTACCAGTAGAAAAATTGGGTCCCTATGTCTGTTACCTTAACTTTCATCAGCACGTGTTCTGGTAATGTGTTTCCCCATTTCAACATTGTAAATAGTTCATTAATTAGTTAATTTATATATTTATTTACTTTTATATTTATTTATTTGTTGAATAAATTAAATTTTAATTCCTTTGTTATTTTGTTAATTTTGTTGATTTTGTTCCTCTAATTATTTATTATTCATTTAAATTATTTATGAAATTTTATTTGTCTAAATCCTTTTCATGTTACGTATTCTGGCAATAGTTGTACTTAACCATAATTAATAGTTTAGTCAGATTCCACATGAGTTTCAGTTTGCATAGCCAGATTTACTTTATACTTGGGTTGTACTCAGAAGTTATATCTTGAATTGAATTGAAATACTCTACACATATATCTTCTAGAACCTATGACATCTTGCTACTAGACTATGAATTTGTGTAGTTATGTTAAGGTGGAGGTAACCCCTTTTTTAGCTGTCCAAACAACTGCATGTGATTATGAATAAAAGTTTTTTTCACTATATCTCCAAAATATAGACCTTAACACGTATGATAATGATTTTGACGTATTATCTAAATTGCTAAATCAGCAGAAATTTTACAATTAAAAATGTATTATAAACAAAAAAAATCGGCTTTTTACAACCTCATGATTTTTTATCAGTTTTTGTTTTTAAATGAGCTTTTGGTTAACATTGTAATTGGTCCATAGTCATAATTAGCTTCTTATTTTACTTCTTTTTTAGGTTGAAGCGCAAAGGCCCGTGACTTGCCTTCCCGTGGCGCGCTTCGTTAAGTGGATTATTTTCTTTTTAAGAAGATAATTCATGAACTAAAAGTCAGGGCATGCCATGTTAAAATTGCATCACATATTTTTGGTATTGAAAAGACTCAAGAAGCATCAACTGCAGGTAACTTACTTACCAATATATTAATATTATACGGTCTGTATGTAACCATTGAATTATCTTTTTACAGGAAACCAAAATTGGAAAATATTATCATCATAATTTATTATCATTTTTTAGGTTTATGGAGGTTTATAGAAAAAAAATTCCCAAGTTCGCTTTTTCGTAAGTTCGTGTCCTTATTTTTACTGTTTTTTTATCATTTGTGGTATGGTTCATAACTATAGAGTGTAAGTAGATTTTCCACGGGCCTTTCCAACTATCAAAAACGCATTTAATTTTTAGTTCTTCTGCTTGAGTGGATTTTCCACGGGTCTTATCGACTAGTGTTTTAATAAAATGAAATAATCATGGCGAAGAAATCAATTTCTGTATTGGGTTCCTTATAACGGAAAACTGTATGTGTCGTAATATTGTGTAATAATTTTATTAAGAGGCTTTTTAAACAACCACCACCAGAGCCACCAATGAACCTGAACGAGTAGCACCCATGCCAGTGCAGGAGGAGGTAGCGCCACCGTACCTAGTTACCTGTTACAATTTAAATAAAGGAATCCTGGAGGCACAATCGAAGTGTTTCAAAGTTAAATTAGTTAACGAGGCATACTGCTACATTCATAATTCCTATGAGAGAGCTTACAAACTAAAAAGTATGAAAAATAATTTACGTGCGTCATCATTTGGTTATGGACAATAACAGTGAAAACCTTTATTTATTATCTTGCCAATAAATGTTTTTTGTTAGTTTAATTCAGTTATTCTTCACATCTTTTTTTAATTTAACCAATTTCTACAACACAGCAGAAAGCATCTTGCATACCAAACAAAAACGGAAATTTTTAAATATTTTTTATGTTTTTATAATCCGCATGCCCTAAAATTCGCGAAACATTTCATTCTTCTATGGACAGTATGTTGATAAATTACAGTTTATAAATAACAAATAATGTTAAACATTTCCATTCAGTAAATTAACCTGTATACTATATCTCCTAATTTGCTGTTGTCGTCGGTGATTCATTGTGACCCTGCGTATTTTTAATGTAGGCTAGATCCTCCTCAGAACTGACGGCACTTATAAAACATTTCTGTTAATTTTTGTTACAGACGCGATTATGAATTAGTTTCGAAAGACTTGTTCCAAATTAAGGCGTAATTGCAATCCTTGAGTGGAGTTTACGAATTACATTTTCATTTGTTTGCATTTTTTTTATTTATGTACTTGTGATCAAGTGCGTAAAACAACGTGATAATCACAGACAAAAAGTAATCGAGTATGTTTTGGATGAGTAAAAAACAAAATTATATTTTAAGATATAATGTGTCTTGTTACTTGGGTACTGCTTAGTGTGTGTAATATTCAAAAATACTCCATAGATGACAAAAATGTTAATCATTTCTGGAATTTTTACAACCTAAAAGCCGTAGCAAACCTTTTTCGTAAACTACTCCTCAAAAATTATCGCAAATTGCATTTTCACCTATGTACTACCACTAATTAAAAAATATTTTATTTATTGTCAATAAATCAACCATTTGCGTCATAAAAGTATTTCTTAGTAATATTGGTACGAAAGTTTAAACCACCATCTTATTTTTTAGAACGCGCCAGAATGGCTCAGAATATATATGCAGGCACACGAGGAGAGAGTTGCAGCTTGGAGGCTCGTGTGGAGGTAATTTGTTGAAATAATAATTTGAAACTCTGTACAGAACTTGGTATACAAGAAAGATTCTGTGCCAGTTCCTTTAGAGAATGTAATTCGATACGTTAAAGAACCTTTAAGTTTAATGACTAACCAAGATAAGAGCCTTTCTAATGAAGCCATCCGGAAATAAGGCGACATTTGTATGAAAGCATCCTTCTGCATTTGGCTAGCCAGGAACTCAATATGTGGAACCAAGGCAGCTGCAATCTTGCTCAGGCTCAACATCTGTGCCTACCCTCTATTGCCAAAGGTTACAAGCCCGCAACAAACGACAACAGCATCAACAGGAAGGCCAACTGGTGATAACGTCACTTACACCCGGACCTAGAACAGCCTACCAACAGCACTCCAGCAAAACCAACTCATGCTGGCCTGATTAATAAAGGGAATACATGCTATGATAATTCTATCCTGCAAGCATTATCTGTAACTCCTGCACTTTGGTCACAAAGTGCATCGGAGTCCTCTTTTGTCCCTCCCCCTGGCCAAGTCCGTCTTGCTGCCTATGTCTCTGTTGTCTAAATCCACCTCAGTTGAAGACCCTTCCGCCTTTCTCCGAGCGTTACAACGTAAGATGTCCAAGTCTAGGAACAACCCATTCAATATTAACACACAGCAGGATGTTCCTGAGATTGAGTTGACAGGGCCATCAGTTATCGCTAACAATATTATTACCAACAAAGTAACTACAACAATATATTGTAATTCATTCCTCTTGTCTTCCAGTAGGGAGGAAAGTATGTCCATATTATCAATTATTATCAATTATTATTATTATTATAATTGTCATGCCAAAAACACAAGCTGAACGTTTAACATCGATCGATAATCGTGCAAAGAAAATCATACGTCGTGATTATGCAACACCTGAAAATACTGACATCCCCTCTATCGATTCAGTTAAGAAGCGACACGCGTGCATGTTTGTGAGAAAGTGTATTAAAAATGATGTGTGAAAACGTTTGCAATTATTTTAAAATGATAACTCATGAGAAACAAACACGCAATAACAATTTTTTGTTGAAACTTTCACCAGTGAAAACTGAGTTTGCAAGGAAGTCAGTTTATTTTTCCGCTGCGAAGCTTTTTAATGCTTTACCAGCTGAAGTACGCAAAGTTGAATCAAGTATAAAGTTTAAGGAATGTTTAAAATTACGGTTTTTGTAACTTGTATATATTAATCATTCAGGCACACTGGCAGCGGGTCACTATTGGGCTTACATAAGAGATCAGGGTGTTAATACATGGTTAAAATGTGATGATAGGGCAGTGATTAGTGTCAAGCCATCTGATCTAAATAACTCCACAGTGTATGTATTATTTTTTGTCAAAATTTAAATAGTGTGAACTCGCACTAAAACGGGAGCACATTATATCAAAAGGGGGAGGGATCTCTTTTTCCTAGCGGTTTGAAATTACCCCTGCTGTGTGTTTTAGATACAGTTTACCGTTATTTACGAGTTCGCTCACTCGCCGCTTTCCTAGAAAGCAATTATAAGAAGCTTTAGCAAGGGGGCTTGGCAATTGCCTTGTCTTTGGGTGTAACGACCCCACTTATAAACCCAGTTCTGTAGGGAGGCTAGTTGGCTCTGCTATACCTGATATTAGGAAGAAGCTATATAAGTGGTTTTCATTTCTATCTTTCTTGTTTCCGTGACTTTACATCACGAAGTACTTCACTGTCTTCAGGTTGGTCCTGACCTACGGCTGGTCCGAAGCAAATGGCTGGTCCAAAGCGACAAATACCCGTGTAAGGCTGAGTGTTGGGATCCAGTAACACATGTGGAAAGCTACTGCCAGGTTCACAAGTCCTGGCGCTCGGGTGGTTGTCTGCTCATATTTATAGTTTTATATTTATTTATGTTTTATAGTAAATTCTTTGTTGTATTGTTGTCTTAATGTCTGTCCTCTGTTTTCATGTTGTCTGTTTTTGTGTAACGACCGTTAGTTGTAAGTATTGTATTGTGTAGGGTTGTTTGGTTCAATCACCTTGAATCTACAAACTATCCTTGCAAAAAGGGAGATCTTGCACTGCGTTTTGATCTTTAGAGGGTGTAACCTCTACAATTTTAACTTCAAGGGTCGTTAGACGAGTTCCATCATCACAGCTTGCTGTCTTGTTATCTCATAATCATGTTTACTTGTTTTACTGCCTGTGTTAGCGACAATGTAAAATATATTTTGTCATCATCCGTCCATAATACACTTCACTATTTCTCATAAGTACCAAGTATAAAAGAATTCCATAAGTCCATTTTACTTTTGTTTGTGGAATAGCTAATACCATGCATACTGAAAGCTAGCTCTTTTAATAATTATTTTTCATCAATTGCTGACAATATAAGAATGGGCATCTCTCTCTTCCTTATTAAAAGATTCTGTTCCTAATTCAATGTTTCTTTCACCAACTGATGATATTGAAGTTCTCCATTGTATTTCTTCCTTGGACCTTGGTAAATCTTCTGGGCCATTTAGCATTCCTGCCCAAATTTTTTCTACTGTTAAAACTGAATTATCTGTTCCACTCTCTAAACTTATAAATTTGTCTTTTACTTCAGGCATTTTTCCTTCTAATTTAAAAACTGCCAGGGTTTTCCCTATTCATAAAAAAGGATCCAAATTGGAACTTACAAATTATCGACCTATATCCTTACTTTCAAACATTGGTAAGATATTTGAAAACTTATATATAAACGGGTGTATGGGTTTCTTGAAGCTATAAGCAACAATTTGGTTTCAGAAAAAATTACTCAACCTCTCAAAAAATTATGGATGCTCTTGATAAAGGAAATTATGCATGTGGATTGCTTTTGATACTGTTGATCATGAAATTCTGCTTACAAAGCTTCATCATTATGGAATTCGAGGTAATGCTCTCTCTCTTCATTTAGGTCCTACTTAATAGGACGTCAACAATTTGTATCTTTAAATGGAGCTAGATCAGCAAATAATCTTACCAGACATGGTGTCCCTCAAGGCTCTGTTTTAGGACCACTTTTATTTTTAATTTATATAAACGACTTAAATTGTGCGATTAACTATTCTATGGTACACCACTTTGCTGATGATACAAACCTCCTGCATTTCAGTGACTCTTTGAACAACTGGTCAAACAAATGAATTTAGACCTCAAGCTTCTCTGCCATTGGCTGAATGCTAATAAGATTTCTCTTAATGCTAGCAAGACAGAGTACATTATATTCAAACATGCACATAAACCTCTTAATTATGATTTTAGGCTTCTCATCAATGGCAAAAGGCTTATGCCTAGTGATTCTATTAAATATATTGGTGTTCTATTAGATTCTGATTTAAGCTGGAAGACTCAGATCAATAATACTGTTGCCAAGCTCAAGAGGGCTAATGGAGCTTTAGCTAAACTTCGTCATTTTGTGCCTCAAAATGTCCTTATCCTAGTCTACTATGCCATTTTTCATTCCCACCTGCAATATTGTAATCAAATTTGGGGTCAACCAAACAGTCTTGATGTTAATCGTATTGCTGTTTTACAAAATTTTGCTATCAGACTAATGACTTTTGAATCTCAAAGAGCATCATCTAGTATGAACTATAGCAATCTGGAAATCCTCAATTCAATGATATTGTCCAGTGTCAGAACATTGTGTTTTTGCATAAGCTCTTTTCATTGATAAAATGTCTGCTACTATCCAGAATACTTTTGCGGTTGACTTCAACCATGCCCAGAGCACTCGTGCAGAAAAGGCTGGCTTGATCAATCTTCCTACTGTCAAACCGTTTGTTTTGGTAAAATTCTATTAGATTTAACACTAATATTTTATGATAATTTGAAATAAAATAATCCGTACAATTGCTGCAATAGCGAGAAGGG
>JASGCC010000332.1:0-212276 GCA_030067915.1 Hydractinia echinata | reverse complement strand
ACTTCCAGGAGCAAGAAGATGATCCGAGCCTATATCAAGTTGAGGAACATGACACTTATCATAAGATTATATTATTTCAAAGTGATTATGACCACCCAAAACATCTTCCTGGACTGGTGGCAGAATCTTGGAATGCTGCTGTTCTTGACAGTGGTGCTACGAAAACAGTTTGTGGTCGTAGTTGGTATAACACTTTCATCGAAAGCCTTTCCGAAACTGACGTTAAAAAGGTAAAACATCACCTGTTTCCAACGTCTATCGCTTTGGAGATGGAAATGAAGTCACATCTACCCAGACAGCCACCATACTGCCTTTCTTGGTCTCCGTGAAATGGTATTTCCACTAACATTGTTGAAAAAGACATTCCACTACTCCTTTCTCGAGAAGCTATGAAAAAAGCAAACATGTCCATTGACTTCAAAGATGATACTGCGTCAGTATTTAACACTGTTGTGAACCTCAATGTGACGAAGAGTGGTCACTATACAGTTCCACTCACCAGACAACACAACTCTTGTCCATGGTTGATACAAAATGCGAACCAAACATTGTCTTATCTGTTCAGGAAGCAACATCAAAGCATAACCAAGCACTGAAGATACACCGTCAGTTTGCGCATGCACCAGTTCCACAACTCATCAAGTTGGTAAAATCTGCTGGCGACCCCTGGGCACATGATAAAGAGCTGGAGCAAGAGCTGCATGCTGTTGGCGAAAAATTGCCAAACATGTCAACAGTATGGCAGAGCTGCACTCAGACCCGTTGTTGGTTTACCATCAGCCAACAAATTTCTAGACACTGTTGCATGGATCTGAAATTCTATCGTCAAAAGATATCGCTACATATGATCGACCACGCTACACGTCTTTCAGCCTGTGTAAGAATTCCTTCCAAACGTCCTGAGCACATCATAAAAGGGATATTCTCCAACTGGATCAGTGTTTATGGCACTACAGATAAGTTCCTATCTGATAATGGGTGGGAATTTATCAATGAATCCTTTCTGGAAATGTGTGAACAATGAACATCAAAGTGAGAACAACTGGAGCTGAATCTCCGTGGTCCAATGGCCCTTGTTGAGCGTCACAACCAAATTATATCCGCAATGCTGGACAAAGTTCTGGAAGATACCGACTGTGATTTCGATATCGCCCTATCTTGGTGTGTCAATGCCAAGAATTCCCTCACCAATTGCCATGGTTTCAGTCCATATCAACTGGCAATTGGAGGCAATCCACGCCTCCCTAGTGCTTAGAATAATGAATTGCCAGCATTGACTGCAGATATACCAACGAGTGATATACTTCGCCAGAATTTAAATGGTCTATACATGCCGCTAGAGAGGCCTTTATGCACCATGAAAGATCAGAACGACTTCGCCGTGCCCTTTCAAGCAATACTCGTACCTACAGTGATGTTGTTATTCTCACTGGAGATATTGTTTACTACAAGAGAACAACGAAACAAAATGGAGAAGACCAGCTACAGTTTTAGGGAAAGATGGACAGCAAACACTGCTCAAACATGGTGGCTATTACATCAGAGTACACCCTTGCCGAATACAAACATATCTGTGAGGAAGAGGTTGATTTCGTGGACGCATGGAACGCTGATTATCGTTTTGATGTTTTTTATCGGGGCAATCTGCAGCCCAATGATAAATTGATTCGCAAATTCTGCAACGACTGATTTGCCCAGTGCGTGATGGTGGATTTTTGGAACTTGGCACAGAAGAGTATCTTTTCATCGGTTGTTGGTTGTTTGTGTTCGTCTTTGAGGATAGCGTTGATAATCTTGATTTACTATGTCTGCCAGCAAAGTATGTTGGATAACATCCGTCATGTCAATGTTTTCATAAGTACTTCATTAATTTCATGGACTTGTAATGAATGAAGTTGAAAGCTCTTTATCTGGGAAAATTTTTAAGTTGGGCTTCATGTTGATCAATGTAAGCTCTGTACCGTACCTTTGGCCAACTTTTCATCTTGCTGAGAGATTTGCTGATTTTAAGGCTTGTAAGCAAGGAGATCTTCGATATAGTGGTACCATGGCTCTGCAGTTTGAATACAACTTTTCAAAACTGGTGAATGTGTTCTTGAATGGAAGTTTCAGATGTCCGCTTGTAAGTGTCAAACTTATCCAGAGCTTCGAACTTCTCTAATGTTGTGTCTTTCAAATAAGTTTAATCTAACTTGTCTAAAACCTTTTCCAATCCATCATCGCTATTAATGATTTCTAATTCAAGTTCAAGTACGGCTTCTTCAGCCGACCCATCTAATGTCAATAATACGGCTGCTCCGTGCTTCTTTTTCTCGAGTGTGGTGAATGAGGACCAGATATTCACTTTCTTTTTCCAATCACTGTATAATGAACTTTTAGACAACAAGGGAGGATTTTTGTTTGACGACATTTTGTATCCAAAAACCGTGTAACATCCAGAGTCGGGGATCTTGTTCCAGCTGCTACCACTGTTAGAATGAAATATAACACTTACAGTTAGTTTGATCCTGTCCAACTAGATTGATACTTTGGTGATACTTCTGTTGATATAAACTCAGCGTCCCATGCAGCTGTATTAGTTAGATAACTATAATGAGAAGATACAACTATCATTATCTATATCAATTCTTTCTCTAAGTAACTTATCAATCACTCTTTCAATAACTTTCATTACTTGATCAAGCAACTTCAAACCTCTATAGTTACCCCTTTCTAATGCATCACCCTTGCCCTTGAAACAATTCACTATTACACTCGACTGCCACTCACTCGGAATAGCACCATCCTTTATAATCGGGTTAGCAAGACTTGTAATAAGCTCAACTCCAATATATCCAGATGCTTTTACCATCTCTGCAACAATACCTGATACTCCTGCAGCTTTGCCAATCTTCAATTTCCTAATAGCCTCCACTACCCATTCTGTCTTGATCTGCATAGCTGGCCCTTCTACAACACCATCATCAGACAAATTATCCTCATCCCAATCAAACTCAGTGTTAAGCAACCTCTGATAATAATTCTTCCAAGCTACCCTTTTCTCCTCCTCTGTGCTAGCCAAAACACCTTCATCATTACGTATACACTTCTCACCTACAACATCTTGATTAGTATTCTTCATTTGCTTTGCTATCTTGAATACCTCATTGCGCTGGTCTTCCCTTCTTAACACATCTGCAAATCTGTTTCTCTCTGCTTCTGATTTTGCCTTATACACTGCTGTACGAGCACGACGCTTAGCTTCTAAGTAAATATTTTTACTACCACCTGACTTCCACTCTTTCCAAAGTTTCCTCTTTTCCTTTATACACTGGTCAACCTCATTATTCCACCACCAGGTCTGTCTATGTCTAGCTGGTCCTTTCGTCCACCCACAGGTATCATCAGAAGCTTCTAGAAGACAATTCTTCAAAGTAGTCCAAGTACTTTCAACATTGTCACTATCACATTGACCATTGTGGGCTAACTGCTGAACTTTTGCACTAAATTGTCTTGCTACAATCTCTTCCTTCAGCTTCCAGACTTTTCGACGGGGCCTGTACTTTCCCTTGGCTTCTTTAACACTCTTCAAGATAATATCACAAACCAGCAACCTATGCTGGGAAACACACTCTTCCCCCGATATAACTTTCACGTCCTTCACCACTTTCTTGTCTGACTTTCTAACCAGGAAGTAATCTATCTGTGTCTTACAACCACCTGACTCATATGTTATCAGCCTACTCTGTCTCTTACTGAATGATGTGTTGCAAACCGCCATGTCCGTTGCCATTCCAAACTCAAGCAATCTCTCCCCTTCCTTATTTCTGCTCCCAAATCCATAGCCTCCATGCACACCTCTATAACCTTCAGATGACTTCCCAACATGACCATTAAAGTCGCCGCCCACCATGACAAGTTCAGTGTCTCCAAACTTTGATGTGACTGCTATTAACTCATCATAAAACTTATCTTTATCTTCCTCACTGAGTCCACACTGTGGAGCATAAACTGACAGAAAAGTGACAATCCTATTACCTATCAAAAACTTTATCACTATAATACGACTATTAACACGCATAACATCTATTACTTTTTCTACCCACTTCTCTGCAACGAATATGCCAACTCCTCCATATCCATCACTATTACCAATCCAAAAAAGCTTATACCTTGCCCTCCTACCTTCCACAAATCTCACTGAAGCTCCTCTCCACCTGACTTCCTGAACACAACACAAATCAACAGATCTACGTTCTAACATTTCAACTACTTCACCTGCTCTACCTCTCAGAGTACCAACATTTACACTATCCATCCTCAACCTAGTGTTATCTATACCTTGTGATGTGATAGCTGGGTAACGGTCTGACGATGCTCACACCTGACATCTGTCCTACCGTGCGCGACACCTTCACTCCTTAGAGTTCCAGCCCCGTTTACGCAGTTTGTCTGATCAACTATTCTTACGGCCATTAATAAAGAGTTTTGGCATTGTTTTACAGCTGGATGCCCTTCCTAGCGCCAACCGTTCACAGACCGGACTGGGTGTTTTTTAAAGTGACACCATCACTATGTGGCATTTCATGGGACTTCCACAATCGCCCCTTTAAACTAAGGTATGGTGGAGGACGTTCAACTCCTCTCTTGTCTCTTAAAGAGACCCTTCACCCTCTTAACATACGAAATAAACTCCTTATGGTAGTGCTAATAATGACACTTTCAAAATTTTAATACAAGAACAGCAACAAACATAAATCTATATTTTCCCTTTAATTATTCACAGCAAATTTTAAAAATACTTAAAGAGATAAAAACTGTTCGCGAAAATAAATTGCAGAATTTGCGAATATTTGCTATAAAGTTGTGCGAAATGGAGAATAAAAATTTGGGCTTCAACAATTTTTTTTTGTAATTGCAAAATTATAGTTTTGCAAATTAGTAACCTTCTAAATAACTATTTTGCTTATATTTTATATCTGGTATTTTGGTCGTCTAATGTAATTGAATTTATTTTATAATTTATTTCAAAAATGGAGCTAAACACAGTTTAGCTCATGTTAATTGCAGTTTCCAGTTGGGTTGCTAGCTGGTTGGGTGAACTAAAATATAAAAACACTATTGTGAGCTTCAAAATTGGTGCATGATGTTTTGTTTACCCACATTGGGTATTGTCTCAATTAACCAGGCCAATGAGCCTAGCCTCTGTTACCAATGGCCTATAAATTAAGAATTTCACATCACATTGGCCTCTGACCTAAGCTGACAACATTGTCTTCAAAAAACAACGAAAGATTTCATATAGCTAGCTCCACGTTTTCCAGAAGCATCTATATTGTCTATCACTGCCATCTATAGTACATCATCAACTCTATCAACTCTTTGGCTTCAATGACATAATGGCATCAAATAGCGGTAAGAAAAGCGTTTTGTTTGAAAAACATGCTGCCGCTGTGGAGCCTCATCTGCGCACGTTAAAAGATTGGGTGCAACTTGGCAAGGAATCCCTTGTTCTAATTTCGAACTCATACAACATGCATGTGAAGGGTTTAACCATGACTCAGCTCGGCCAAGCTTTATTTGACAAATTTCGGCGCGAAGCAAACCCCTTTTCATCAGTCGATGATGAGTCAAGTCCCACGAGTTTCCTCGACCAGTCTCATGCAAGTTTTCATTCTGGGGAAGATGGTCCCAGCAGCCATGTTGGACAAGAGAATAGGAAGCGCGGCGTAGCTACTGTGGAGGAGAGTGACGTTCACCAAGACGACCCCCAGGAACCCAAACGTACACGTGTGGATGCGGACTTTTCGAACTTTTCCCACGACATGAAAGTTTTTTTGCGAAAAGAGCTGCAAAATTTAGTCAGCACCCAGAACTTTGTTTCGCCTCAAGGGCAAGGCCAGCTGCCTCGTCCTCCCCTTTTTGACTTTTCGGCCGCCGGTTCACTCTTGCCGCATACTATCCATAATGGCGGGTCTAGCGATGTTGACTTCCAGCAGGCCAACGTCGTTCGCAGCGAGGCTCTGCAGCATGACGCTACTGTTCTGGATCCTATTTCTAGTGTGTGTCTCCCGCCCATTCCCAAACGGTTTTTGGACAAAATTAAGTCGCGTGAGTACGTGAATTTTGCCTCCATCTCCACACTCTTCTGTTTTGTGTACTTCTCTTCCCATGGACGATCTGGGGGAGTTCGATCTGAATATCCAAAATGTGGAGGGTGCCCCCAAGGTGTCCTTATCCCAAAAAATGGCAGGGAAGGGTAAGGTTATATAAGGATTTTAATTCTTGGGTTTCTGCCTGGACAACCTATATGAGGTGCATGGTTTGGTTTTACCCTCATCTTGTCCAACAAATGTTAGCCTACCAAACCTTCATTAGCCAGTTTGCCTCCCAGTACGCTTTTGCGTCTGTTTACACATACGACCAACTTCACCGGTTGCAGCTGGCAAATAATCATTCCCATAGGTGGGATGTTGTTGACGATGCACTGTTTAATATGCACCTTAGAGGGGCCCCCTCAGTGTTGTCGCAGAAGGTTTCCCCTGTGGGACCTCCAAGATGTTTTTCTTGTAATGGCCCCGGACATTTTGCTTCACATTGCCCAAATAGGTTTGGGTCGCAGTCATCGCCCCCACAGTTTCGGAATGCCCCTCCTAGAGCCTGGCCGCCCACACATGGCAACCCCTGCATTCGCTTTAATCGAGGGCTGCCTTGTCGATACCCCTGCACCTTTGTCCACAGATGTCAGAACTGTTCCAAAGAACACCCAGCTACGCAGTGTCCATCCCGGCCCTCTAAGTTTGGTTCCAGATAGGTTTTTTCCTATCACATCTTTGGTCACAACACCCATTAAAGTTCACGTTTTAAGTCACTTCTTAGCCTCTCACCCTGACAGAGCTCTAGTAAATTTTATTATTTCTGGTTTTACATTTGGATTTAGGTTAGGATTTGACAACAGCACATTAGCCTCGGCCATCAGAAACAATAAGTCTGCCTACCATCATGGTGAGAAAATTGAGACAGCAATTTTAAAAGAACTTAACAGGGGACATACTGTGGGGCCATTCATACAGGAACCCCTTTCTAATTTTCACTGCTCACCACTTGGGGCTGCACCGAAAAAGGATGGCACTGTTCGGGTGATTCTTGATCTCTCCTCCCCCAGAGGTTATTCCGTTAATGACGGCATAAGCAAAGACAATTATTCGGTGCACTATAGTTCTTTTGATGAGGCTGTTAATTTAATTAAGTCCTTAGGTCAAGGCTGCTACATGGCAAAATTAGACATTAAGCATGCCTTTAGGCTCTGTCCAGTTCATCCCGATGACTGGCATTTACTTGGCTATCAGTGGGAGAATAGATTTTATTTTGATGTTGTATTGCCTTTTGGTGGCAGATCATCTCCATTTATTTTTAATAATTTTGCAGATTTACTTACCTGGATTTTCATTGTCTTAGTGTACATAAAGAATTTAAAACACTATCTTGATGATTTTATCACTGCTCACCTTTCCAAATTACACTGTCAATTTTTCGTTCACACCATTATCAAAGTTTTTTGATTACTTGGCGTCCCACTGGCCCCTGGGAAAATCATTGGTCCAGTACAAGTTATTACTTACCTTGGCATCGAGATAGATACCGTCAATCTTATGATTAGACTCCCTAAGGAAAAGTTTAATGACCTTATGTCTACCTTGCTGAAATGGCAATCCCGGAAAAAGTGCACCAAACATGTTTTGTTGTCCTTAATTGGGTCCCTTTCCTTTGCTTGCAAAGTGGTAAAATGCGGTCGGATTTTTCTGCGCCGCTTGATTGACTTGTCCACCACGGTGCATCAATTGCATCATCACATTTCTCTATCGTCGAGGCACGGAAGGACATTGACTGGTGGCTGGAATTTTTGCCATCCTGGAATGGGGTTGCCTTATTCCAGTTGGATACCATTTCATATCATAGGGCTGACCTCTATACAGACGCGTCAGGATTAGGTCTTGGAGGATATTATGATGGTCGCTGGTTTTCGTTACCCATTCATTTTCAGCAAGACTATAGTATCAGTTTTTGCAAGCTATTAGCCATTGTGGTTGCCACATTTTGCTGGGGTGAAAGTTGGGGTAACAAGGAAGTTGTTTTACGTACAGATAATGAAGCGATTGTTCACATCTGGCAAACAGGGTCGTGTAAATGCCAGTACATCATGTCATTGATTAGAAAATTGTTTTTCTTTACTGCCCAGCGGAATATCAATCTCCTGTTGTGTCACATAGCTGGCAGTTCCAACACTTACGCTGATCTCCTTTCTCGATTACAGGTTCCAAAGTTCAAAGCCATATGCTCAGAGGCAGAAGTTTCTCCTACAATTGTCCCCAAGTCGATCTCGGAGTTCTTGGACACGTTATGAATCGCTACTTGATTTCAGCACTTTCACCTAATACTAGGTCTACATACCTATCTGGAATTCGCAGCTTTCAACGGTTTTGCAACCAAATTTCTGCACCAATGTTTCCACTTAAAGAGCTTACTCTGCAACTTTTTGTTACGTTTCTTGCTGGACGAGTCAAATTTTCCACAATCAAAGTGTATTTGTGCGGTATCCGATACCAAAGCAATATTTGTGGTTACAATGAAAAACTAGTCTCCATGCACAAATTGTTCTATGTCTTACGAGGTATTAGACGTTGTCACCCTCAAGTAGTCAGTCGTCGGTCACCCATCACTCCTGCTCATCTACATGAAATGTTGACATTTATTGACCACACCCAGTTTTCTCCTCATGACAAAGCCTTGTGGAAATGTATTATTCTTGTTGCCTTTTTTGGGTTTTTACGTGTTTCGGAATATGTTTGTCCCTCCAATTCCTCGTTTGACCCAGCCATCAATCTGGCACCTTCTGATTTTACTTTTTCTCCCTGTGGCAAAGTTATCTTTTTACATATTAAAGCATCCAAAACAGATCCCTTTAGGCAAGGAATCAAAATCCGCCTGGCCAACATTGGAGGAAAATTATGTCCCGTTAATGCAATTAGACAATACCTACTGTTTCGGGGTGGCACACATGGTCCTTTGTTCATCCTCTCCAGTGGCGATTTTGTGACAAGGAAATATGTTTCAGCCTTTTTAAGTATTAGCCTTAAAAACAATTTAGACCTGAATACACATAGTTTTCGGATCGGTGGTGCCTCTGCAGCGGCCTCTTGTGGTTTATCAGAATCCGTCATTAAAATTCTTGGTAGGTGGTCTAGTGACTGTTATCGGCGATACGTGCATGTCTCGAACAACGCTTTGCTAGAATGGAGCAGTAGTATGGCATGCCTTAGTGGCGTTACTAAATTATGGGACACACAATTCCTGTAACATTGGGATATATATTTGTTTTTGTGTGGCATTTCCCTGATGCTGTTGTAGTTATATTTAGACGTTATGGGTGTCGTTGTTATGATAATGTACCTGTAAGGAAGTTGTACATATATTTAGGACAGGGTTCTATTTGTGCCCTGGTTGATGTTTGTGAAAACTGTTATCTTCACTCCCATATACGAATTTTTATTTTTTATTTCACTATAAATAATGTTCTTTAGAACATTGTAAACATAAGCAATGTCATGTGGTAGGACTTAAGAATTTGGGGAAATTTGGGGATGCTGGGCTGCCTTCGTCAGCCTTCGTTTTGTGGTGTGTGCGTACTCATGAGATAAGGGCAATTTTACACGAATAGTTTTAAAAAAGAGAGAAATGAAACAATGAGAAGTTGTAAAAAAGAGAGATAAAGGAAAATACAAAAGTTGCAAAAAAGAGAGATAAAGGAAACAACAAAAGTTGTAATAAAATAGAGAGAAAGGAAACAAAAGAGAGAGAAAAGAAAACAACGAAGGACTGTTGTAAAAAAGAGAGAGAAAAGAAAACAACGAAGGACTGTTGTAAAAAAGAGAGAGAAAAGAAAACAACGAAGGACTGTTGTAAAAAAGAGAGAGAAAAGAAAACAACGAAGGACAGTTGTAAAAAATTGTGAGAAGGGAACAACGAAGGACAGTTGTTGAAAACAAATACGCTTTATGAGATTAGGATAGGTGTCACGGAGAGTGTTATTAAACACGCGCAGGAGAGTTTTGTGTCATTTTGCTTGCCCAGTATCCTCACCCCTTTTCGCCAAATATCGCTTTATATTAACATCACAAAGTCGTTAAATGAAATACATTTGTCTTTCTAACATTGTGTTTTTTCCGGAAACATTAGCAATTAACTTTGTATTAGTAAAGTATCTGTCATTTTGCTTTTAAAAAGTTTTAATCATACTAATATCTAATGATATTACAACATGTCTAAATATTATAAGAACTATTATATACATATGAAACACATGGGAAGATAGCCTTTTTATGTTTTTAATGGCATAAAAGTATTAACATTAAAAATTAGAAAAATTAACTCAACTTTGGTAAAAGAATTTAAAATACTATATGTAAGTTAAATTATGACTAAAATTTGTTTTTACTAAATGTTTGCTCATATGTAACATTTAAAATATTTTCTGATTTCTATTTCTTAAAAAAACGTAATTGTAACAGAAGCATTACGTAAATATTTTTTGATTCTCAAATAAACTTTTAAGGTAGAATTTCTATTTACAAAAAGGCCGGTTGCATTATTAGTGATGTGAAGAACTTCTGTTGGATGTAATACGGAATCATTAAATAAATACCAGACTCAAAGCTTGCTATAAGGTGACATTCTCCAAGTGGCTTATTGTAGAAACAATCTTTTGTACTTTTTGTAACAAGATCTGCTCAATACATCGTACATGTACCACTCTGCACTATCATTACTTTTAATGTTAGTATGGGGTAAAACCCGCCATTTTGTGTTGTTAGAAAATATATATCTAATAAGCCTATACAACGCTTTGGGCGAAAATTTGGCTCTCTCGTGGCAACGTGAAGTTAGCAACATCAGCAATGCTGCAAGAAATTTGTATATTTTATTTCCAATACTGCCACAAATGTAAACTTCCTGTGACTGTTATTAACTATGTTAAAATTTTATATTTAGGACTATATTAAAATTTATATAGTAAAATGGCTTTATCGAAAGTTGATATTGCTGCGATATTGGAATGCAAGATTTGTTTAGACACCTTTTATAAACCGAAGCATCTTAATTGTGGTCATGCATACTGTAAAGATTGTCTAGATGGCGTTTTGGTGTTTCAGGATAATGGAAGTGCTGAACTGCCCTGTCCATTAAGATGTTCTAAAAAGACAATAGTTGATCAACATGAAACAACATCTTCTTTGGCAAATGTATATACCTTAACTGACCTTTTGGATAAAATGTAAGTGTTTGAACATCTTTTTAACAAATGCATATGATAATATTTTAAAAATAGTTTCATTATTTGTAAGTTTTTAGTTTCTGTTGTAATTTTTAACATTGTAGTAAACGTTGCAAACGATAATGTTGCAACAAATGTCATTTGCAGGATAGGTTCTTCTTCATAAAAATTCAGAGTTACTTCCTCTGTTAAGTAGTAAATTTTTGTTGATTGAAGTAAATGGTTGGTTGTACGAGGCGTGTGTAAGATGTGTTATGGTGTATGGTAGTGAGTGAGGGTGATTTAATATAGTCTAGATAAGGTTAGGAGAAGATCATAAATTTACTTTGCTTAACCCATGGGAAATAAATGTTAATCCGAGAATGATGACAATGTTCACATGTTTCTTGTGAAATTTTCCTTTACAAATTCAATATTTTTTCCCTGTTTATAAGCTAATCAAGTTGAATTAATTTATACTAACTCTTTCGTTCCTCAGATGTTTGAAAATGTTCCTCACATAGTCATAAAAGTTGCTTGTTAACTTTTAGAGTCAGTTTTGCTAAACGTCTTGTCAGACTTTCCAATATTTTTAATTTTCTGAAAGAAATGAAAGCATTATTATCAATAATGTGACTTCATGCAATTTGAATATATCATAAGAGATTTCAAATTCTTTTGATTGATATTTTTTAGAATTCCTTTCCCCAAAATTTATATAGCGATTGGTTATTTAAAACGTACGACAAAACAGAAGATAGGGTATGAGAATGGAAAATTACGATTGATATTGTTTTTTCCATAGGTCAGTTAGTGGAAACGTTAAATTTTTATGTCAGCAAAGTGAAGAATGCAAACAGATTATCAGCTACTCCTGTACGACATGCAGTGCAAAGATCTGTGATAAATGTCACAACATGCATTCTTGTGCAAACAAATCTTTTACCAATATCAGTTTTAATGAAAAATTGCAGCAACTCCAACCATTATGTAAGCAACACAACTCACTTGCAAAATTTGTCTGTATTGATTGTGAAAATCTGTTTGTATGTGTGTATTGCACACACAGACAACACAAGAATCACAGAATAAAATCGATTGCTGATTTTGGTTTGGAAGCAAAACAATGGTTCCAGTCGTTTATCACTTCATTCGATGAAACGAAAGTTGTGTTGGAAAATTTAACAAGAAAATATGATGATGCTGTAAAAAATGTTCAGAAAGAAAGAGAAGTATTTGCTCTTAAAATAAAAGAAAGAAAGTTCAAACGAATTGAAGAGTATCTCAAAATGTTAAATAGAGAAGAAACAGATCTATTGAAAATATTCGATGAGAAATCAGAAGAATTTAAAGCAAAGTTGATTTCTGCTGGTTTTGTCGACAATGCGATAGTAAAAGAATTTACAGATTACGTACAAGGTTTTAATTTAAAATCTCATTTCGAATTGGTTGCTGAGAAATTGGAGATTGAACGCCAACTTCGCAGATTATCCTCTCTCCCAAAAACTATACCAACATTTAATTCACATTTGCTTCAAGTGAAGAAAGAAGATCATTTTACAAATCCATTGGGTAAAATGGAAATTTCCCTTCATGACATCACTACTGTCGGTATAAATTCTAGTGAATGTTCTGTTTATAAAAACTTGATTCATGAATGTGAAAGCCAACCCGACCATTCGCAATTAGTAACTGATTTAATGAACTTAGTTGAAAGTTTGAAAGGTGAGTTTTCCATTTTTATAAACTGAATATTCATGAGAAAATAATTCAACTTTATTAATTATTTACCTGTTTTTTTTTAGAGTACGAGAAACCCACTGCAAATGCAATTCAAGCTTCTGCGAAAAAATTAAAAAGGTTAGTATGTATATATAAATTCGACAAAGCATTCTTTCATTATGAATTTTAACGCGGTTTTGGACCCCATGTCTAATTTATGTGGCTAGAAAGATTTCTAAACACTAACCACAGTGTTTTTTCTTCTTCCAAAGATATGCAGCTGATACTTCTACTGACAGAACTATTTTTGTAAAGTTTGAAGGTTACAACTGCTCAGTTAGTGGATGTAATACCAGCAATGTTAGGATTTTAAGTTATGGGCTGAATGTTGTTTTGTGCATGAGAAAATCCTAGAAGGGGGAGTTAGGTTGTTGGTGAAGTTCCCCGCCACAGAATATACACTTTCCCTTGTTGCTTAAGAAACTTTGCGACATGAAAAGATGGATCCTTGCTGTAAGAAGGGTGAATAGAAATAAAGTAGAATAAAAACTATGTATCAGTGGCCCATTTTAATAAATAACCTACTGTTACTCATCCAGACCCATAAATTAAATAGATTTTAAACTCCCACCGAAAATTGCAATCAGGGAACGTTTATTTGCGTCATTAATTGACATAAACACATAATGGTTCCTGGGCCAAAGCCCAGAGGTAAATAGAGAAAGTCTTGACTGAGGGCGATAAGGGCGGTTTATTATAGTTTAGATCGGGTTGTAAGAGGATTATACAAATATACTTCGCCCAACCAATGCGAGCATGAAAAACAAATGTTAAGCCGAAAATGACACAATGACAATGATGCTATAGTCATTTGTAAAATTTGTGCAAAGGAAACCCTTCATCCAAATATAAGCCACGTTCATACGTTTATAAATTTGTGTGCTCTTTCCAAGAAATCACAGTAGCATGCTCCATAACTCGTTTATATTTTAATGCTGGTATGACTGGGTTTGCCAAGACCATACCATTATACCTTTTGGTGTAATTTCGACATACCAACATTATGGTCTTTTAAATGCGAATATTCTAGTGTGTACGTCAGGACATTTAAAGCTGTTCTAACTCTTTTTCTTAACCAAACTTTATTAAAACTTTGAGTAATGAGTAAGAGTTCAATTTTATTAAATGTCATCAATAAGCGTCTTGTGATTTTGAAATATTAGCAACACTCAACATGGGTAAATGTGGTTTTTAAGAGAAGAAAATGCTCGTTGTCTTAAATACTTTTGAAGTTCTTCAATATTCATATGAGATATCATTATCGAATTTATTTTGCAGCAATTAAGACATCCTATCCTGAAATCAGATTCGTTAATATTGTCTAAAATGGTTTTAAATGATTGGAATATGGTTAATGTTTTAATGTTTATTTACAATTGAAATGTACCTGTCCACCTTAAAGGTTGATAAAGTCACAGCATTAAAATATACATTTTTATCTAGCTATGTGAAGCTAAGAAGTTGCCAGCTTGAGTGTTATTCTTTTAAAGGTATGGAGTTATTTTTTAATGTTAGCATAAATAAATGCGTAAAGTTGTACTGTGTAGTGTATTTTCCGGAAGTCGAAAGTGATTATTTAAAAATTTTCGGTGGCTTTCGCAAACCATAATCACATACAAATTTTTTTGCTAAAAATCAGATTTCAATCTATATAGAAATTGCATATCAAAAACATTTGAAAATTTCACGCTAAAATTATTCTAAAGTCTGTGAAGTTATGGGTTTTTTTAGAGAAGGTTTATCATGATTAAAGATCTCCTTCAAGTTTAACTTAATATCATTACTGTCACTGCATAAAACGGTAACATTACAAAACAATGAAGCATAATCACATTCATATCTATGATCCCGAACAGGGGGGAGATGGTAAAATGCGATATCCCAAGTGCTCGCGCATTTTGACCTTAAAGTGGGGAATAGTTTTGCCATAAAAGGGACGCTGCAGCAACGACACTAAACTGGTAAACAAGAAAGTACTTAGGAATACGGTCTTTAAACTGAAAAAAACTACAAAGTTTGCAAATATAATTAAGTACAAAATGAATGAGAACGATGAGGCAGCTTCTGTTTTGTTAGCAATGATAAAAAGATTGCTGATGTAAGAAAAAAATGGGATAATTACAGTAGAACCTAACTTTATAATTAGTACCAAGAATACAGGAATTTCCTGTAGTCTAATTGTAGCTCCTTGTTACACGACTTTATTGTCAAACAGCCTTCTACTAAGTTATATTTACAAAATTTAACTTACTCAGCAGGTAAACTTAAAACATATAGCTGTTACCTAACAAAAGTAATTGGACAAAAATGTACATAAGTGGAAAGACAACTATTAACACAAAGATACAACAAAGACACAATAACGAAAACACGAAACTGAAGGTCTTCAACCTATTTTACAAAGCCGCAAGTTTAAATATAATGTTTCGTTAAGCAAGGAATATCACAGTACTTAAAATTAATCACATTTTTTAATTCCCTCTAATTCTAATTTCGTGTTTTGCTTCCCCGCCCTAAATTAGGAGTA
Organism: Hydractinia echinata; assembly: GCA_030067915.1. NCBI lineage: Eukaryota > Metazoa > Cnidaria > Hydrozoa > Anthoathecata > Hydractiniidae > Hydractinia > Hydractinia echinata. The sequence goes on along the minus strand of JASGCC010000332.1, from coordinate 196,677 downwards.
ACCCTATTTAAAATTTAGAAAAAACTTTTTACATAATTTGTGAACATTTTCTAAGCTTTGTCCCTTCTTCTACTTCGTTTTCTTCTTTTAGGCTCTGTTTTTTTACGCTCACTACCAACGTTATTTAAAATGATACAAGGCTGTTTTTCGTGTTTTCTTTACTATTGTTATATCTTCATAGATACTGAATTAAAATTTAGGGAAAAAATCAACAAAAAAGTGGTTTATAAAAAAACTAATCAGCAAAACGTTTTGTCTTTTTTGCCGACTCTTTTTTTTTATTTTAAAGTCATGGCCATTATAAACTGCATATCTGTATGTGTAAAAGTTAGTTGTTGAAAACCAGAGTAAAAGGGATAAGTTATTACTTTACTGTTTACATGGTTTACTGTACCACAGTAGATTGTAGCAACAACAAAAACTGACGGAGAATTTGATCTAACTGTTAGGATTTTGAGATTTTCGGCAACGTAAGGTTTATCGTTAGAGTGATTTAGATATCATATTTCAATGATTATTATGTTTAAATCAATGGAAACAATGTTGCTTTTAATCAGAAAAGAACTACAGGTATATTGCCATAACCATAGAGAGCTCTTGGACAACATCATTTTAAGAAAAATAACTTTGCCACAACTTTGGTTTAATTAAAAAGACAAGGACAAAACCCTGTGATATAACTAGAAAATTCATTCAGAATACATCTTTTATTTCGTGAAATAAGTTTTTGTGGTAGTTGCAAAATTATTTGTGAGCGTTGATGAATCAAATAGTTAGTACAAATACACCATGTCACTTGCACGTCTAGGTGGACTGCTTAGCACAGTTATATATGCCTTTGTATCCGAGGTGGTGCACTGTTAATGTTGTATTTGAAAATGCTTTTTAATGATTTATGATCGCTGTCAACTGAAAATGTTCGACCATGTAAATATTCATGGAATGTAGTACATCCAAACACTATTGCAAGTGTTTCTCTTTCCAGTGTACTATAGTGTTGTTCGGCATTCGTGCATGATCGGGACTTGAATGCTATGGGTTGCCAACCACTGTGATGCTGCTGTTCAAGGGTTGCACCCAATCCATATTTTGAAGAATCGCATGTGATTTTTGTAGGCAGTTTTGGGTCAAAGAATTTCAAAGAAATGTCTCTGCTTATTAAAGATTTGATATTATTAAATTACTCAAGGTGATTGCTTGTGAAGTCCCATACTGTTTCATTTTTTAAAAGGTCTCGTAACATTGAAGTTTCATTTGATAAATTGGGGATGAATTTAGCAAGATAAGCGGTCATACCAAGAAAACGTTGTAGATCTCCTTTACACGTTGGTTGTGGAATATCATTGATGGCTTTTACCTTTGCAGGGTCTGGAGAAACACCGCTTGCAGAGATTTTGTGACCAAGGAATGTAACAGATTCAGCACCAATGATGCACTTTGACTTGTTCAGTTTAAGTCCAGAATTTCTCACTTTCTCTAAAACCTTCACAGTTCGATTACTTAACTCTTCTTTTGTTGATCCCCATATAATAATGTCATCTTGGCTATTTCGTGAGCCAGGACATCCTTCAATTATCTCAGCTATATTTTGTTGAAATACTTCACTCGCACTATGGATTCCAAATGGGAGACGCTTAAAACGATATCTGCCAAACGGAGTTGAAAATGTAAGTAATTTTGAGGATTCATCATCAACTTTTATTTGCCAGTAACCATTGCTTGCATCAAGTTTTGTGAAGTATCGAGCACCTGTCATTTCTGCGAAAAGTTCTTCAGCTGTAGGTAGCTTATAGTGATGCCTCTTAATGGCTTTGTTTAACTCTCTCGGGTCAAGACATATTAGTTGGCTTACCCATTCTGTTGGTTCTGTGATTGGCTCTATAATGTCCAAGTGTATCATACGATCGAGTTCTACTTTGAGTTTGTCTCTTAACGCGATTGGAATCTTCCTTGCTGCATAGACAGTCGGAGTAACGTGTTTATCAACAGTGATGTGATGTACTTTTGGCAACGTGCCAATTTCATCAAAGCAGTCGTCAAACATTTCTAAAATGTCATTGTCGGGAATAGAAATTTCATGAATTTGTTGGATTAAATTCAATCTTTCACTTGCAGAGTCAATGCCGACAATAATAAATAACAATGGGTAGACCCTACCAGCATATCGAACATTTAGTAGAAATTGTCCTGTTACAGGAATTTCAGATCCATTATATGCTGTCAGCTTGATTGTCGATTCTTTCATTGTTGGGCGTTTCAACAGCTGTTTGTACGTTTTATCAGATATCACATTCACCTGAGCCCCAGTGCCAATTTTGAATTGCATATTTGTGTCGTTAGCCAATAGGTCGATGCTCCATGTGTCTGTTGATATGGTGTTGACAATAAGAGACTTTTAGTTTGGTTTGGCATCTATTGTGCTGATGTGGAATGAATCATCTTCATTGTTATCTTGATGTTGTTGTTGATCTATAATGTTAACAGACTTTGACAAGCAAACAAAGGCAAAATGGTTAAGTTTGTTGCACTTTTTACACCTTTGGCCATATGCTGGACACGCCCCTTTTTTATGTTGTCTGCCACAGTATCAACAATTGTCCCTTAACAACTGAGGTCTTACTTTCTGTATTACGTTTCTATCAGACTGTTCTTGTTTCAGTTCTTTGACATGGATTTTTGTTTGTTCATCAGAGTTCCCTAGTTGCAAAGCCTTGTCTAGGTTTAGGTCAGGTTCTCTCAACATTCTCTCTCTTAGTCGATCATCACTTACACCTACAATTATAACATCTCTTATTAGAGATTCTCTTAAGTCATTAAATTCACAATCTTTTTTGAGTTTTTTGAGTTGTACAACATATTCAGCAAATGATTGTCCTTCTTTCTGTTTGTATGTGAAGAACTCGTGTCTTAATAAAGTAACATTCCTTTTTGGCAAGCAGTATTCATTAAATTTATTTATAATTAGGTCAAAGTCCATAGCCTCTTCATCATCATTAAATGAAAATATGTTATAAATTTCTCTTCCTTGTGGACCTATGCATGTTAACAAAATACTTGACTTAACTTTTATTGACTTGCTATCCTTTTCTGTAGCCACTAGGTAGAATTCCAGTTCTTGTTTCCATTTCTTCCAGTGTTCCCTCAAGTTCCCATCAAAGGTCATATGTTCAGGTGGAGTGAATTCCATATTTGTATAAGTTAGGTTGATCCCACTTCCGACACCATGTTGTGTTCAGTAACAAGTTGCATTGCTTACATAGAGTGTCTATTCTTTATCTAGCATTCCATATATATATACATTCAGACATTATGGATAACTGAGACAATGTTACAGAGATGAATGAGACAACAACCACTGATGTAAACAAAGATGGTAGACAACACAGTAAGACAAGCTGGTAGACATAAAACATAAACAAACTTTTACAATCATAACAATGCCTGTGAAAGATTCAGAGAAACGCACTGAGTGCCCTTATAAAACAAACAGTCTGAAAGCTTTTAAAAAAGTTCCCGTATTCTGAAAGTTTATTGGGGATACAAAAAAGTTTTCAAAATGACTGTAGTCATATTAAAAGCCATTTTGTCCACAAAATCTGAGTTTAAGATTTGTTTAAAAAGTGCATAGAGAACTGATCACCCAAGTGCAGTGCTGACATCGCATCACCCTTGAAGTGCTGATGTGTTAAAAAATCTGTCACGAATGTGAAACAAACACTGGCGTATATGCGATTCAATTAAGACTGGTATTGTCTCGAATTATTAAAGAAAATGAAAATAAAAAAAATTTTAATTGTCTGTTTTGATATTTTGTTAACTATGATTTTCTCCTTTTTATCTTATTTTTTCTCGATTAATTTGTTATCACATAATTTGTGTTTAGAACTTGTGAAAATCATTATAAACTAGCCGAAGTCCCGTGGAAGGATCCACTGAATCTCTCATCGAGTCCATATGATGGGTGCAAAATGAAAACATAGAACACAGTAATTTGAATTTTTAAAAGTCACCATTTGCATTATTCTATATCTATAACCGCTGAAACAAAACGTCCAAAAAATAAGCATGTACAGCAATAAAAAAAAATAATTGAGGTTGCAGAAGATCCAACACAATCGTATACTTGCTCTTGCTCTACCATGCCAGAAGTACACCAGGGAAAATAGTATACGACACATTAGAAAAAATCGTTAAGTCACACAAAAAAGGTTATTGCAAAATTTCCACAACGTACAGTTTCTAATGCATCATACCAAATTAGCTATTTAGTCTATTGCATACAGCAACCCTCCCATGTGAAAGTTGTAAAATTATTTGTGAGCGGTGATCAATCAAATAGTTAATACCAATACACTGTGTCACTTGCTTGTCCAGCTAGACTGCTTAGTACAGTTATATATGACTGATAAACATTCAGAGAGAAACACAGAGCGCCCCTATAAAAAACAGTCTCATAGTTTATTGTAGGTAAAAAAAGTTAAATTATCCCCTGGATAGCTAGCTGTATTCAAACATTCAAATTTCTCTGCTAGCCATATCTGCACCAAAAAAAGCCCTGATTGCTGAAGCTATACATACATACAAGACTAAAATGAATAAAATTGAGTTTTTTGTAAAAAAAGGCATAACATGAAAAACTAGTTCCCATGATGGGTATGTTTGGGTGCCAAAATCTTCCTTAAAGTTATTCGATTCAAAATCTCTGGCTAATTAAATAATTATCTTAACTTGTTGAAACAAACAAAAAGCACATTTCCCTAAAATACAAAATTCTTAGCAAAAACAAAGGCCTTTTCATGATGCATGATCTGAGCAATTTCCAAAATAACTGTCATTTTGTTTACAAAATCAGAGTTTGAGGTTGGTTTAATAAGCGCATAGAAAACTGATCAGCAATGTGCAGTGCCGACATGGCATCACCCTTGACGTGCTGACGTCTTACGAATGTGAGCTAAACACTGGCGTATACGCGATTCAATTAAGACTGGTATTGTCTCGAATATTAAAGAAAATAAATAGATCAATAAAAGTTTTTAAATTGTCTGTTTTAAAATTAATTCATCTATTTTTTGCGTTTTTTAAGAATCAGCAAGTTCTTTAATATTTTGTTGCCTACAATTTTGTCATTGTTATCATATTTTTTCTCGATTAATATCTTATCACATAATTTGTGTTTAGAACTTTTGGAAATCATTAAAAATGGTGATGACAAGAAATTTAAAACCATTCTTATTGATTATCCAAATATCGTTAAAATGAGAGATGTTAATGAAAATACGCTGTTGCTACAAGCTGTACTTTACAACAAAGCATCAATAGTAAAAATTTTAATTGATGCTGGTAGTGATGTGTATGCTGTGGATAAACGTAAATGGAATGCATATCACTACAGTGCATGTAATGGTTATCATGATGCTTTAAAAGTTTTGATTAATTATGATGTTACAAATATTAACAACGTAAACTGTACCAAAAACACGCCATTACATTATGCATCTTTACATAATCATATTGAATGTGTTAAATTGTTATTGTCAGTACCACATATTGATGTCAATATACAAAACAATCGTGGTAAAACTGCTTATGATTATGCTTCTAATGACACTATCAAAAGTTTAATAAATGAACATCAACAAACATAAGATATTATTTCTTATGTTTGAAACTGTTGGCAGAAAAATGTTGCAGATTTGCGAATATGCTTTTATACAGTTTTGGATGCACTAATTACTCATGACATGTATTATTACTATGAAACACCATAATATTATATAACACTTTTGCAGAACATTGGATGTTAACGCTTTTGTTTATATTCGAAAATGACGTAAATTGCCCCTGTATTATTTTTCGACAACGATTTTAGATTTGGCACATATTTGTAACTTATTTCTTTATAATATTTTTAAATCACAAGTTTGGAGTAGTGTGATAAGTTGTTTTACCCTTTCGCCGCGGCAGTGGTTGTCGTTGGGCCATTTTCAACACACTGGATTCGAATCATTGTAGTTGCTCATTTCACTGGATTAAAAATTATCTACTTTTTTCTCGCGGAAGCAATGTTATTGTGAGTTATTATTTTAGGAATTTTTTAAGCAAGTATAAACTGAAGTAAAGCGAGTTTTTAATTTTCTTCATTCGGTTTATTTGGAAAAGAACAAACAAACAAACAAAACCAATTTTTATTATAATGTGTATGTAGCTATCTATGTATTAAAGAATCGTAGCTAAAGGTAGGTTTCCACATGACTGTATTTTTCGCTCAAGCGAAAGTTTAGGAGCATTTTCCTTTTTCTTTTGAGCTTAGTGGAAATCAATTTCCCGCTTGAGAGAAAAGATTTTCAAAATAAAATGGCTGCCGTAAACAGAACAAACCTTTTTGCTACGAAATTTAAAAATAATAGAATTAATAATAGAATTTGTGTCTGATACTTTATTGTGTTTGTGAAAGACTTATAAAATTCACTTGTAAAAAACGTAAATATAATAATAATTCTATACTTTTTCAACATGGTATTCTGTTCACAGCACTTAATAACCGGGTTCGTTAAAAACGGCGACAGAAAAAAAGCTTCCAATATGGGTGATAAGGGTACCATCTAATACCATCGTATTAGATGGTACTTCGATTATATCAAAAAGAACTGGAGTTTTATTTTGTAAAGTCTTCGTCGATCTGATACTGAATATCCTGTGCACTCTAAGACATCTTGTAAAGACAAGCCGCGAAACCTTACCTTTAGAGAAGAGGCTGATCTGATTAAATGGGCCTGAAAGACATTACTGTCAATGTCGGCCAATCCTATAAATTTTTTAACCAAGTTAGCCACAGTCGACTTTTCCTGTTAAGGTTTCATTGGTAGATAAAAATAATTGATATTTGTTACTACTCTTACCTTATACACTAGACACTTTTAAATAAACATCCAGTGTATGAACGACATACATTAACTGAAAACATAGAGTCGCCGTTTGTGGTCATGTGTTAGACATCAAGGGTAGGTAGTTCTGAATATCTCCATGCCGCTTTTAACTCTAAAGCGGCATGGAGATAAAAGTTGCAAGTTAGTTGGTAAAATAGATAATAAAGCATTGGATGAAAATCTATTCATGTAGTTCAGAATGTCTGCACATCCCATATAAATGTGTGTTTGGGTTGCAGTGGTAGTTAACACGTTAGTTAACAAAGAACAAACTTTCAGATGTTGTCCTATCTTTTTCCGTGAATGTGTTTATGGTAAGCTGATTTAACAAACCTATAGCCATTATTGGGTAATATTCTGCACCTGGTTGAAAAAGCATGTCTAAGTAATTCATAATATGCTTTATATCACATTGAATGGGATCAATCCAGTGTTCATCGCACCAGCTAACCCACTTTTCCCAGGTCGATTTGTAACAAGAATGTTATTTGTGACAAGCTGCAAGCTTTCTTACATAGGCCAACTTTCTACAGTTCTCTTTCTAAACTGTACATACCGCTAACCCTAATTGGTTGTTTTGCATTAAAGGATGTATTCCCGTCTGGATATTTCAGCAGATTGGAATCGGTGGTAGCAGAAAGGGATTTGCTACTGAACACTCCAGTTGACTCGCATTCCATGTTTGACTTTGCCAAACTGGTTTCACAATTAACATTCACTTTCTCTTTTTGCATTTTTGTAAGAACTAACCCTATGATGATTGCAAAAAGAAAGAAAACGTAAGGGAACATGTTCTTCCAACTGCACTGTATTGCATCTGTTTCCTATCAAGGGGGATCAGTGCCACATTTCGGCAATCATTTTGGTTGGCGTTCTATTAGGTCGGCGGGCGTAGCAGCGCCGAAAACAGTCCCCGGGTCATAGAAACAACGGCCAAAACCAACGTCGACCTCGCATAGCACCGCCGAACAACGACCGCCGCGCCATCAAAACGTCTTCCAAAACGACCGACGACCTGATAAATTGCCGGAATGTGGCACTGATCCCCCTGATAGTTTCCTTGCTGCCCTGGAGCCGGTTTCCATTAGTTTTTTAAACATCAATGGTGCTTAACCTAGGAATACATGCATAGAAACTCGTACAGATTCCCGTGTCACAAAAACCGCAGAAACTTTTGACACCTCTTAACTATTGGAATGCTAATATAGGCTTCCTTGAGATCCACAGAAGTCTGGGTACAAGTGGTACCGAACGTTTACATCCTCCCCCGTTGACCATCCGTCAACCTTAACCAGACTTCTCTCTTAATCGTCTTAATAATTGTCCTTCGCGTGGCGCCTGTCGGGTCGGTATTTCGTCGGTAACACATGCCTCTTTGCCGAGCTCAATTTTCTCGAAGTTACAATTTTCCACGTGGTTAGCGATTTCCAACTGTATCAGGTTCTGGACCGGTCTATGACATATCGAATTAAATGAATCATTAGGTGTATTAACAATTAATTTAGCACCACGATTTTTATTGTCGTTGCCTGTTACTAACTCTTTAATTCTTCCCATGCGCCATCTTTGTCTTGGTAATGGCGTATCATCACGTAACAAGACAACGTCACCAACCTGTAATGGTTGTGGGGTAGAAATCTTCTTGTTCCGATAAATATTCTGCTGTCGTAACTCGTTAAGATAAAAAGACGTAAAATGTTTCCAGTAATGCGACAACAATGTTCTTATATATTTCACTCGATTTCCACAATTGTCGATGTTCGAATCGTTAACCTTTTTTAATTTTTGATTACCGTGTACATTAAGAACTAAGATTTTCGGCGGAAAAACATTGGCGGAAAAACTTTCGAACACAATTTTTTATTTCAGCGGAAAAATTTTCGGACAATAATTATAAAGTCAAAAAATGTATAGGTAAGTCTTTTGAACGAATTTTAACCAAATTTCAAAAGTAATGATTACGGGAAATGACACAAAAAGAAGGCTAGAAGGATTTATAGTGCACTTATTAATTAATATCTAAAAAAGGGTCTTCAGGATCTAACTTTATAGATAGAGCCTCAGGCAAATGTGAAAATAACGAAAATAATAAGTTCAAAAACTGCAGTTTTTATTGATTTTTTGATTACCCTGTATATAATTTCTATGCACTGGTCCTTTTTTAAAAATATTAGAAAAACCAAAATTTTGGGACAAAAAAAATCCGAAAGTTTTTCCGTCCGAAAATTTTCGTTTCTAATGTAGCATTAAATGAAATGGTGTTAGAGCTTCTTCAAGGTCATCGGATGACACGTAAGTTAACGGCCGACTATTGGTGACACATTCCACTTGGCACCGTAACGTTTCCAACTCTTCATAACTGAGTAACGATCTACCAAGTGTTTTCCGCAATAACAATTTCACTGATCGGACTAGCCGCTCGTAGAAGCCTCCCCACCAAGGAGAGGCTGGAAGAATGAACTGCTGCTTGATTTTTTTATTTGTTAGATAACACTTTATTTCTTTTGATAAAAACGTTTTAGCATTGTCGTGAATAACTAAGCTAGGAATCCCCTTTCTCGCGATAAATCTTGTCGTAGCTCGAATAAATGCCTGCGAATTCATATTTGGTACCAACTCAAGATGTTCGGCTCGAGTAGAAGCACATGTGTACAGAGAGTTTACACGCAACGGGTGAAGACGTGTCTGATTTATTTGTTGTTATATTGTTTATAAAACCTTCGATTAAACTTGATTGAGCTCGGAATTTAACTGCTATTTGAAACTGGTTATTAATAGAAGATTATTTTATTCATCTGCTGCGGTTATGTGCTGACTTTGTTGAAAATCTACTGAAATCTCAAAGTTTGTTGTTTTGGATTTATTTTGCTCAAAAAATCGAAAAATCGTTACACACAAGTATTATAAATATCTATTATATGACGACAATAGAAACCATGCCGTTCAAACATTCAACAAGTTTGTTGTAACTCATTAACTTTGATTGCTCTCGTTAACAAATAATTACTATTTAGAGCTGGTTTACACTATTCAGTTATTATGCTAAACATCAAAGTCTTATCAACACATTCGTGTCCATATTGCAATCACGAACTTAGAACAGCAAGTGTGATTCAACGGCACATCCTTAAATGCAAACATCGACCAGTTTGCACACCTCCGAATCAAGTAACAAAATCAATAAACAAAATCACGAAAACACCACGAATTTTACCGAAGATACCCACATCATTACCAACCTCGGATGTGTCAGAACAAGAGGTAGATACCACGAAGGTTGAAAACTATCCTGAAACTCCTATAACAGCTAATCTTCCGCCGTACAAAAGTGCCACGATCGACGTGGACGACACCTTTACGTCTTTCGTTCTTAAAGCTTACGATGAAATAATAACGTGGAGAAAAAATCTGTTCAAGCTTCCTACTGGCAAAGCAGCAAAGTCATTTATTTCAGAATTGACTTGCTGGCTTGAACGTTTTAACAATGACACTAAATATCATGGTATAGCAATAAAAGTATACATGGTACTACCTTGCTTGTTACTTCAAAATCCATCTCGACACAGCAAAGCAAAAGAGCACTTTATCAAACTTGAGGCACGGCTTACAACCTGGAGAACTGGTAACAAACTTGACTTGTTGCGAGAAGGACGTTTAATACAGAAAAAATTGTCATTGTCGAAAAGTCGATCTTCAGAAGATACTGCGAGAGTGTTTGCGAGACTCGTGTTCCAGGGTAAAATCTACGCCGCCCTTAAATTTTTATCGTCAGAGAGTGAACAGGGTGTCCTTGACCTAGACGATAATGTTCTAAAAGAACTTAAAACCAAGCATCTGGAACCATCGCCTATCAAGGAAAATGTTTTACTCCAAGGACCAATTGACAGACAACTACCATTCTATTTCGAAAATATCGACGAAAATATGGTTGGAAAAGCCGCACGTCTAACGAAAGGATCGGGAGGTCCGTCTCAGCTTGATGCCGATCAATACAGACACATTCTGCTGAGCAATAAGTACAAAAAAGAAAGCAAGGACTTACGAACACAAATTGCTTTGCTAGCGAGAAAAGTTGCGACTGAGGTAGTAGATCCGAAATCTATCGAGTCATTTACGAGCTGCCGATTGATCCCACTAACCAAAAACCCCGGTGTTCGACCAATCGGGGTTGGCGAAGTGTTGAGACGCATTGTCGGAAAAACAATTGGATGGACTTTGAAAGACGATATTCAAAACACAGCAGGTCCCCTACAAGCGGCAACAGGGCTAAAAGGCGGTGCCGAGGCAGCAATCCACGCCATGAAAGAGATATTCCACGACGATGACACCAATGCGGTTATTCTAGTTGATGCTGAAAATGCGTTCAATTCGCTTAATCGCCAGGCTGCCTTACATAACATTCGATATATTTGTCCAAAAAGTCATGATCCGGATAGTCTAGTAAACTAAACTCATCACTTTTCCCTTTTTGATATTTTTGATATGGAAGAGAAAAAAGAGAGTTTAATAACCTACCTTGACAGTTAACATTCAAACTGACAACTGATTTCAAAATCAAAAATATTAGCCACGCAAATTTTAAGGTATTGTTTTTAAATATTCGCAAAATTATTTTGGAAGTCACTTTAAAACATGGCGGATTTAAAAACAAACATTAATTAGCTTAAAGCTAGCTCTGAGACTTAAAAGACCAAAAATTCTAGCTTTAGTCAAATAAAATCGCGAGAGATGGCTTAAATATTTAGAAAGAACAATGTAGTTACCGCATAATAATTTTTAATAAGTTTGGACATTTAAAAATATCCCACCAAACTCACATTTATTGAAACACATCAGTCAACGCGCATCACAACAGTTGATTTAAAACATCTTTTAAGCAATGACATTTAGATAGAACGTTGTTTACAGTCAGGGTCGGATCCAGCATTTTTATCTAAGTAGGCTCAATAAAAATTTGCATAATTTCTTGATGATCAACGGTCCGAAGGGGCGTTGCATTGCGTCCTACGGGCGCAATATTAGGCAACTGATGGTTTGGGGGCGTTGTAAGCCCCCCAACGGTAAGCGAACGCTTTTAGCGACGCCTCAGAGTCTCAAATGGCCTAAAATTGATGGAAATATGACAACAACACTCTCCTGTTTTTTAGATGCAAAGTCCACAAAATCGAAGAAATATAGAAAAATGGTTCAAACCTGTGAAAGTTTTCTAAACAACCGAAAAGAACAAACTTTCTTTCTTTTTCATTAAACAACATCTTAAGCTAAACTTTTTTTTTTTCTTTCTTCGTTCTATCTACTTTTTTTGAGATAAAACAGATTATAATCAATAGCGACTCCTGCCGGGAATTGAACCCAGATATCAAGAGTTTCAGTTATAAAGAAATAAACACTTACCATTCTACGTTGTTGTTGTTGTCGTTGTTGCCACTAATTTATTTATTTTATTTTTCAATTGTGAATTTTTAACTAAATGAGAAGAAAAAAGTAATGTTTACTGAGTATTTATTTAAGATTTACAATCAAACGCAAATTGATATTGACAAAACTGAGTAAACCTGTCTCTTTATAAAAATAATACATTAAAAACTAACAATAAAATATTGATGCTCAAATAACTTATTAAAACGAGAACATTTGCCAGTTAAACTGAATAGAATATGAACTGTCTTGTATTTCTATAGAAAACGTTTGTGAAAAATAAAACTATCAAAAAGGTGTTAATTGAACTATTAAACTCAGTCACTGAAAATATTTGCAAATGTCATTCTACGTTTGTTAGCTGCTGCAAACTGATCTACAACTTGATCTAGATTGACATCGTCATCACGGTTAAACATAATAACACACAGACTGTTTAACCTCTGTCATGGTATTTCGCATCCATGTCTTAACACGTCGCAAGCCAGAGATGCTCCTTTCACACGAACATGTGGTAACAGGTATAGTGGCAAGAATTTTTATAATTCTAAAAGGACACCGGTATGCATGCATTTCGCAGACCCACAGACGACAAACTAACGTTTTTTAAGCACTAAAACAACCTTTCTAATTCACATCAGCACTCGGCAATTAAATTAAAAAATTCTGGATTCATGTCGGCAAATTTTTGCCGACATGAAGCAGGAAAATAACATGTCATGTCGGCAATTTATTGTTGACGTGAAATGAATTAAGTTAGAAAAGCTGTAAAACATGATTCTAAAAACCAAAACTTATATATACCAAACTGGCTTAAGAGCTGCATTGACATTTTCCTTGAAATTTTCAACAGTATTGACAAATATTGTTTGTGCCAGCTCATCAGTCTTCAAAATACATGGTAACGATGGTGAAAATATTGATTTACTTTTCCAGTGTCTTTCTAATCGACATTGAATGCTCTCTTTTTGCAGTAATATGTCTTTAAAATTCATGTTTCTTCTAGCTGACTACTAAATATAACAGGAGCTATTCTTGAACAAACTAGCTGCCAAAACAATTGTTGCTAGACTGGATTTACAATATGTAGCTAGCTAACTATATATTTCAATAAGTCAATGCATTAGAACGATTGCTAACAAGCTTTTCTCTTTACCTAGCTAAACAATCTGAAAACATCTTAACATATCTATGTAGGCTACCTAGGTAACTATCTAACCTTAACCCTGATCAGAAACTTAATAATCAGCAGTCAGCAGTCAGCAGTCAGCAGCTATAGCTAGCTAGCTACTAGCTTGCCTTTTCTTTCTTTTTCCTTATCTACTACTGCTGGACAGCATAATAGCTATAGCTAACTAGCTAGCTAGCTATATACATGCTCATCTCAGTGATACCTATAGTTTATGAAGCAACTCTAAAAAATATTTATTTACGAAAAATAGGTTTCTATTCGATAAAACAAACCTGAACATTTGCAGAAATTTATTTATGAAAAATAGGTTTCTGTTTGTCGTGACATCATATTTAACCAACATACAATGCCTTGCATACCTAACTAGCTATATACTCAAGTCTTAACTGTTCACTGTTATGGGAGGTCCAAAATAGCTAGCTAGCTATCTTTATGTAAAATCACAGAATACTTTGAAAAATCTTTTATGTACATATATATAAATGTATATAGCTACTTGTACTTTATTACTTAATTTTTAAATAACAAATGTGCCCCTGGCTGGAGTGCTGGGATGGTACTAGGTAGCTCAAATCACCAAATTAATTTTATCCAGATGTGACCATCCCTCATTATCAGACATCAGAAAGGGGTTTCTGTTCTTTAATTCTCATTGTAGGGTGCCTCAAATTCTTGTAAATCCAATGAAAAAAAATTGTTCAAAACTTCTTCTTCCCTTGCACTACTTATGGCATTACTTTGCATTGTCTTCAGTTCTAAGCCATGATTCCTTAACATCCAACCCCGAATTTCAGTTGTGTCTCGTTCACAAGTTTCAGCGCTAGCCAATACAATGAACAACGTCGAGGAACCCTGGGTAATTTTGAAAACATGTAGTTCTGCCTTATGATTTTCAGATTTTTGCTGATATCAGCATATTTTAGCCCTCGAGTCCCACCCTCCGTATATATAGGAAAAAATTGTCTTTAAAAGCTTTAGAGGACAGAAAAGATAAAAAAAAGATTTTTTAAACAAGAACATGCTTTATATTAAAACAAAACAAAAGGAACTCATGTAAAATTCAGTCTAGTTTTCTTTGTCGTCAATGATAATGTCGAATGCGTCTCTGTTAATTAGATATTCGAGTACTCCACTCCATTAATTCCACTCCTCAATTAAAAGCATCAATAAAGGCAGTTATAGATATTGGATGTGTAATGAGTCCAAATTTTAAACAAATCGACATTTTCAGCCGCTATTTCAGGTCATTTATTATCAAAGGGAATGGTAAATCTTCTGATCTTTTCTCAAAAGGATATTTTATCACATGCAATTTTATGCAATTTTTCTGTAAGAGTTTTTTTCTAACTGGCAAAGTAAAAACAATAGGATCTATTCCTTATGATTTTATTATCAGTTGTATTAATGACTGTTTTTACTATAATTTGATAGTTTTAAGTGATTTTTAATTTTGAAAAAATTAGAGATTTCACTGGATGTATTACAAGTAAATCTAATTTCATTGACAAGAGAAAGCCACACGACCACATTGGTTTTACGATATTTGCCTTGAGTACGTCATTAACATATATACAATTTTTCTAGGACGAGGTTACTGAACTTTGACAAATACAGAAAACTTTTTAAAATGTGAATCATTATACAAAAATGTGAATTGAGAATGTCCAATCATCAATTTGCAAGCTGCATATGCATTTAAAACGCATATGCAGCTTGCAAAATTGTCACCTTAAGGACAAGATTGTTATAAATATGTGTTACTACAAGTATTTTGAAAAACTGACTATGGACATCTAGAGATTATTGTGTCTGTCTGTCACGCAAAATGGCGGCTTTATCTTGCCCCGAAGTCATTAAAAAAAATCATTTTATTTTGTTATATCTTAGTATGCCATTTTTTTTATATTTATTATTTAAAAAAAATGTTATGGTTAGCATTTTAAAAAAAAAATAAAAACGTGATCAAAAACGAAAAACAATATTTAGAAATCGTAAAATTTGTTACTACGTTATTTTAATTATGAACCTCCGTGCGCTTTGTGACATGTTCCGTTGTTGCAACAAAGTTCTTGCGTTGACAGCGTGTTTGGTGGACGATCTAATGTAATAGTGACCCTTTTGAAGGTTTGTAGACCGTTTTAAACCTTTTTATTGTGCTTTTTATATGTTTTGCACGTTAAGATAAAAATATTGTCACGTTTTTTAGTCATGTATAAATCTTAAACAAACGAATTTTAAGATTTTGCCTACAAACGTAAATTTTGAGGGAGCATGCATAAGTCCAGCTCTAGCAAAAATCTCTAGTAAGAACTGCAATAGCCAAGCTAGCTAGCTTGGCTATTGCAGTTCTTATGAAGTTTTTATTCAGTTTGGTATAAGAGCTTTTTATCTTACCCAAAATTATTTATTTTTATGCTTGTGTTGTGGCTATCTAGCTAGCTGTTTATTTACATCTGGTGAAAAAGTGAAAGTAGCCAAATGCAGCCATATGTCTCTTACAAAATCTAAGGTGGAAAGCAAAAAAAAATTTTTATGCATGACGGTGGCGGTGGCGAAAAGTGAAATGTAAAACGTTGATAAAAGTTAACAGTCTTTGTATTTTTAAAAAGTTGTATTTATTTTAATTTTTTTAAATTGCTTAATGGGGGCGGTCAACAGGGGCGGTATATCAGTAATCCTCAGTTTATTTTTCTTTCGTGATTAATAGCACTCAACTCAACAAACGGAAAGGCTTGTTTACACGTACATGTTTCAACTTTGACTTGAAGCAATAAAAAGGTTGCCACTCCGACGTTTTAATAATAATACTACCTAATTTAGTTCTATTCATACGAATATTTGAGAAAGCCACATCTGTTTTTTACAGAAAAGTTTAGTACAGCAAATAATTGTAAATAAACTTTTAAATTTTCTTCTAACTCTCTTCATGCGACTTTAGCATGCTCACGCTTCTTCTCGAACTTTGAAATTCATAATGGCTGCCTAATTGACGTCGCAGTGTCTAAAGAATTATAGGATTTCTCCTGCGCTGATATTCTACTGACTGAATTGTGTTTAGACTCCGCTTGATATGTTTTAAAGTATTAAATACTATACTTACGGTAGATAGATGATCAGACTTTAAATCTTTCCTTAAGCTCCAATGCATTATCCTCAAGCGTCCTTACTGGACAGTATATATAATTGACAATGGCAGGAAATTAACCAATCACTTTACTAACAACTCAGAAAATTAACGCGCAGAAAATTAACGCGGTTTGTCGAAAATATGCATTTTTGGAGCTGAAATCAATCACTTCACCGCTCCTGCCTTCTCAAAAGTCACATAATTTCAGGGTATAACAGTGAGTCTAAAAAAAGATACTTAAAAAAGAAACAGCCGCGGTTGCTAATAGGGTAAGTTACACTACAACACGTGAAGTAGAACTAACGGCACTAGAATCCATTGGTCTGGAAAAAAAAAGAAGCAACTGCTGCAGCAAATGCCGACTATGAAAAAAAAAAGAATGGAAGATGGCGATCAGAGCAATGAAAAGACGTCACGTGAAAGGCGATTCCGAGCATCTGCTGTCTGTTGTTACAAGCCGCACGACGCCGGTTTACAGCTAGTCTACTTTAATAACTAGTGGAGAATACTTTGGGACAAGTATAGAAATTTAGAAAGATAAAAAGGCAATTTCTGGCGAGATTTTCCCTGTATTCTACTTGATAATCTAGTTCATGTAAAATTGTAAATATGTACGCGAATTAATTGACAATTTCTTCAAAAAACGCACGTGTCCCTGTCTTATTGTTGCTGCTAGATTTTAGTTTAAACATGATACATATCCTTTTCAGTTAAATGTTTCAGTCAAACTGTAAGTAGTAACCCAACGAAGAAGCATTTCTTTCTTGAAGCACATAATTAGATTGTGTGTATACAAATCACAATTTAAATGAAAAAGTAAAATGCAATTTCACTGACTGAGGAAACGTGTATTTAGTTTTCATTAATTACTTTAATCTTAAGCTCGGTTTATACACCGTCAACACTCACTTTAAAATGAATGTTCAACATGAAATTGCACTTTATGGAGTTGTAATGGACAATTTATTTATTCATATTTTATATTTCATCCACATTTGAAGACGTTCAGTGCAACTTTTCTTGTCCTTCCATTTAGGAATACATAAATGATAGGATCAATGGTCATACCCAGGGACCACAAAATACTCACAATCCATTTATCTTTTCCAGCATATCCTACAACCAAGAACAACATATCCGGCAGAACATAAAATAAAACTTACGAAGACATAATTAAAGCCGGAATCACATGTTGTTTTCTGATAATTTTTTTGTTTCGTTTTGGATGAGATAATTTCTTGTCGTGACGGTTTAACGCCATTCCTATACCGATATATGAAAAAATAGCTGTTGAAAAAACCACACTGTCGAAGGTTATTATTGTGTAATTAATACCCACATTCATTCCCGCACGACCTACATAATATAGCAGTACTGTAGCTATCAAACCAACCGAATAACATCCATACATTGCTCTACGAATGATTGTATTCGTTATGTAATAATTATACTTTAAATGAAGCAACACGCATACTAATCTATCCAGTGAAATCAATGACAGTATTAAATATAATGTAATGTGAACTCCTCCAAAAGTACATAGGACTAGCCTCAAGTAGTTCGTTTTGTGAATAGAAGGTATCAACTCCAACGCAAGTATGAGATACAAAATTATTGCCAGTATTGCTTCACACGTACTTAGAGAGCACAAAAATATCTTTTGATTGTGTTTTCTTTCAACTTGTTTATACAAACAGTAAATCCCAAATATATTTAAAAATAACGAAGTTGAAAGAATCGTATAGATTATTACATAGTACTCCTTGATCTCCATATTCTTAATTATTATTTTAACTACCTTTCTTTATATGATCGTTCTAATGGTAATTTAAAAAGAGATTAATCCAGTATTTTGTATCGCCTACCTGTCTGAAATAGAAATTGATAAAAATAAGATGAACAACAATTTGAGAACAGAAGTTAAAATCTCTTTCCTGATAACTAAAGCAATTGCAAAGCTTCAAGGTCTATGAAATTTTACAGTATTTCTATAATCTTTAAAGCTTTTCTGTTTTTATTTCTTTTTCTCTTTCTCTTTTGATTATAGCAATAAGCGTGTGTAAAAAAGAAAAAAACAAACAAAACAAAAACAAAAAGCAACCAGAAAAAAAAAAGAAATAACTATTTTTTAAATAAAAAGTCAGAAATTAAATTCAATAAAAAATAAATATTCGGAATATTATTGCGGTTACAAAACACCTGTCGTAGAACACGCTAGTAACTAGTAATTAAAGATTTTCTCATCTAATTACAATTTTGACAGTAAATAGTTGCGATTCTTTCTCTTTTCTGGCCATACTGTATTGTTACAACTGCTTTTATTTTTTATTTTTTTTAAAAATATTACCACTTATCTGTTCAGTCATTGTCATTGAATAATATAAATATTATCATGTCATGAACAAGCGAGTTTATTCTAGGCTACGTTTCGACAGCTACAGCTGTCATCGACGGGCAATGATCGTAATTCATACTTATATCAGTAGTATTTCCTATCAACTTCCAGAAATATGGTTACCCGCACTTCCGAAAGCGAACATTTAGGAAAAAGTGCAAAAAATGGTTCGGGACAAACGTAACATAAAGCGAACTTTTAGAAAAAGGAAAGATTTTAATCAATCCATTGCTTCCATCTGGGTCCGTGAAAGAAGGTAATTACTTTAATTGCTGTGATCTGATTGGTTAATTTCGATCCTCTAATTATCTCTTCAAATAATAAATAGCCAAAGATGATTACGATCATTGCCCGTGGATGACAGCTGTAGCTGTCGAAACGTAGCCTAGAATAGACTCGCTTGTTGCATGACATTCAGGTTAGGTTTACCTTTTTGTGAAATTAATGTATTAAATGTATTCTCTTTTTTACTGTATAATGTTTTTCTAATATTTTAATAACAGGTGCACTTATTTAGGGATCAAGAATAATTCTTTTGTTCTTTAAACATAATAGATAGCTACAAAGAAGTGTGCAAATAATTTGTGATAAGTCATGTTCAGTACCATGAATGTTGCGACAACAACTCATGTAACTGCAGCCTCCATACGAGTGAAACTAAACTTTTAGTCAAACAGAACTCCACTCTTTTTAATTCTTTACATGGCACTAAGATCTAACTTTAGATTCTCTAACAGTATTTAGATGAAAACATCTTTGTTGACGAATCCGTAAGGTGCATTTCAGTGTGTTTAGAGCAACATTTTTTGTCTCTTCATGGAAAAAGATATAGATTATAGGATCTAATGTCAGTCCAATCATCCAACCGAAGCCAACAATCAATTGTTCCTTTTCAGCAAAGTCAGTAATAAGCATCAGAGCATCTGGTATGGCGTAAAATAAAACATATGAAGAAATGATCAGAGCTGGCACCACATGCTGTTTTCGGAGTGTTGTATTGCGTTGTTTTTGATGACATAATTTCTTGCGTTGGAGATGTAATATGAACGCAATATACGCGTAGGTAGAGATAGCCGTGAAAACAACCACACTGTCACAGATTATAAAGCCATGAGCAAAAACGTTGTGCTTTTGCAGTTTATCGTGTGCAAAATAAAGTGGTATTACTGCAGCCAAGCCAGTCAAAAAACATCCATACATTACTTTACACACGACCTTATTGGTCACATAAAACTTATACTTCATATGAAGCAAGACGCATACTAATCCGTCTAATGTAAGCGATATCATTATTAAATAAAAAATAAGTTGCGATCCACCAAATACTGCCATGAAAATCTTTTGTACATTCCGATCAATGTGAGGATATAATTCTATGTTTATTTTAACGATAAAAACAATTGTGCTTATTACTTCGCTTGCACTAAGTGAATACAAAAATATTTTCTGATTGTCCTTTCTTTGTTTCTGTAGATACAAACAATAAATTCCAAATAAATTAAATGATAACGGAATTCCGAAAAGTGTATACGCAAGAATGTTATAAGCCTTGTCTGCCATACTGTACGTCTTTAGTACTATAACTTATTTAAACGTAAAATCAGATTTTAAACATTTTAAGCATATTTCTCATTAATCTTTTTGGCTTTGCCATCTAAAAAAAAAAAAAAAATTAGGAAAACGATACAGCCGCCCGCGGTTGACAAAATTCTACAATTTCTTCAAACCCACAAC
This sequence comes from Hydractinia echinata, assembly GCA_030067915.1. Lineage (NCBI taxonomy): Eukaryota > Metazoa > Cnidaria > Hydrozoa > Anthoathecata > Hydractiniidae > Hydractinia > Hydractinia echinata. The sequence continues at coordinate 175,885 of JASGCC010000332.1, read as the reverse complement.
GAAACAGACGTAAACGAAACACGAAAGAGAAGAAAAGGATAGTAAGCAAAAATATATGCGAATACACATGGAAGATTTCAAGAATTTGCAGTTCAAAATAATCTTGGAATCAACGTATTTCGTGTTTGTACCGACAGGTGCAATGAACAATTTGTATATCTATATATCAATGAGAAAATTAAAATATAAAAGATAATAACAAATTTCGTACAAACAACCGTACTGGTTTTTAAAATCTAACTCCAAAATTAAAATATACTATACGAGCAGTGAATCTTTTTTTATATAAGAATATCAACATTATAACTATGCTGGCCATTATTCTTTTTTCTTTATTGTTCTAAACAAAAATACCTATTGTGTTTAACGTGAAATCTCAGCCTGACATTCTAATACAGCATATTCTTAGTAAATAAAAACGCGGGAATACCTTTTCTATAAATATCTCTGAAATTCAACTGAGAATAAGTTATTGTTATTTCTATAGGTAGCATAAATGAAGTTCCAACTCAGGTTCGTTTTTTAATAATAGAATCACTTCTTTATCTGTGATTGCAATTTGTTGACATAAAAACATTTGCAAATTGCACGCCTGGAACCGCCATTTTGAATGAGAATACAGATTATTCCACAGTTACCAAACAACTGTGGTAAACATATAATTCTGACCGGCAAATTATTATTTTTTGGCCAACATCTATGGAACATAAGTATTTTTTTGCAATTTTTGCAATTTTTTTTTTGAAACAATGAACATAAAAAAATACAGTTATCGTTTCATCGCCACTCAAAACCCAATCTGTTTACGGATTTATTAAATTTATATCCGGCAATTTAAAAGTACAAATTTTTAAAAACCTTTTTAACCTACCGTTTAACCTGACCTGCTTTGTTTATAGCGTGCTTTGTTTCATCGTTTCAAAGGAATGGTTGTACAGTTGAACTCATGTAATTTGACTCTTCAGGGTGTCTCACGATTTGGTCGAATTACATGAGTTGTCGAATTAAAGGAGTTTTGTTGTAAGGGTTTCATTCTGAAGGGACCGAAGAATTTGGTCGATTTACATGATTTGTCGATTTATGGGAGGTCGATTTACATGAGTTCAACTGTATTAGTTTTCTTTAACATGTAATCAGCGCTCTACAACCAAAATTTGAAAGGAAAGTAGAGGCAACATAGAAATGTCATTCTTTTCACAAGATGATTATGTCAGTTTTGGCGAAAGAAATCTTATTTTTGAATGACATGGCCGAAATATTTGAAAGTGAACTTGCAGTTAAAAATAATTACAAGCAGAAGAATTGTTGCAAGGTTTCAGTAAACAGATGTATATAAAATAACATGTTAATTGACAATTATCCAATATATAGAGTTTAAGAAATTGGCAGGTAGGCAGAATTTGTTCAAGTATGGAAGATATCAGTCGAGTCCTGAACACTCAATGAACCGGATAGAAAATGTGAAGTTTTATGTTGGAGTTCTTAACATTTGTATTTGATTTTTTTGTTCTATTTTTCTAAACCCTGGAGCAAATATTAGATCACGTTTTTAGCCAGGTATAATTCTTGAACAATTCAATTTTTAAATTTTTATTTTAACGACAACATACATTTGTATGTATGTCGTTAGAAGCACCCCTAGCCAGAAAGCTGCCTTATTTCGCCACTTGCCACCCCCCCTCACCTTGTAACTTCAGGTTGGCATTTAAATATGAAAGTAACGTGGCGCCATTGTAGTATGTCGGAAAAACAACAAAAGGATGTAATGAATCTTTGCTAATGTCATCTCAGATTTAAAATAGTTCCGAAATATCAATGGCTGTTTAAAATCCGTTCACTTCAGTGCGGCGTTCAGTGCGGCGTTCAGTGCGGCGTTCAGTGCGGCGTTCAGTTCGACGTTTAGAGCGGCGTGCAGTTCGGCGTTTAGTTCACCATTCAGTGCGGCATTCAGTGCGGCGTTCAGTGCGGCATTCAGTGCGGCGTTGAGTTCGACGTTCTGTTCGGCGTTCAGTTCGGCGTTGAGTTCAGCGTTAAGTGCGGCGTTCACAGACATTTCACCGGAAAATATTTTTGTTGTAGGTATTCCACTGTATTTTTGAGACACCTTGTGATTTTCTAAAGCAGAAGTTATAGCTCAGTTTTAGAACTTTTAAGAGAACTCATCCCGGAATTGGAAAATACCGAGCAACTGTGTATGTATTTGTATTTAAAGAGGTTCACCTCTATTTGACCGCACAACCTGGCGTTCAACACCGTGTCAACCATCTAGTTCTCTATAATAATAGCCGCATTTTCTTCAAGCACCTGAATCGCTACTTCGTGCTACGGATACACGAAGATCTATATTTCACAGTTTAAAAAAATATTTGAAAATTTGTGTCGGGTACCAGGTACATGAAAATATTCTCTTGGTAAATCTAATTGCTAGCAACAGGCGCCAGTAGGAATTGTTGCTTTGTAAATTAAGTTAATTATTTTTCAGGGGCAGGACACGCAAAGTATTAAAAGCATTAGAAATACGTTTATAATGTAAACAATATTTGTCTACTTTTCTCCAGGGGAATGATAAATTGCTTTTTATGGTTAGACATTCCCAGCTCAATTTATTGCATAAAATGTTTCATGTAAAGGAACACGAGAAATTAATTATAAGCAATATTCACACTCAAAAATAATTTTATAGAAAAAGTAATATAATAAATTATCATTAAAAATGAAATTGGACACATAAAAAAATGACAAAAAATTAGCCTTTTTTTTTTGCTTTATTATTTAAAATTTTACTAGGTTACGTAACAACGATCTCTCCGCGCAGTTAAAACTATATAAAAATTGCACATTTTATATGGAGTCATAAATACATCATAAAATAGTTTACACATTTTTTTCAAACAAATTTTTCGTGGGTGTAAAATATATACACTGTATTTCTACGTTTAAATTTTTATATTACATTAAAATCTTGTACTTGTATGTATCTACAAAATCGAAAAACGATCCTTACTTACAGCACCGTATATCTCATAAAGACGGCTTTACTTTTTGAGTCCGATTCACATTCATAACGAGTTCTATAGCCGTTATAACACTCATAGGGTAATGACTTCAGAATACCGTCTTCTTCCAATTTTTTAATCCTATCAAAATCTATATAGGATTCAGTTAAATAACTGTGTTTTGCTAGAATAATTAACTGGCCACCGCTCTTGATAATTCTACAAATTTCTTCAAAACATTCAGTGCCAGGATATGAAACAGCACCAAAAAACACACCAGTAGCACACACAACATCATATGTATCTGATGGAATGTCTAGCAGCCCTTCCACTCCTCTACCAACGAACAGCTTTTTCATCACATTCTTTTGTCGCGCTATGTGCAACAAATCTTGATTGCAATCAGCTCCATCAATATCACTGAAACCGAATGTTTTTAAGTTATCTGCAACTCAGGGGCGTAGCCAGCGTCAGTCGGGCTCTGCGATCGACTGACCTACTTTTTTCATCCCATCACGTCGTTTTTTCTGCCGGGTGAAGCACACGGACTTCGCGCTTCGCACGTCGTTTTCGCAGGATTTAACAGCATCTACTTTGTTTCGCAGGCTGGAAGTGTTGAATCTCTACTTTGTTTCGCAGATAGCCTATTTCGCAGATTACCTGCGAAAATTATGCCTATGCACGGTCCTGTATCTTCCATTTATGGTAATTTTGGACGCATCTTATTGGCTAGTAAATTTCGCAGATAGGTTAAAAATTCGCTCCATATATGGCTATAGAAAATACGCAAGAAAGTCAAAAATAAAAACAAGGCTTAGCGAAGCTGTGAAGGTGAAGAAAGCATGATGTTGCTGTCAAACGTGGAGCCGTATTTAGCTTTAACTTGTATAGAGTTTCACGAAAATTCTCTATACTCGAACCATCCAATTTTTGTATCTGTATGTAAATCTTCAGATTTGTTTTCCTGTGTAGAAAGCACTTTCAAGTTTTCAGTTAGCTAGCCATTCCTCTGTAACTGTGTAGACAGCAGATCTTGTAGCTATACAGAATAAAGCTATTCTTATAAGCCCTTAACAGTTTATTTAAGAGAAATATTTTAACTTTTTATCCTGATTGTGGTCAGCTATGATTCAAGACGGTTTTAAATCAGAAGATTTTTCCTCATCTGCCTTCGAATAAAAATTTACAACCAGTATCTATTTTATTTTGCGATAATGACAAACATTCTGGGCAATTTAAACCTAATCATTTTGTCCCTTCAGTTTCTTTAAGTTTGATTAAAGCTACGATAAAGCGTCCTGCTCAATATTTTAAGCTAGGTTGTCATACGTTATGATGACAAAGCAAAATAAAAGAAAAAGAAAACGTGTGTATCATCTCGAAGTTGTTCCTTTTCCATTAACCCAAACGTTAGTTAATCAATGTGGTACTTCTAGCACTAATGACGAGACTTCTTCCATTTGTAAAAAGCAAACCTTTAACTTAGAATCTTTTTCGTCAAAGGAATTTCTAAATCGAAACCTATTAAACCTAAAAAGGTTTTATCTGCAGAACCTTGGTAGATTCATTCCCTTCAGGTTCTATTAACGGTATTGGAAAATATAATGTAGGCACTCACTACGACAAGCTCCACACCTCGGTGATCACGATAATTCTTCCCATTGTAACTTGCGAGAGGACGTCTTAAGGTTTATTCATTGTAGTGAAGGCTCTCAGGTTTGTCTTTTTCAAAGGTCATTTTAAAAACCTTAAATGAACTTTCTCTTGATATATATACAGAATTGATAAGGTCAATGGTATTCTTTTTATTCTCAGTTTTTTAACATTTTATTATTACTTTTATTACTTCAAGCAGCTTGATTATTTTGTACAGAAAATAGCAATAATAAGACCCTTTAACTATTCGATAAACTATACATCAAGTTTACTAAAAATATAATACTTAACGCAATAATTAATAGTGCATTGTGGTGAAAATTATTAAAAAAAATTATTACCAGAAGCAAAAGTTTAGCTTTAGTTTAGCTACTGATAAAATCAAAGCATTTTTATTTTATTTAGCAATACCTAAGCAAAGATCAAAACTTGACTTTCTATCTCTGAGCCAAAAAGATGGTAGCCGCGAGTAGTGACCAGGAAATTCCTATGACTTTTTCTGACTTCTGTATTAGTTTAAAAATACATCGTCTTTTTATAATAAGGTCTTTTGTATAGAATTTTTCTTGATAAGATTATATGTTCTATAAATAATTTGTTCAACCCAATATGCTTGAAACATGTAAAGATAGCCTCATATCGTGTTTTTTCATGGCCTATGGAACAGTAGACATTACATGCCATACGTATAAGAATTTTTTATAGACCCATTTAAAATACCCGTTAATAATTATGAGAGTTAAGTTATGACTTAAATTTGCCTCATCTAAATCTTTAGTCACATAAAAAACTTTTAAATTAAGGCTACACCTAGGTACTAATTGTTTCAAAAACATATGATTTTAAGGGAAGCATTACCTCAGTATCGCTTGAGTTCTAAATAAACCAGTTTAAAAGGTAGAGGAAGTGCAAATTTCTATTCATAAAAGGCTACATTATTAACAATGCAAAATAAATGTTGTTGGTTAAAATCCACAAATAAACTCCAGATCGCTAAAAAGTTGGCAAGGGTTAATTATAAGTAATGCTAATGACAGTGTTTGTAAGACAAACACAATATCAAATACCAAATGGTTTAATCATAAAACAACAGGTGTCTGTACCTTTTGTAACAAGGTAGTTCTGTACCTTTTGTAACAAGGCAGTTCTGCTGACCATAACCGTCCACTTGGTATGTGATTTTGTGTAATTAGGAAGTATTTGTATATGTAATATATGGCGACAAGTTTTTAGCAGGTGTTAAAAAGCAGCACACACGGCGACGTACTGTGGTCTTCTATGTTACATAATTTATTTATTTTATTAGGTTTTATTAATGTTAATTTTTTAAAATGAAGAGTCATATACAATATGTTTGTTTAATGAGCATGTGTAAACTTATTTCTTGGAATGAAAACTATTTGTAAAGTTAGCCAAATCAGTAATGCTGCAAGAAATTTGTTACTTAATACTTCAAGAAATGTAATGTAAACTTTCCTGTGACAGTTATTAACTGTTGTTTATCTTTAGGACAATATTAAAATTTATATAGTAGAAATGGCTCTATCAAAGGTTGATACTGCTGTGATATTGGAATGCAAAATTTGTTTAGACGTCTTTCATAAACCGAAGCATCTTAATTGTGGTCATACGTATTGTCAAGATTGTCTAGATGGCGTTTTGATATTTCAAGATGATGGAAGTGCTGAACTGCCCTGTCCATTAAGATGTTCTGAAAAGACAATAGTAGATCAACATAAAACAACATCTTCCTTAGCGAATAATGTGTATACATTAACTGAACTTTTGGATAGGATGTAAGTTAGTGTTTGTACATCCTTCTAACAATTGCATTTGATTATAGTTTAAAGATCATTTTCTAATTTTATCAGTTTTTAATTTTCTTATTTGGTAATTTTTAGCATTGTTTATAGTAAACGTTAACAAATAATCAAAAAGCACCATTGCGACAAGTGTCATTTGCAGGATAGGTTTTTCTTTAGAGTTACTTCCTCTGTTAAGTAGTAGATTGTTGATTGAGATAAAAGCATGGCTGTATGAGGCGTGTGTAAGATGTGTTATGGTGTAAGGTAGTGAGTGAGGGTGGTTTAATATAGTCTAGATCAGTTTGGAAGAAGATCTTAAATATACTTTGCTTAACCCACGAGAAACAAATTTTAATCCGAGAATGATGACGATGACAATGTTTCTATATTTCTTGTGAAATGTTTCTTTGCAAATTCAATATTTTTTCCTGTTTATAAGCTAATCAGGTTGAATAGCGCTCTAGCCGAAGGCTAAAAATAAAATATGACGCATTTCTCGCAAAGCAGTACGGGATTGAAATGCGGACAAACACCATAACATTAAAGGGGCAACAAAGCATTGCTGTTGGGGAAAATGCAATTCTGATTCTAGATATGCAGATCGATTGCCTACAGATGTGTTTTTTATACGTTTTACAAAGCCAGGGAATATTAAGGAAGTAATGACAAACTGGGAGAAGCAGCGAGAAGGTGAAAGAACGGAGAAATGTAAACGATGGGTTCATGCTTGTGGTCGAAGAGATTTTTCAAAGTTGTGTCAAGTGAAGAAGGACACTTACATCTGTTCACTCCACTTTGTTGGGGGAAATGGACCTACTGATGACAATCCTGATCCTTTAATTGCAACTTTATCAGAAGAGCAATTAAAACAAAAATCTTCTGGAAAGAGAAAAGTACCTAAGTCTAGAACCCCAATATTGAAAAAGAGGGCCAAGCTGCAATATGATAGCCTTGAAACCAACAAGGACACAGAGGAAAACTTTGACAATGGTGATATGGAGCAAGTTGATGAGGATGATACAATATTTACGAAAAATAAATACACTCAAACCATTTACGAGAAGACCGTTCTTGGATCAAAAATTGAAAATATTGTGTTGAGAAACAAATTCAAGATAGGGGAAACTTCATTACCATCAATCGTGGCAAATCCTATGTCACCAGATATTATTTTAAAAGATCAGGACAAGTGCAAGTATTTTATTGGTTTGTATCCAGATGAATTCGATATGTTGTTTAACTTCCTTGGTCCTTCAAAGTATGAGTTGACTTACTGGAAACACAGAAATAATGTACTTTCATCTCCAGCATTAGAATCAAAATGTTTAAGTGTAAGAGATCAACTGTTTGTAACCTTGTTACGCCTGCGTCGAGGTTTTAATTTGTCAACCCTAGCACATATGTATAGTGTGAGTGATTCATACATTAGTAATATTTTTACAACATGGATAATGTTTTTATATCAACATTTTAAGGACTACGAAACAGTAATGTTTCCAGAAAGACAGGTTTTTAAGCGATTTATGCCCAAAGTCTTTAAAAAGTTTAAAAACATCAGAGCTTCAATTGACTGTACAGAGTTTTTTTGTGAAGTTCCTCGAGATTATGGTTGTCAAGGAAATATGTATTCATCATATAAACACCATACAACAATGAAATGTTTAATCGCAGTGAACCCGAATGGTGCAGCTTGTTTCGTATCTGATCTATATGAAGGAAGTGTTGATGATGTCCGTATTTTCAAAACTTGTGGTCTTATGAACCATGTCAACCCTGGTGATAGCTTTTTAGTGGATAAGGGTTTTACAGTGCAAGATGTACTCCTGTCCAAGCAAGCTACGATTTTCATTCCACCATTTCTTGGCAAACGTGATTCATTAACGAAAGAAGAAATAATGCTGACCAAAAGGGTTGCAAAAGCTCGTATCCACGTAGAAAGATTCAATGAGCGATTAAAGAAGTTTAGATTGATATGTGGGACAATACCTTTAGTGCTATCCCCAATGGCATCACAGCTTGTATATGTTAGTTGCTGTCTTGTTAATTTTCAAGACTGTTTATGTAAATAATATTCTGTACTCAAAACCTAATTTATTTGTCTTATATGTCCCTTTGCTAAATACATGCGAAAATTAGTACGCTTCTGAACTCAAACTATTTTCGACGATGGTAAAGAATAGATTCATTTTTGCGGGAATAAACTTTCGTGAATGGCCCCCTTCGAGATATTTTGCGGGTAAAAAGTTTCGCTAATGGAGGAAAAAGTGGTTCAGAGAAGGACAACAATCTTTGACACTTATTTGAAAAACACGGTTCGCAACGCGAGAGAGACATTGAAACGAGGGTCAAATCAATCAAATGTTGATGTTATTGATGTACGGATCAGGATCACTCGTTAGCTTATTATAAATTTATATGAGGTATCCTGTTAATTTTTATGCCGTCTTGATTTGATTGGTTAATAACGTAAACATCCGTCTCACGTGAGGTAAAGGGTTGAGGAGCAGAACAAAAAGTTCAATGAATGTTTGTCATCTTTATGATACACTAATATTTAAGATTTACACAAAAACTACTGAATACAAACATAGGATCCTAAACAACAGGAGAAGCACACTTCCTCAGAAATCACTACCAACTATTCAATTTTGTATAAATAAATAAAAACACTATGCCATATTTACTGATGGTAAAAGATTACGTGGCACACGCATCAAAAAATATTCAGGCACAAGGACACATTTCCAAAATTTATAGCAATGTCTTATTATTTCACCTTGAACTTGCTCATCTTGAAAAATGCGCTCAACATGTGGAGGACCAACACCTGAATGTAACACAAATTCACAATAATTTGCTTCTGTTATAAGCAACTGTAGTTGTATCTGATAGTAGTATGCATGTGATTTCCGTAAAAAAAACTGTCCATTCACTACTTGAAAACACTGTCGAACTATAGTTTTAATTGTTTTTCTATTTTCTAGAAGTTCTTGAACACTTCTAGTTTTTAGTATATTCAAACATTTAACCTCTAAAATTCCAACTAGTTGGTTTTCAGCAATAATCAACCCATCTGGTGATGCAGCTAAATATGGGTATGCTTTATTAATCCATAGCCCACTTTTTGTCACGGTTACCTTCATGAATTCTTCATATTTCTTGACAGCATAAGGTTCTTCATTTATTCCATACAGCATGTCAATTGTTGTAAAATGTTGCTTATGCCAGAATTTATTCCATAGCCAGTTATAAAACACTGTACGATTGTTTACATCGTAAACTCTCTTTCCAAGGTCAGTTACAGTTTTGCATATTGAAGCTGTAATTCTACACCATCTTGATTGATGCCAAAGTTCTGAATCACTCTGGAGTTCTGTCCCAGTAATTGAACCAGCATTCTTGTCATCTGGAATAATTAATTTAACTGATTCAATGAGTTCATTTTCAAACTGTTCAGTTAGACTCACATAATAATCTGCATCATCATTATCAATTGCAAAGTCTACATAATGAATCTGCAACAAAGTTTCCCACATCGAAAGTTGTTTTTTTGGTGCATTATAAACTTGCAAATCAGATACAAAATTATTTGCATCGTCAATAGATATTATTTGTCTGTATCTTTGTGGTCGAGGATCCCAGTTATACTTTTCGCAAGCTTTTATTCTTTTGCTTGAATCATATGAAGCAACATGTAGGGGGTAGGGTTTTTAATACGTTTCTTGCCTTTGTTCCATTGGCATTCCATTGATGTAGATGGTGTAACAATAACATGTCCATTTTTTGAAACGTAGTCACTTAAGTGCATCAAAACTGCAGCAACATGTGCGCATCTTCCAAGCCCATTTGCCTTGCAATGTAACCACTTGCTTTGCTAAGTGACACAAACACTTGAAGAGGTAAATCAGATTTCATTGAATGATGCACATGTGCTCTAACAAAATAGTGGGAATCATCATCAACATTTTGAAGATTTTCAATGAAATTAGTTTCCAGAAGATTTCTCCCCTTTCGAAGTGGCTTTGCTGTCACAGTATCTTCTGCAAAATCATCATTATCACACTCAGTCTCTAAAAGATGATCTACTGATTCAACTAGGTAGTGATAGACATGACCATAGTTAAACATGGTTGGAATATTTAGAGAGGGGAACTCTTTCCAGCCTTGAACAGGAAAAGCATCATCTTTGAAATTTATATTTTGATGTTCCACAACTTTTCCACACTTTTTTAAGTTGTACCATTTCCCACCATCGATTTTTGGATCAACTTTGAAATCCAAGAGTGTGGACCCTCTGACTCTTTCTTGCAATTCTGCTTTTTTTCCACATTTTTTTTGCCCATGACATTCCAGCCAACGCTTTAACTCCACCACCGTACATTCACAAACATCTTTCAAAAGTTTTGCGTCAGGAACATCATCTTCTGTTAGAATAAGTTCTTGTAGAGGTAAAGCAGCATCCATCTTTCCCCCCGCAATGCAAACTAATTATTAAATGTTTGTCCGCACTTCAATCCCACAATGCCCGGTAAAAATAAATTGTGACGTCGGCCGGCTGGAGCGCTATTAATAAGGTTTGAAAATGTTCCTCACATAGCCATAAAAGTTGCTTGTTAAATTTTAGACTCAGTTTTCCTTAACGGCTTGTTAGACTTTCCAATATTTTTAATTTTCTGAATGATAGCATTATTATAAATAATGTGACTAGATGCAATTTAAATTCTTTTTGATAGATATTTAATAGAATCTTTCCCCCAAAAATTTATAGGCAATTGGTTATGTAAAACTTAGAAAGAGCCATGTTTGGACAAAACAGAACATAGTTATAATGGAAATGGAAAAGAGAATGGAAAATTAACAATGGTATTATTTTGTCCATAGGTCAGTTAGTGGAGACGTTAAATATTTATGTCAGCAAAGTAAAAAATGCAAAAAGATTATCAGCTACTCCTGTACGACATGCAGTGCAAAGATCTGTCACAAATGTCTCAACATGCATTCTTGTGCCAACAAATCTTTTACCAATATCATTTTTAATGAAAAATTGCAGCAACTCCAACCATTATGTAAGCAACACAACTCACTTGCAAAATTTGTCTGTATTGATTGTGAAAATCTGTTTGTATGTGGGTATTGCACACACAGACAACACAAGAATCACAGAATAAAATCAATTGCTGATTTTGGTTCGGAAGCAAAACAATGGTTCCAGTCGTTTATCACTTAATTCGATGAAACAAAAGTTGTATTAGAAAAACTGACAAGGAAATATAGTGATGCTGTAAAAAATGTTCAGAAAGAAAGAGAATTATTCGCTCTTAAAAGAAAGAAAGTTCAAACGAATAGAAGAGTATATCAAAATGTTAAATAAAGAAGAAGCAGATCTATTGAAAACATTCGATGAGAAATCAAAAGAATTTAAAGCAAAGTTGATTTCTGCTGGTTTTGTCGACAATGCAATAGTGAAAGAATTTACGGATTACGTACAAGGTTTTAATTTAAAATCTCATTTTGAATTAGTTGCTGAGAAGTTGGAGATTGAACGCCAACTTCGCAGATTATCCTCTCTTCCAAAAACCATGCCAACATTTAATTCGCATCTCTATCAAATGAACAAAGAAGATCATTTTACAAATCCTGTGGGTAAAATGCAAATTTCCCTCTATGACATCACCCCTGTCGGCGTAGATCCTAGTGAATGTTCTGTTTATAAGAACTTGATTGATGAATGTAAAAGCCAACCCAACCATCCGCAATTAGTAATTGATTTAATGAACTTAGTTGAAAGTTTGAAAGGTGAGTTTTCCATTTTTATAAACTGAATATTCATGAGAAAATGAGTCAACTTTATAAAATGTTTAATGGTATTTTCAGAGTACGAGAAACCCACTGCAAATGTAATTCCAGCTTCTGCAAAAGAATTAAAAAGGTTAGTATGTATACATAAATTCTACACAGCATTTATTCAATATGAGTTTTAACGAGGTTTCGGACCCGATTTCTAGTTTATGTGGTTAGGAAGGTTTCTAAACACTACCCCAAGTGTTTTTTCTTTTTCCAAAGTTACGCAGCAGATAATCTGAGATAATTACGTTTGTGAAGTATGGAGGAGACAACTGCTCAGTTAATGGATACACCAATGCTAGAATTTAAAGTTATGGGCTGAATGTTGTTTTGGGCATGAAAAAAATCTAGAAGGGGGAGTTAGGTTGTTGGTGAAATTCCCCGCTACAGATTTAGTCAGGGAGGAGACAGCAATAAAAACTGCGACAGTGTGCACCATCGAGGGACATTAAAAAACCCGTCAAAACATATTCTTTTAACATTATAAAAACATTTTTTGTTCATCGGACTACATATTTTATGGGGATTGGTATATAATTAACATGTTTCTTACACATATATTGCGAACACTTTCTAACTTGATTTGACGCCATCTTTATCACATTTCTTCTTCACGCGATCTCCAATAATAACATTCAAATTTAGAATGCGGGATTTGGTCAGGGGGTATTAATAATAAAACTTACACGATTATCCAAATTTTTATTTTGATAAGTTATTAACTTATTTTTGCATATTATTTATATTATTTAACAAGCAATATAATTGCTATAATAATAACAAAAGATATTTAAGAAACTCTTATTATTTACAAAAATGATTCCCCCCCCCCTAAAAATATTATCTTGTAAATATCAAGTAAATGGAATGTCACGAAAGCATGTGCGGGAAATTAAGTGACTTACGTCGAGTGTAAAGAAGGAAGTTTCTTTTTCTTTTAAAAATGGATTTTAAAAAGGTAAATCTTACGCCAAGGAAAAAGCAAAAATCTCTGTGTTGCTTAGTTCATGATAGTAGAACTGAAAGTGGGGAAAAATTACACAAGTTTACAGAAAATTCGTTGAAAAAAGTACAAAACGCAAGGTAATTTTTATTTATTTCTTCGTAGAGAGAGCGGAATTTCACTCCAGTGTTGTTTGCTAATACCGGATTTTACTTTGAAATTGCGGCATAGTACAAAAACAATCTTTTTTCAGCATCGTCCGCAATGACGCACACGTTATTGAGGAAACTGAAGCTGAAAACTACGAAGATTTTTACTACCATAAAAGATTTTACAGTATATAAACTCACAGTAAAACGATATCGAGTTACTCCCAACGTAATGCAGAAAAAGACAAAGATATTTTTCCACCGTCAGAGCAAAGAATATCCGATAGGAGAAAGAATATAACTAGTATGTATACCGTAATGCTTCGTTTCCCCCTCTCTCTGCCCCTTACCCTCGATTAACCACCTGTTCAAATAAGCGCCCGTCCCCTCGCGGAAGTAAGATAACCTAAAGAGTAGATATAAAGAACAAAGTTTGGCTTTCCTTAGGTTTTATTCGTCTGATTTGTACATAAGGAAACTTCTTAGGCTCGCACTGAAATAAGTTAATCTAATTTATTTCCCCCTTTTATATAGGCTCGAATCTTGCACAATACGAGTGTTGTATTTGCTCCAGAAAGAAGAGTAAGGGAGACAAAAAATTAGAAAAGTGTGTCACACAAAATGCTGCAATAACGTTACAACGCGCTGCCATGGAAAAGGGCGATCTACCCAATTTGGTTACTGAAATTGTCGGCCTAGATTGGCGTAGAATAGTTGCAAAAGAATTTTTATATCACCGTGGTTGCTATCGGAATTATACAAGACCACGTGCGAAAAAATCTGAGGAACAGGAAACAACAGAAGACGACGCGTTTGAAGCTATCAGAAAGCGAGTGATTGAGAATGGAGAAGTCGTCGATATAAATGAAGTCAGCCTACTTTTCAATTCCGGATAACCTGACCGGGTTTTATCACAAATGCTGAAAGATAAATTTAAAAACGACATAGGCTTTTGGTCTCCGAGATATGGGAAATCGTTTATTTTTAGCGGGTCTGAACAAATTTATTTCGTCACGGATCAATATCGGGAAAACTCTATCAAAGGCTATGAACGACAACGACGTGTCACTGCAGGAAAACTCTGTATAAAGGTGGAAAGAAGAGATCAAAAACTTCCAAAACAATTTCGAAACTTTCTTTGTGAGGATGAAAATAAAGTCGAAATCATCCATTTTTTCCTACAAGAGTGGGTACACTGTATTCAATATGCAGACTCTATTGGAAGCAAATGTTTGTATGTAAATGTTTGTATGTAAATGTTGGAGATGATTACTATCGCATCCAGGTTACCAACGGAATCGTCTCTTCAACTGTTGAAACTAGCTTAGGCACAACTCAGGAGGAGGCTGACACGAAAGTCTTTCTTTGCTGCCACCACGCACAAGAATCTGGAGCTAACACAGTTTGCATTTCCACTGTCGATAGTGACATTCCCATTTACGCATTATACATATAAGAATTTATTGAAGTTCCGATAATCGTAAAGGTTGGGACAGGCAATAACCAGCGACTACTAGATATCTTCGCGATACGCTCTTCGCTTGGCCCGTCACTTTTGGCTGCTGTTGTTTCTCTACATTCGTTTACTGGGAACGATTATACCAGTGCTTTCCATGGTATTGGTAAAGTCAAAGCATTTAACACTTTGAAATAATCTGAAGAGTATCAAGTCGTGTTCTCCAAATTCGGTGATACGTTCACATTTGATGCAAATCTTTTTTCAACGATAGAACAGTTTGTGTGCGACCTATACAATGCCAAATCATGTGTAAGCTGTGATGAAGCACGTTATTTTAAGTTTTACAGCAAGAAAGGCACTGTCCCTGAGCCGCAGCAACTACCAGCAACAAGTGATGCTTTGATTTGTCACAGTAAACGCGTGTCATACGTCACTTTCATTATAAAAAGATCGCTTTCAGCATATCCGGACATACCATTGCCAGATGGACATGGCTGGACATTGAAGGATGGTGTTTTAGAAACTCAATGGATGTTGCGACGACCTGCACCTGATGCAATACTTGATCTCGTGTCGTGTCACATGGGTTGTCATGTACTGATCTTTGTGGATGTAGCGATGATTGTGACAATAAATTGTGTAAACAGTGATTTTTAGCGCTATAATACATTATAATTGTAAAATTGTATAATGTATATAGTTATTTTTATCTTTCTAACTATTATGACGTCATAGCTAACTATCACTAATGATATTTTTCCAAATAATAAGTTACGTTTGGTATAAATGTTACATTCCCCATTTACTCTTTCATTTTCTTTTCAATGATATTATTTTTTATTTTTGATGATTTTTCGATGACATCATCCACATAATGACGTCATAGAAATATATTTGGGCTAAAAAAGGGTTAGGCCCAATCTTAGTTCAAGCAGACCAATTTTTTACGAATCTGCACATAACATAGCACATATTAAAAAAAAAATTACGATGTCCATCACTTGTCCAATTTATTTTGCAGTCTCCTCCCTGACTAATTAAAACATATTCATCCAAGATAATCCTTATCGTAATTAAGACATCTTTTTTGAAATCAGTTTCTAAAATGGTTTTAAATGATTGGAATGTGGTTAATGTTTTAATTTTTGTTTACAATTGAAATGTACATCTGCACCTTGGTTGATAAAATCACAGCACTAAAATATATATTTTTATCTAGCGATGTGAAGCTAAGAAGTTGCCAGCTTGCTAAGAAGTGTTATTCTTTTAAAGGTATGGAGTTTTATGATTTGGTAATGTTAGCGTGAATAAATACAAGAAGTTGTAATGTTGACATTTCCATTTATTGATACTTCGTTCCCGAATTTACCTGACATTGTCAACATATAAGAAATTTTTTTGTGTATCTATTAGCAAATGATTTAATGAACCTAGGTAAAAGTTTAAAAGTTCTGTTTTACATTTAAATACCTTGTCCTGCAGATTTCAATTTGTTGCGTAAAAATACTAATTTTTCGCGCATTTGGCTGGTTCATTTTCAAAAAACATAGAATTGAAATACTTTTACTCGCTAAATTTACTATTACTGACAAGTCAAGTATTGATCAATTAACATCAATTCAGAAACAACCTTGGCAGGGTTTGTGCGCTGTAAAGTATAGTTACTAGGTCAATACCAAATGTATTGTAAACCTGAAAGGTTATGGAAACTGTGGCTGAATTGTAACTTGGCTCAACACTATGACTGCCCATAAGAAACAAAAACAAGAAATATCACGAGGAATATTGAGATTTCTGCTAAGAACCTCTAATTAAAGGACTTTAACCTATTTTACAAAGCTGCAAAACCAAATATAAGAAATATTTCCTTGGGGAAAGCAGGGAATATCAGATTTAAGTACTTAAGGAAAGAATCTTACTTAAAATTAATCACTTTAATTCTAATTTCATGTTTTGTTTTCTGTGCTTTAATTATATATCCATTTTCTTTTGTTACGACACACGATTTTATAGCTGTAATACTATATCTTTCCCAAAAATTTTCAGTTGCATCAATTCCTCTTTAATCTAAACGTTGTATATAATTAATTTATTAATTTTGCCCAACATAGTTCCAGTGCTACACGCTTAGTAAAGCAGTGGTCCGGTGGATATTAAACAAATTCCGATTCAGCAACATCAAATTACTTTAGATACCAGAAGATCCTGTTATCGGTAAAAAAGAAGTCAGCAAAAATAAAGTTGACAAAAATTATAATTTCTAAATCAAGGAAGGCTTTTAGGTAAAATATTTTTTGCACACTTTAAACAATAAATTTCACAAAACAAACAAAGTAAAAGTTTTTTTTCTTTATATCGTTGGATGTTTGGTTCTACAAAAAGCATGTACCTGTCATATTTTTCGTTTTGCGTGTTGAAATACAATCTCCAACACAGATCTTATTTAATTTGCCTACATCTGTTACTTATACAGATTTTCACAGAACATCTTTCGCATTAGCAATTTTGTGAAACGATATTGGGGTGCATCAATTTCTAATATACTGAAAGAATGCTCAAAATTATAAGCAAAAAGCAGAAGCAGTTTTCTATGATCATGCTAAAAATAACAACACCTAAAAGGCTTCACCAACTTTCTTAGTTCTTTTAAAAATATGTAGTATTGATTGATAAAACTTTAAACATCGAAAACACTTTCAACATAGGGACGTCATGGCTGGGTACTTTTTCCCTGACAGACCTAAAACAATAGCCAAACAATTTTATGGGACAAAATACATGTGAAAATTACTAAATTTTTGGTTAATCAAGCAATTAATATTGTCACACATATAGTAGAGCAGCCCTTTCGGACAACACTTCTAAAATCTTTCCACAACATTGGTTTAAGAAACAAAAAAAGGTGTACCTTAATACCGTGGCATTAACAGTTAAATGCGTCTCACATTCTTGACAGTGATAACTGTTAAGAAGACCAGTTATATTGATCAAGCAATAGATGATCGGAAAAGTACTACAGGTATATTGCCTCACATCAGATAGAGAGCTGTTGGATACCGTCATTTTAAAAAATATCTTTGCCATGACTTTGGTTTAATTAAAAAGACAAGGACGAAACCCTGTGATATGACTAAAAAAGTCACCCAGCATACATGTTTTATTTTGTGAAATAAGTTTCTGTGCAAGTTGCAAAATTATTTGTGAGCGATGATGAATCGAATAGTTAATACAAATACAACGTGTCACTTGCTCGTCCAGGTGGACTGCTTAGTACAGTTTATATGCCTGTTAAACATTACAAAAGACATACAGAGTGTCTTTAACAAACGAACAGTCCCAAAGCCTTTAAATAAAGTTACCGTATTCGAAAACTTTTACTGTGGACAAAAAAGTTGAAGTATCCCCTAGATAACTACAATGTTGGACATAAATTAGTGGACAGGTATTAAATTTTAACACCCCCTCCCCCCAAGCTCAGTGTTGCAGCCAAAACAGTGATTGACCTTCAAAATCCAACCTTGAAGTTGAGGGAAGGGGGAAATTAAAAAGTCCATACATATTTTGTCCAAGATTTTAGCTATATTCAAACATTTAAAACTCTCTGTCAGTCATGTCCACACCAAAAAAGCCCTAATTGCTAAATGTATACATACAGGACTAAAATGAATAAAATTAAGTTCTTTGGAGAAAATAAATAACGAGAAAATCTAGTTCCCATTATGTGTATGTTTAGGTGCCAAAATCTTTTTCAAAATTATTTGATTCAAAATTTATGGCTAGTTTAATAATTACCTTAACTTGTAGAATTATAACAAAGAGCAGATCTTCCTAACATCAAAATTATTAGTAAAAACAAAGACCTTTTCATGATGCATGAACTGAGCAATCTTCAAAATGACTGTCATAGTAACTGCCATTTTGTTTACAAAATCAGGCTTTTAGATTGGTTTAATAAGCGCATGGAGAACTGATCAGCAATGGCATTGCCGACATCGCATCACCCTTGACGTGCTGACGTGTTAACAAATCTCTTACGAATGTGAATTAAACAATTAAGACTGGTATTGTGTCGCAATATTAAAGAAAATAAATAAATTAGTAAAAATTTTTAAATTGTCAGTTTTAAATTAATTCATCTATTTTTGCGTTTTTTAAAAATAAGCAAGTTCTTAAATATTTTCTTACCTACAATTTTCTCCTTGTTATCATATTTTTTCTCGATTAATATGTTATCACATAATTTGTGTTTAGAACTTGTGGAAATCATTAAAAATGGTGATGACAAGAAATTTCAAACCATTCTTATTGATGATCCAAATGTCGTTAAAATGAGAGATAGTATTGAAAATACGCTGTTGATACAAGCTGTATTTTACAACAAACCATCAATAGCAAAATGTTTAATTGATGCTGGTAGTGATGTGAATGCTGTGAATAAAAGTAAATGGAATGCATATCACTGCAGTGCATGGCACGGTTGTCATAGTGTTTTAAAAGTTTTGATTAATCGTGACGTGACAAATATTAACAATGTAAACAATTCAAATGAAACACCATTACTTAATGCCTCTCGATATAGTCGTATTGAATGTGTTAAATTATTATTGTCAGTACCACATATTGATGTCAATATACGAAACAATCGTGGTAAAACTGCTTATGATTATGCTCGTGATTACACTATCAAAAGTTTAATAAATGAACATCAACAAACATAAGATATTATTATTTCTTATGTTTGAAACTGTTGGTGTAGAAATATTGCAGATTTGCGATTTCTCAAAAGTTGCACAAAATTGGGAATAAGAATTTGAGATTTGTCAATCTGCTTTTATAATGTTTTGGACGCACTGATTACTCATGACATGTAGAAATACTATGAAATATTATTGTATAATATTATAAAGCACCATTACAGCTGACATTTCATTCTCAGTTTTTAAACATTTTATTATTATTTTTTATTACTTCCAGAAACTTAATTTTTTGTGCACACAAAAAAGGGATTCTATAGTTTTGGATGTAGTAAATAGTCGTAACACGCATAAACCTTTTATTATTATTACTTATTTTTCGAGTTTCCGGAAGCTTAATTGATTTTCTACCAAATAAGAATTATTAGCTATATTAGAACATTTTTCACCATTGTGAAAGACAACAGCTTTAATAACTCTTGCTAAAACATCTTTGTGATTTAGACAATGTGAAAATAAAGGGTATACCATAAAGAATCAAATAAGCTTCCTGTACTATTTGTTTTACATACACGCTCAACCAAGAGTGCTAGTTAAAGAAGCAAGCACTTATAAGTTATTTGAACATTCAGCTGAATTATATACCCTGCTTCAATATGATAATTTTTATTCCAGTGTTGTTTAATTCCTCAATTCTTCAGTTTTTGCACCTTCTTTTAATTTCATGTTTACTCATCTTATTTCATCACATTTGCTCCTAAAACTTTGTACACACATATTTTACTACACTTTATTTCATCTATGTTATAATACCTGTATAATACCTCATCTTGCTGCGAGTACTATCCGAGGTATTTCTATGGCTTTTTCTAACAGGTGAATTACTGCGGAGTTTTTTCACAGGCTTGTTTCTGTGTTTCTTTAAAAGTACATTATATGTTCTATAAAAACCTGGTTTAACCATAATATTCCTATCCTACGTTTACATTGAAGTAATCCCAGCCTAGATATGCTTCCAAAAATGTTTGTATAAAAGATCATATATGGCATTAATACTGTGTTCTTATTTACCCTGATCAAACATGGGAAGATAGCCTTTCTATATGTTTTTAATGGCATAAAAGTATTAACATCATTAAAAACTGGAAATTACATCAACATTGGTAAAATAATTTTTTATAGACCCATTTAAAATACTATATGTAAGTTAAATTATGATCAAAATTTGTTTTCACTAAATGTTTGCTCATATTAATATATTTATAACATTTAAAACATTTGAATACAGGCTATACCTGATTCCTATTTCTTAAAAAACATGTAATTGCAAGTGAAGCATTACGTAAGTATTTGATTCTGTAATAAACTCACAATGTAGAATTTCTATTTACAAAAAGGTTGTTTACATTATTAGTAATGCGAATAAATTCTGTTGGATGTAATACAGAATCATTAAATAAATACCGGACTCCGTTAAGCTTGCTATAAGGTGATATGGGTTAATTTAAATGGCTTATTGTAACAAGATCTACCCAATACATTGTACATGCATCACTCTGCACCTTCATTTGTTTTAATAGTTAATATGTGGTAAAAGACATCATTTTGTGTTGTTAGAAAATTTATATCTATATACAAGGCTTAGGCATAAGGTTTATCGCATAATTTGTAATATCTGACAATTTATTTATATATTTTTTTTAAAGAATATTTGTAAACTTAATTATTTTACTTGAAATAATTCCTAAGATGATTTAGGAGAAAAGTTGGTTCTCTAATGGCAACATGAAGTTAGCAACATTTTTTGCAAGAAATTTACTTTTATTTCTAATACTTCCACAATATAAACTAAAATTTTATCTTTAGGACTATATTAAAATTTATATAGTAAAATGGCTTTATCGAAAGTTGATATTGCTGCGATATTGGAATGCAAGATTTGTTTGGACACTTTTTATAAACCGAAGCATCTTATTTGTGGTCATGCATACTGTAAAGATTGTCTAGATGGCGTTTTGGTATTTCAAGATGATGGAAGTGCTGAACTGCCCTGTCCATTAAGATGTTCTGAAAAGACAATAGTAGATCAACATAAAACAACATCTTCTTTAGCGAATGATTATACATTAACTGGACTTTTGGATAAGATGTAAGTTAGTGTTTGTACATCCTTCTAACAATGCATATGATTATAGTTTAAAGATCATTTTCTTATTTTATCAGTTTTTAGTTTCCTTATTTGGTAATTTTTAGCATTGTTTATAGTAAACGTTAACAAATAATAAAAAAGCACCATTGCAACAAGTGTCATTTGCAGGATATGTTTTTCTTTAAAGTTACTTTATTTGTTAAGTAGTAGATTTTTGTCGATTGAGGTAAAAGGTTAGTTGTATGATGGTGTGTAAGATGTGTTATGGTATATGGTAGTAAGTGAGTGACTTATAGTCTCGATCAGTTTGGAAGAAGATCCTAAATATACTTTGCTTAACCCACGAGAAACAAATTTTAATCCGAGAATGATGACGATGACAATGTTTCTACGTTTCTTGTGAAATGTTTCTTTGCAAATTCAATATTTTTTCCTGTTTATAAGCTAATCAAGTTGAATTAATAAGGTTTGAAAATGTTCCTCACATAGTCATAAAAGTTGCTTGTTAAATTTTAGACTCAGTCTTGTTAAAAGTCCCATATTTTTAATTTTCTGAAATAAAAGATAGCATTACTATAAATAATGTGACTTCATGCAATTTGAATTTATCACAAGGCAATTTTAAAGAAGAAACAATTGCTTCAAGTTTAGTGATACTACAATGTGCTCGATTTTTCAGCATCCTTTCCCCAATAATCTATATGGTCGATTGGTTATGTAAAACGTAGGAAGGGCCATGGTTAGGCAAAACAAAATATAATTTAAGCAAATTAAGATTGATATTATTTTGTCCATAGGTCAGTTGGTGGAAACGTTAAATATTTATGCC
This sequence comes from Hydractinia echinata, assembly GCA_030067915.1. Taxonomy (NCBI): domain Eukaryota; kingdom Metazoa; phylum Cnidaria; class Hydrozoa; order Anthoathecata; family Hydractiniidae; genus Hydractinia; species Hydractinia echinata. The sequence continues at coordinate 153,361 of JASGCC010000332.1, read as the reverse complement.
AGCAAAGTAAGGAATGCAAACAGATTATCAGCTACTCCTGTACAACATGCAGTGCAAAGATCTGTGACAAATGTCACAACATGCATTCTTGTGCAAGCAAATCTTTTACCAATATCAGTTTTAATGAAAAATTGCAGCAACTCCAACCATTATGTAAGCAACACAACTCACTTGCAAAATTTGTGTGTATTGATTGTGAAAATCTGTTCGTATGTGTGTATTGCACACACAGACAACACAAGAATCACAGAATAAAATCAATTGCTGATTTTGGTTCGGAAGCAAAACAATGGTTCCAGTCGTTTATCACTTCATTCGATGAAGCAAAAGTTGTATTAGAAAAACTGACAAGGAAATATAGTGATGCTGTAAAAAATGTTCAGAAAGAAAGAGAATTATTCGCTCTTAAGATAAAAGAAAGAAAGTTCAAGCGAATAGAAGAGTATATCAAAATGTTAAATAAAGAAGAAGCAGATCTATTGAAAATATTTGATGAGAAATCAGAAGAATTTAAAGCAAAGTTGATTTCTGCTGGTTTTGTCGACAATGTGATAGAAAAAGAACTTACGGATTACGTACAAGGTTTTAATTTAAAATCTCATTTCGAATTAGTTGCTGAGAAGTTGGAGATTGAACGACAACTTCGCAGATTATCCTCTCTTCCAAAAACCATGCCAACATTTAATTCGCATCTCCATCAAATGAACAAAGAAGATCATTTTACAAATCCATTGGGTAAAATGGAAATTTCCCTCCATGACATCACCACTGTCGGTGTAGATCCTAGTGAATGTTCTGTTTATAAGAACTTGATTGATGAATGTAAAAGCCAACCCGATCATCCGCAATTAGTAACTGATTTAATGAACTTAGTTGAAAGTTTGAAAGGTGAGTTTTCCATTTTTATACACTGGATATTCATGATAAAATGAATCAACTTAAATGTTTTAATTGTATTTTTAGAGTACGAGAGACCCACTGCAAATGCAATTCAAGCTTCTGCGAAAGAATTAAAAAGGTTAGTATGTATATATAAATTCGACACTCCTTTTCTTAACTCTACTTCATTAAAACTTTGGCAATGAGTCACAGTTCAATTTTATTGGATGTCATCAATAAGCATAATGTCTTGTGATTTTGAAATATTACCAACACTGAACATGGGTAAATGTGGTTTTTAAGAGGAGAAAATGCTCGTTGTCTTAAATACTTTTGAAGCTCTTATCCTGAAATCAGATTCGTTAATATTGTCTAAAATGGTTTTAAATGATTGGAATGTGGTTAATGTTTTAATGTTTATTTACAATTAAAATGTACCTGTGCGTCTTAAAGGTTGATAAAATCACAGCGTTGCAATAGACATTTTTATCTAGTGATGTTAAACCAAGAAGTTGCCAGCTTGCTGAGAAGTGTTATTCTTTTAGAGGTAGGGAGTTCTATGATTTGCTAATGTTAACGTAAACAAGAAAACCTGTCGGTTTGAACACACAATCCTATCCTACTAAATCAATTAGAACATGGTTAAAATCTGCCTATGCAAGAAAGTGGGTCGGCTTAAACACTCACAACTGCCAGAAGGCTATTCTGACCTTCTGTCAGTTGAAACAAGAAGGTTTTCAACTATCTACGCTTTTGTGGAAATGTTCTATTATAAGGGGTAGCAGCAGTACTTGCATATAGAGGGTGATGTCGATTAAAAAAACACTGTATATAAAGAACTTTTACTATAAAAAAATATCAGTAATATTTTTTATTTATTTTCTTTTAATAAATTGTTTTCAAAAACCATGAATAACAAAAGAATACACAATTAACTATATATATAAGTATATATATAATAAAAACAAAGATAAAACACTGGGTATGTGAAAAATTGATTCCTGTAAAACCCAATTGACAAGTTCTGTTTGTATCATCAGCACATCATATATTACTGCAATTTTAAGTAACAAATTTGCAAATGAGAAAAAAATATCACTTATGAAAGACAAGGAATTTATAAAAAGTAGCAGCTTGGATGTGATTTTCAAAAATCTTCACAAACATATCGGAATAGAAGTAACACCAGGAAAAAAAGTACAGGTACTTCGAACTTCAATCCTCAAAAATTGTGTTATTTAATACAACAATAAACGTTAAAACTGAGAAAATGGAGCTGACAGCTATTCTCATAAATCTCTATAACAATATTATGTAAATAATTAATATATATACATAAAATATATTAGGCAACCACATTGTTTTTCTTTCTTATATTTATTGCATTTTTTGAAAGTGAAAAATGTCCTCTACCATCCTTTTAACTCTCCAGCGATGATCTGGTGACTCATCTCGCCACATAACTTCATGGTTTTTAACGAGGGTGCCGATAAGCCGCAAACGCCCGCATATATAAGGGCGAGCTCGGGCGACTTTTCGAATTAAATTGACGGTTGTCCGCCGAAACCGCCCATTCCCGAAATGCAACACCTTGTAACATAAACATGACGGACGACAGTTGAAAGCATGCGCTTGAATAGAAAGGAGTTAATAAAGTTTATGTATAAGTTATTTATCAAGTAAATCTTATTAAAAACCATCAAAAACAGTTCTTTTAAGCACTTCGCTACCACATAGTTAGTTCATTTTAATTTTTATACTTTTTTAAATAATTTGTGGTGAATCATTGAGTGTTTTTGTGGTGAATCTTTTTTGTTTGTTCGGGCATTGTTCGGTTCTATATGGTTTTTTTCAGGCGAATACCTGAATTTTTTTCAAAACGCCGAACTCGCCCGAAAACGCCCGCACTTTTTACGGCGAATGCGGCTTATCGGCACCCTCGTGAATTTCCAAAATGCACCTAATTTAATTATAGCTAGCTATAAGTTCCTTATAATTGATGCAATCAATATGTTCTAAGCTCCAAAATGATATTAAATCAATGTAAAACCATAGTTGAAAGACTAAGATAAGGACTAAATACATACATTAAAATCCACGACAAGTAACCAGTAACCATCCAACATCCAACACATGTGGGATAAGACTCATAATGGCAGAAAAAATCAGTCAAACTTTTGTACGGAAAGCAAAATATGCGCCTTTTGCACAAAAATGAATAAACCGCGCGCCATTAAACAACTTTTCGTTCCTGAAGTTTCGTTTCCAACCACCTACCCACCTAAGGTGTGAGTCGGTAACTTGTACAGGAATATGAAATACGTTTATCTTAAGCTAGACTTAACTACACTATAATAAATACAACATTATGAGCACTAGATCTTAAGACATTCTTTTAAAAATCAATGTCAACCCGCTTTATAAATAAAAATTTTACCGCCTCGGCTAGTTTCTCATGTAATCTCGCACATGAATTGGCTCCGCATAAAATATTCACCAATGTGTTCATTTTTTATTCCGAGACGAAGAAAGGCTAAACCAAACACACATTCCTGCGGATTGTGTGAATAAATACAAGAAGTTGTAATGTTGACATTTCCATTTATTGATACTTTGTTCCGGAATTTACCTGACATTGTCAACATATAAGAAATTTTTTTGTGTATCTATTAGCAAATGATTTAATGAACCTAGGTAAAAGTTTAAAAGTTCTGTTTTACATTTAAATACCTTGTCCTGCAGATTTCAATTTGTTGCGTAAAAATACTAATTTTTCGCGCATTTGGCTGGTTCATTTTCAAAAAACATAGAATTGAAATACTTTTACTCGCTAAATTTACTATTACTGACAAGTCAAGGATTGATCAATTAACATCAATTCAGAAACAACCTTGGCAGGGTTTGTGCGCTGTAAAGTATAGTTACTAGGTCAATACCAAATGTATTGTAAACCTGAAAGGTTATGGAAACTGTGGCTGAATTGTAACTTGGCTCAACACTATGACTGCCCATAAGAAACAAAAACAAGAACAAGAAATATCACGAGGAATTTTCTGTCATATTCTGTGTGTTGAAATACAATCTCCAACACAGATCTTATTTAATTTGCCTACATCTGTTACTTATACGGATTTTCACAGAACACCTTTCGCATTAGCAATTTTGTGAAACGATATTGGGGTGCATCAATTTCTAATATACTGAAAGAATGCTCAAAATTATAAGCAAAAAGCAGTAGCAGTTTTGTATGATCATGCTAAAAATAACAACACCTAAAAGGCTTCACCAACTTTCTTAGTTCTTTTAAAAATATAAAGTATTGATTGATAAAACTTTAAACATCGAAAACACTTTTAACATAGGAACGTCATGGCTGGGTACTTTTTCCCTGACAGACCTAAAACAATAGCCAAACAATTTTGTGGGATAAAATACCTGTGACAATTACTAAATTATTGGTTGATCAAGCAATTAATATTGTCACACATTTAGTGGAGCAGCCCTTTCGGACAACATGTCTAAAATCTTTCCACAAAATTGGTTTAAAAAACAAGAAAAGGTGTACCTTAATACCGTGGCATTAACAGTTAAATGCGTCTCACATTCTTGACAGTGATAACCGTTAAGAAGACCAGTTATATTGATCAAGCTACAGGTATATTGCCTCACATCGGATAGAGAGCTGTTGGATAACGTCATTTTAAAAATAAACTTTACCACAACTTTGGTTTAATTAACAGACAAGGACGAAACCTTGTGATATAACTAAGAAAGTCAACCAGCATACATGTTTTATTTCATGAAATAAGTTCCTGCAGCAGTTGCAAAGTTATTTGTGAGCGATGATGAATCGAATAGATAATACAGATACACTGCGTCACTTGCTCGTCCAGGTGGACTGCTTAGTACAGTTTATATGCCTGTTAAAACTTACAAAAGACACACAGAGTGTCCTTATCAAACGAACAGTCTCAAAGCCTTTAAATAAAGTTACCGTATTCGAAAACTTAAAGTATCCCCTACATAACTACAATCTTGGACATAAATTAGTGGACAAGCATTAAAGTTTAGCACCCTCTCACCCCCAAGCTCAGTAGCCAAAACAGTGATTGACTTTCAAAATTCAACCTTGAAGTTAGGGGGAAGGGGGAAATTAAAAAGTCCATACATATTTTGTCCAAGATTGTAGTTTTATTCAAACATTTAAAATTCTTTGCCAGTCATGTCCACACCAAAAAAGCCCTAATTGCTAAAGCTATACATACAGGACTAAAATGAATAAAATTAAGTTTTTTGGAAAAAATAAATAACGAGAAAATCTAGTTCCCATGATGGGTATGTTTAGGTGCCAAAATCTTTTTCAAAATTATTTGATTCAAAATTTATGGCTAGTTTAATAATTACCTTAACTTGTAGAAATAAAACAAAAAGCAGATTTTCCTAATATACAAAATTATTAGCAAAAACAAAGGCCTTTTCATGATGCATGAACTGAGCAATTTTCAAAATAACTGTCATTTTGTTTACAAAATCAGAGTTTGAGGTTGGTTTAATAAGCGCTTAGAAAACTGATCAGCAATGTGCAGTGCCGACATGGCATCACCCTTGACGTGCTGACGTCTTACGAATGTGAACTAAACACTGGCGTATACGCGATTCAATTAAGACTGGTATTGTCTCGAATATTAAAGAAAATAAATAGATCAATAAAAGTTTTTAAATTGTCTGTTTTAAAATTAATTCATCTATTTTTTGCGTTTTCTAAGAATCAGCAAGTTTTTTAATATTTTGTTACCACAATTTTCTCCTAGTTATCTTATTTTTTCTCGATTAATATGTTATCATATCAAGAAATTTAAAACCATTCTTATTGATTATCCAAATATCGTTAAGATGAGAGATGATTTTGAAAATACGCTGTTGATACAAGCTGTACTTTACAACAAAGCATCAATAGTAAAAATTTTAATTGATGCTGGTAGTGATGTGTATGCTGTGAATACAAGTAAACGTAATGGATATCACTACAGTGCATGGCACAGTCATCATGAGGTTTTAGAAGTTTTAATCAATCATGTCGCAAATATTAACAACGGAGACTGTGACAATGAAACGCCATTACATCTTGCATCTTTACGTAGTCGTATTGAATGTGTTAAATTGTTGTTGTCAGTACCACATATTGATGTCAATATACGAAACAATCGTGGTGAAACTGCTTATGATGTTGCTTGTAATGTCACTATCAAAAGTTTAATAAGAGAACATCAACGAACATAAGATATTATTGATGTTATGTTTGAAACTGTTGGTGAAGACAAAGCAGATTTGCGAATATATTCTCAAAAGTTTCACAAAATAGGGCCTAAATTTTGAGATTTGTCAGTCTGCTTTCATAAAGTTTTGGACGTACTGATTATTTATGACATGTATAAAACACCATTGTATAATATTATAAAACACCATTGTAGCTGATATTTTATTCTCAGTTTTTAAACATTTTATTATTATTTTTAATACTTTCAGAAGCTTAATTATTTTGTACACAAAATAGCAATATTAAAGCCCTTTAACTATTCGATAAACTATACATCAAATTTACTAAAAATATAATACTTAACGCAATAATTAATAGTGCATTGTGCTGAAAATTATTAAAAAAAATTATTACCAGAAGCAAAAGTTTAGCTTTAGTTTAGCTACTAATAAAATCAAAACGTTTTTATTTTATGTAGCAATACCTAAGCAAAGATCAAATAATTTTGACATCTGATGTACATGTGTCTCCAAATTTAGCAACTTCTACAGAATTATCATGTTGTAAAGTTTCACTTATAAATAAAATGCTTGAGAATGAATGAAGCTTTGAAGTAAAAAACTGAACAGATGAGGAATAACTTATTGAATACTAGTGTACTTGTACATAAATTATATTAATGCAATATTTTTCTGTTATCATATTTAGTAACTTTACGCCAATAATTTATCGTCTAAAAGAGCCTTTATATCCTATGTCTAGTATTTCAATGGTCTAAAGTGATTTTTATACTGAATTTATTTAAATGTATGTATTACAAAATTATCTATTATTCTGCTTTGGTTGTGGTTCTCAAGCAGCAAAATTGTATGAAATATAAAAGAACTGTGTATAAAGTTCCCATTTGATAAACAACGAAATCACCTCAATCAAACTTGCTTTGCACATTTTTTATGAGTATAGTATATGTTAAGCCCAGCCTCGATATAATTATTTAGTGTTCCTCTATTTTTTAATTTTTAGATGTTTTTTTCAATTTTCAATTTACTCATCTTATGCCATCACATTTGCCAACACCTTTTTGCAGACATATATTAGTAGTTTTTAATTCATCTATAACTTATAAAACTTGACTTTCTATCTCTGAGCCAAAAAGATGGTAGCCGCGAGTAGTGACCAGGAAATTCCTATGACTTTTTCTGACTTCTGTATTAGTTTAAAAATACATCGTCTTTTTATAATAAGTTCTTTTGTATAGAATTTTTCTTGATAAGATTATATGTTCTATAAATAATTTGTTCAACCCAATATGCTTGAAACATGTAAAGATAGCCTCATATCGTGTTTTTTCATGGCCTATGGAACAGTAGACATTACATGCCATGCGTATAAGAATTTTTTATAGACCCATTTAAAATACCCGTTAATAATTATGAGAGTTAAGTTATGACTTAAATTTGCCTCATCTAAATCTTTAGTCACATAAAAAACTTTTAAATTAAGGCTAGACCTAGGTACTAATTGTTTCAAAAACATATGATTTTAAGGGAAGCATTACCTCAGTATCGCTTGAGTTCTAAATAAACCAGTTTAAAAGGTAGAGGAAGTGCAAATTTCTATTCATAAAAGGCTACATTATTAACAATGCAAAATAAATGTTGTTGGTTAAAATCCACAAATAAACTCCAGATCGCTAAAAAGTTGGCAAGGGTTAATTATAAGTAATGCTAATGACAGTGTTTGTAAGACAAACAAAATATCAAATACCAAATGGTTTAATCATAAAACAACAGGTGTCTGTACCTTTTGTAACAAGGTAGTTCTGTACCTTTTGTAACAAGGCAGTTCTGCTGACCACAACCGTCCACTTGGTACGTGATTTTGTGTAATTAGGAAGTATTTGTATATGTAATAAATGGCGACAAGTCTTTAGCAGGTGTTAAAAAGCAGCACACACGGCGACGTACTGTGGTCTTCTATGTTACATAATTTATTTATTTTATTAGGTATTATTAATGTTAATTTTTTAAAACGAAGAGTCATATACAATATGTTTGTTTAAAGAGCATGTGTAAACTTATTTCTTAAAATGAAAACTATTTGTAAAGTTAGCCACATCAGTAATGCTGCAAGAAATTTGTTACTTAATACTTCAAGAAATGTAATGTAATTAACTGTTTTTTTATCTTTAGGACAATATTAAAATTTATATAGTAGAAATGGCTCTATCAAAGGTTGATATTGCTGCGATATTGGAATGCAAAATTTGTTTAGACGTCTTTCATAAACCGAAGCATCTTAATTGTGGTCATACGTATTGTCAAGATTGTCTAGATGGCGTTTTGATATTTCAAGATGATGGAAGTGCTGAACTGCCCTGTCCATTAAGATGTTCTGAAAAGACAATAGTAGATCAACATAAAACAACATCTTCCTTAGCGAATGTGTATACATTAACTGAACTTTTGGATAAGATGTAAGTTAGTGTTTGTACATCCTTCTAACAATTGCATATGATTATAGTTTAAAGATCATTTTCTAATTTTATCAGTTTTTAGTTTTCTTATTTGGTAATTTTTAGCATTGTTTATAGTAAACGTTAACAAATAATCAAAAAGCACCATTGCGACAAGTGTCATTTGCAGGATAGGTTTTTCTTTAGAGTTACTTCCTCTGTTAAGTAGTAGATTTTTGTTGATTGAGGTAAAAGGTTGGTTGTATGAGGCGTGTGTAAGATGTGTTATGGTGTATGGAAGTGAGTGAGGGTGATTTAATATAGTCTAGATAAGGTTAGGAGAAGATCATGAATTTACTTTGCTTAACCCATGGGAAATAAATGGTAATCTGAGAATGATGACAATGTTGCTATGTTTCTTGTGAAATTTTCTTTTACAAATTCAATATTTTTTTCCTGTTTATAAGCTAATCAAGTTGAATTAATTTATACTAACTCTTTCGTTCCTCAGATGTTTGAAAATGTTCCTCACATAGTCATAAAAGTTGCTTGTTAACTTTTAGAGTCAGTTTTGCAAAACGTCTTGTCAGACTTTCCAATATTTTTAATTTTCTGAAAGAAATGAAAGAATTATTATCAATAATGTGACTTCATGCAATTTAAAGATAATTAATTCTGATATATATCACAACCAAATCTCGGTGTAGGTTACGGAAAATAGCAAAGCACGGTTTCTTTGTTACGTGGTGTCCTTCGTAAAGAGTGAGCCAATGACATAAATTTTTAGGATTTACGTACAGGGCACTTTGGTTACACTCATAAGCGCAAGAAATGCACACATAAAATTTGGTACTTATTACAAAAATACCACTGGGTTTGTTTACAAAATAAAACAAAAGGCATAGAAGAAGAAGAAGAAGAAGAAGAACAGCCTCGACGTTGTTTGATGTTGTTCTTACAGGTAGCTTAGCTACCCTATAGCTAGATTTAGGATTAAACTAGCATTAATTACTTAATACTTAATAAACTTTTTCGCTCTAGCTAGCTAGACTAAGTATGAAAGGACAAGGCTGAGCTTTTTAGCTGGGTTAAAAGTCAAAACTTAAGAGGAAAATTACATCACAGTTTTTAAAATTATATTACACATATTTGAGAACACCTGCGGGAAAATTCATTGTTCGTCAAGCTACCCCATATGGGTAATATGGAAAATTTCTTCATAAAAAACATCAGAAACTTTTTCATGTGGATTACTTTCACATTAACAAAAATTAAAAATTTTTAAGATAAACTTTTGCGATTTTGTCATTTATTAGTTTTCAAATTTCTCGCTGGAAATTTTTAAGGTTTAAAACCCATGTCCCACAGTAACTTTTTCATCCTTGTCCTAATGTCATATACATAAGCTATGCAACAACTTTTGCGGGAAAATAAAAACACATAAAGAGAAAAAGTTTGTTATTAAAATATTATAAATTAATTTCAAACCGATTAGTCCCTGCATCCATTTTGGTGTCAGCGGTATGAAAAACTATGCTAAAACTATACTTAGTAAAAGTCCTATTACTTCATTAAAAATTGAAATAATGACTTGAAACTTAGTATTATATGTTTTTAGACCAGTTTGATGAAATGAACCCAAAAAATTTTTTTACTACTATCATAGTTTCTGAGTTCCTGAATTTAGCCATTTTTGGAGACGCCGATAAACTGTTTTTGACAGCATATCAATTTTGACAAGCCATGTGTACAGAAAACATTCAAAGTGATTCTCAGGATTAAAAATAATTCAAACAGATAAAATGTGTCCCAGGTTTAGGACCAAATACCTTATCCAGCTCAGAGAAAGTGTGAATGTGGTTCTATAGCACAGTGCCAAATACATAATCTAAATTTTATGCCGTATAAATACAAAGTGGTTAGAAAGTTATTTTTTTGTCCACCTGGATCTGCAACACGTTTACTTGCACTAATCGCTTAGCCTTGTGCCACTCACAATTAATTTTTGAATATCCACAGGAACTTATTATGCAAAATGAAAAATGCTAAACAACTGTATTTGCTTTGCAGAAGTAACAATATTCTTCATCATAAGTCCTGTGAATGTTGGTTTATGAAAAATATATTATACCTTTAATGCTATAAGCGCTCCACTGGATTTGTAACACATTACACTAAGTGTCCTCCGTGTGACACAGTTTACCCTTTACTAAGTCTTAACCTGGACAGAGACTTTAGGTCTTCCCATTCCAAGTGAATATTACTTCTGGCTATACAAAAAATTATTTATGAAAAATAGGTTCCCGTTCGATAAAAGAAACCTGAAAATCTACAAAAAATTATTTATGAAAAATAGGTTCCCGTTCGATAAAAGAAACCTGAACATTTGCAGAAATTTATTTATGAAATATAGGTTTCTGTTTGTCGTGACAACATATTTAACCAACATGCAATGCCTTGCATACCTAACTAGCTATATACTCAAGTCTTGACTGTTCACTGTTATGGGAGGTCCAAATAGCTAGCTATCTTTATTTAAAATGACAGGATACCTTGAAAAATCTGTTGTGTAGCTAGCTACATATAAATAATATATTTAGCTCTTGCACTTTATCACTTAATTATTTAATAACAAATGTGCCCTTGGAGTGCTGGCATGGTATTAGCTAGGTAGCTTAAAATCACAAAATAAATATTATCCAGATGTGACCATCCCTCATCATCAGACATCAGAAAGGCGTTTCTGTTCTTTACTTCTCATTGTGGGGTACCTCAAATTCTTGTAAATCCAATGAAAAAAATTACTTAAGACTTCCTCTTCTTTCCCTTGCACTACTCATGGCATTTCTTTGCATGTCTTCAGTTCCAAGCCACGATTCCTTAGCTTCCAACCGCGTCTCGTTCACAAGTTTCAGCGCTAGCCAATATGATGGACAACGTCGAGGAACCCTGGGTAATTTTGAAAAAATGTGGTTCTGCCTTATGATTTTCAGATTTTTGCTGCTGATATCAGCATATTTTAGCCCTCGAGTGCCACACCTCCGTATATATGGGAGTTAATTATCTTTAAATATATCATAAGAGAATTTCAAATTCTTTTGATTGATATTTTTTAGAATTCCTTTTCCCAAAATTTATATAGGCGATTGGTTATTTAAAACGGACGAAGAGCCATGTTTGGACAAAACAGAAGATAGGGTATGAGAATGGAAAATTACGATTGATATTGTTTTTTCCATAGGTCAGTTAGTGGAAACGTTAAATTTTTATGTCAGCAAAGTGAAGAATGCAAACAGATTATCAGCTACTCCTGTACGACATGCAGTGCAAAGATCTGTGATAAATGTCACAACATGCATTCTTGTGCAAACAAATCTTTTACCAATATCAGTTTTAATGAAAAATTGCAGCAACTCCAACCATTATGTAAGCAACACAACTCACTTGCAAAATTTGTCTGTATTGATTGTGAAAATCTGTTTGTATGTGTGTATTGCACACACAGACAACACAAGAATCACAGAATAAAATCGATTGCTGATTTTGGTTTGGAAGCAAAACAATGGTTCCAGTCGTTTATCACTTCATTCGATGAAACAAAAGTTGTGTTGGAAAATGTAACAAGAAAATATGATGATGCTGTAAACAATGTTCAGAAAGAAAGAGAAGTATTTGCTCTTAAAATAAAAGAAAGAAAGTTCAAACGAATAGAAGAGTACCTCAAAATGTTAAATAAAGAAGAAGAAGATCTATTGAAACTATTCGATGAGAAATCAAAAGTATTTAAAGCAAAGTTGATTTCTGCTGGATTTGTCGACAATGCGATAGTAAAAGAATTTACAGATTACATACAAGATTTTAATTTAAAATCTCATTTCGAATTGGTTGCTGAGAAATTGGAGATTGAACGACAACTTCGCAGATTATCATCTCTTCCAAAAACCATGCCAACATTTAATTCACATCTCCATCAAATGAACAAAGAAGATCATTTTACAAATCCATTGGGTAAAATGGAAATTTCCCTTCATGCCATCACCACTGTTGGTATAGATTCTAGTGAATGTTCTGTTTATAAAAACTTGATTGATGAATGTGAAAGTCAACCCGACCATTCGCAACGAGTAACTGATTTAATGAACTTAGTTGAAAGTTTGAAAGGTGAGTTTTCCATTTTTATAAACTGAATATTCATGAGAAAATAATTCAACTTTATTAATTGTTTACCTGTTTATTTAGAGTACGAGAAACCCACTGCAAATGCAATTCAAGCTTCTGCGAAAGAATTAAAAAGGTTAGTATGTATATATAAATTCGACAAAGCATTCTTTCATTATGAATTTTAACGCGGTTTGGGACCCAATGTCTAATTTTTGTGGTTAGAAATGTTTCTAAACACTAACCACAGTGTTTTTTTTCTTCTTCCAAAGATATGCAGCTGATACTTCTACTGACAGAATTATTTTTGTGAAGTTTGAAGGTTACAACTGCTCAGTTAGTGGATGTAATAGCAGCAATGCTAGGATTTTAAGATATGGGCTGAATGTTGTTTTGTGCATGAGAAAAACCTAGAAGGAGAGTTAGGTTGTTGGTGAAGTTCCCTGCTACAGAATATACAGTTTCTCTTGTTGCTTAAGAAACTTTGCGACATGAAAAGATGTATCCTTGCTGTAAGAAGGGTGAATAGAAATAAATTAGAATGAAAACTATGTATCAGCAGCCCATTTTAATGAATAACCTACTGTTACTCATCCAGACCCATAACTTAAATAGATTTTAAACTCCCACCGAAAATTGCAAGCAGGGAACGTTTATTTGCGTCATTAATTAACATAAACACATAATGGTTCCTGGGCCAAAGCCCAGAGGTAAATAGAGAAAGTCTTGACTGAGGGCGATAAGGGCGGTTTATTATAGTTTAGATCGGGTTGTAAGAGGATTATACAAATATACTTCGCCCAACCAATGCGAGCATGAAAAACAAATGTTAAGCCGAAAATGACACAATGACAATGATGCTATAGTCATTTGTAAAATTTGTGCAAAGGAAACCCTTCATCCAAATATAAGCCACATTCATACGTTTATAAATTTGTGTGCTCTTTCCAAGAAATCACAGTAGCATGCTCCATAACTCGTTTATATTTTAATGCTGGTATGACGGGGTTTGCCAAGACCATACCATTATACCTTTTGGTGTAATTTCGACATACCAACATTATGGTCTTTTAAATGCGAATATTCTAGTGTGTACGTCAGGACATTTAAAGCTGTTCTAACTCTTTTTCTTAACCAAACTTTATTAAAACTTTGCCTATGAGTAAGAGTTCAATTTTATTAAATGTCATCAATAAGCGTCTTGTGATTTTGAAATATTAGCAACACTCAACATGGGTAAATGTGGTTTTTAAGAGGAGAAAATGCTCGTTGTCTTAAATACTTTTGAAGCTCTTCAATATTCATACGAGATATCACTATCGAATTTATTTTGCAGCAATTAAGTCATCCTATCCTGAAATCAGTTTCGTTTATATTGTCTAAAATGGTTTTAAATAATTGGAATGTGGTTAATGTTTTACTGTTTATTTACAATTGAAATGTATCTGTGCACCTTAAAGGTTGATAAAAGCACAGCATTACAATATACATTTTTATCTAGCGATGTGAAGCCAAGAAGTTTGCAGCTTGCTAAGAAGTGTTATTCTTTTAAAGGTATGGAGTTATTTTTTAATGTTAGCATAAATAAATGCGTAAAGTTGTACTGTGTAGTGTATTTTCCGGAAGTCGAAAGTGATTATTTAAAAAATTTTGGTGGCTTCCGCAAACCATAATCACATACAAATTTTTTTGCTAAAAATCAGATTTTAATCTATATAGAAATTGCATATCAAAAACATTAGAAAATTTCATGCTAAAATTATTCTAAAGTCTGTGAAGTTATGGGTTTTTTTAGAGAAGGTTTATCATGATTAAGGATCTCCTTCAAGGTTAACTTAATATCATTACTGTCACTGGATAAAACGGTAACATTACAAAACAATGAAGCATAATCACATTCATATCTATGATCCCGAACAGGGGACAGATGGTAAAATGCGATATCCCTCGCGCATTTTGACCTTAAAGTGGGGAATAGTTTTGCCATAAAAGGGACGCTGCAGCAACGACACTAAACTGGTAAACAAGGAAGTACTTAGGAATACGGTCTTTAAACTGTAAAAAACTACAAAGTTTGCAAATATAATTAAGTACAAAATGGATGAGAACGATGAGGCAGCTTCTGTTTTGTTAGCAATGATAAAAAGATTGCTGATGTAAGAAAAAAATTGGATATTTACAGTAGAACGTAACTTTATAATTAGTACCAAGAATACAGGAATTTCCTGTAGTCTAATTGTAGCTCCTTGTTACACGACTTTATTGTCAAACAGCCTTCTACTAAGTTATATTTACAAAATTTAACTTACTCAGCAGGTAAACTTAAAACATATAGCTGTTACCTAACAAAAGTAATTGGACAAAAATGTACATAAGTGGAAAGACAACTATTAACACAAAGATACAACAAAGACACAATAACGAAAACACGAAACTGAAGGTCTTCAACCTATTTTACAAAGCCGCAAGTTTAAATATAATGTTTCGTTAAGCAAGGAATATCACAGTACTTAAAATTAATCACATTTTTTAATCCCCTCTAATTCTAATTTCGTGTTTTGTTTCCCCGCCTTAAATTAGGAGTAACCCTATTTAAAATTTAAAAAAAACTTTTTACATAATTTGTGAACATTTTCTAAGCTTTGTCCCTTCTTCTACTTCGTTTTCTTCTTTTAGGCTCTGTTTTTTTACGCTCACTACCAACGTTATTTAAAATGATACAAGGCTGTTTTTCGTGTTTTCTTTACTATTGTTATATCTTCATAGATACTGAATTAAAATTTAGGGAAAAAATCAACAAAAAAAGTGGTTTATAAAAAAACTAATCAGCAAAACGTTTTGTCTTTTTTGCCGACTCTTTTTTTTAATTTTAAAGTCATGGCCATTATAAACTGCATATCTGTATGTGTAAAAGTTAGTTGTTGAAAACCGGAGTAAAAGGGATAAGTTATTACTTTACTGTTTACATGGTTTACTGTACCACAGTAGATTGTAGCAACAACAAAAACTGACGGAGAATTTGATCTAACTGTTGGGATTTTGAGATTCTCGGCAACGTAAGGTTTATCGTTAGAGTGATTTAGATATCATATTTCAATGATTATTATGTTTAAATCAATGGAAACAATGTTGCTTTTAATCAGAAAAGAACTACAGGTATATTGCCATAACCATAGAGAGCTCTTGGACAACATCATTTTTAAAAAAATAACTTTGCCACAACTTTGGTTTAATTAAAGAAAAGGACAAAACCCTGTGATATAACTAAAAAATTCATTCAGAATACATGTTTTATTTCGTCAAATAAGTTTGTTTTTTAATGATTTATGATCGCTGTCAACTGAAAATGTTCGACCATGTAAATATTCATGGAATGTAGTACATCCAAACACTATTGCAAGTGTTTCTCTTTCCAGTGTACTATAGTGTTGTTCGGCATTCATGCATGATTGTGACTTGAATGCTATGGGTTGCCAACCACTGTGATGCTGCTGTTCAAGGGTTGCGCCCAATCCATATTTTGAAGAATCGCATGTGATTTTTGTAGGCAGTTTTGGGTCAAAGAATTTCAAAGAAATGTCTCTGCTTATTAAAGATTTGATATTATTAAATTGCTCAAGGTGATTGCTTGTGAAGTCCATACTGTTTCATTTTTTAAAAGGTCTCGTAACATTGAAGTTTCATTTGATAAATTGGGGATGAATTTAGCAAGATAAGCGATCATACCAAGAAAACGTTGTAGATCTCCTTTACACGTTGGTTGTGGAATATCATTGATGGCTTTTACCTTTGCAGGGTCTGGAGAAACACGGCTTGCAGAGATTTTGTGACCAAGGAATGTAACAAATTCAGCACCAATGATGCACTTTGACTTGTTCAGTTTAAGTCCAGAATTTCTCACTTTCTCTAAAACCTTCACAGTTCGATTACTTAACTCTTCTTCTGTTGATCCCCGTATAATAATGTCATCTTGGCTATTTCGTGAGCCAGGACATCCTTCAATTATCTCAGCTATATTTTGTTAAAATACTTCACTCGCACTATGGATTCCAAATGGGAGACGCTTAAAACGATATCTGCCAAACGGAGTTGAAAATGTAAGTAATTTTGAGGATTCATTATCAACTTTTATTTGCCAGTAACCATTGCTTGCATCAAGTTTTGTGAAGTATCGAGCACCTGTCATTTCTGCGAAAAGTTCTTCAGCTGTAGGTAGCTTATAGTGATGCCTCTTAATGGCTTTGTTTAACTCTCTCGGGTCAAGACATATCCTTAGCTTACCATTTGATTTCTCTACGATCACTAGTTGGCTTACCCGTTTTGTGATTGGCTCTATAATGTCCAAGTGTATCATACGATCGAGTTCTACTTTGAGTTTGTCTCTTAACGCGATTGGAATCTTCCTTGCTGCATGGACAGTCGGAGTAACGTGTTTATCAACAGTGATGTGATGTACTTTTGGCAACGTGCCAATTTCATCAAAGCAGTCGTCAAACATTTCTAAAATGTCATTGTCGGGAATAGAAATTTCATGAATTTGTTGGATTAAATTCAATCTTTCACTTGCTTTAAGTCCAAGTATTGAAGCAGAGTCAATGTCGACAATAATAAATAACAATGGGTAGACCCTACCAGCATATCGAACATTTAGTAGACATGTCCTGTTACAGGAATTTCAGATCCATTATATGCTGTCAGCTTGATTGTCGATTCTTTCATTGTTGGGCGTTTCAACAGCTGTTTGTACGTTTTATCAGATATCACATTCACCTGAGCCCCAGTGCCAATCTTGAATTGCATACTTGTGTCGTTAGCCAATAGGTCGATGCTCCATGTGTCTGTAGATATGGTGTTGACAATAAGAGCTTGTGAGTCTGGTTTGGCATATATTGTGCTGATGTGGAATGAATCATCTTCATTGTTATCTTGATGTTGTTGTTGATCTATAATGTTAACAGACTTTGACAAGCAAACAAAGGCAAAATGGTTAAGTTTGTTGCCCTTTTTACACCTTTGGCCATATGCTGGACACGCCCCTTTTTTATGTTGTCTGCCACAGTATCGACAATTACGAATGACTTCGACCTTAGGATTGTCCCTTAACAACTGAGGTCTTACTTTCTGTATTACGTTTATATCAGACTGTTCTTGTTTCAGTTCTTTGACATGGATTTTTGTTTGTTCAGCAGAGTTCCCTAGTTGCAAAGCCTTGTCTAGGTTTAGGTCAGGTTCTCTCAACATTCTCTCTCTTAGTCGATCATCACTTACACCTACAATTATAACATCTCTTATTAGAGATTCTCTTAAGTCATTAAATTCACAATCTTTTGAGAGTTTTTTGAGTTGTACAACAAATTCAGCAAATGATTGTCCTTCTTTCTGTTTGTATGTGAAGAACTTGTGTCTTAATAAAGTAACATTCCTTTTTGGCAAGCAGTATTCATTAAATTTATTTATAATTAGGTCAAAGTCCATAGCCTCTTCATCATCATTAAATGAAAATATGTTATAAATTTCTCTTCCTTGTGGACCTATGCATGTTAACAAAATACTTGACTTAACTTTTATTGACTTGCTATCCTTTTCTGTAGCCACTAGGTAGAATTCCAGTTCTTGTTTCCATTTCTTCAAGTGTTCCCTCAAGTTCCCATCAAAGGTCATATGTTCAGGTGGAGTGAATTCCATATTTGTATAAGTTAGGTTGATCCCACTTCCGACACCATGTTGTGTTCAGTAACAAGTTGCATTGCTTACATAGAGTGTCTATTCTTGATCTAGCATCCCATATATATATACATTCAGACATTACGGATAACTGAGACAATGTTACAGAGATGAATGAGACAACAAGCACTGATGTAAACAAAGATGGTAGACAACACAGTAAGACAAGAGGGTAGACATAAAACATAAACAAACTTTTACAATCATAACAATGCCTGTGAAAGATTCAGAGAAACGCACTGAGTGCCCTTATAAAACAAGCAGTCTGAAAGCTTTTGAAAAAGTTCCCGCGTAGAGAACTGATCACCCAAGTGCAGTGCTGACATCGCATCACCCTTGAAGTGCTGATGTGTTAAAAAATCTGTTACGAATGTGAAACAAACACTGGCGTATATGCGATTCAATTAAGACTTGTATTGTCTCGAATTATTAAAGAAAATAAAAATCAAAAAAATTTTAATTGTCTGTTTTGATATTTTGTTAACTATGATTTTCTCCTTTTTATCTTATTTTTTCTCGATTAATTTGTTATCACATAATTTGTGTTTAGAACTTCTGAAAATCATTATAAACTAGCCGAAGTCCCGTGGAAGAATCCACTGAATCTCTCATCGAGTCCATATGATGGGTGCAAAATAAAAACATAGAACACAGTAATTTGAATTTTTAAAAGTCACAATTTGCATTATTCTATATCTATAACCGCTGAAACAAAACGTCCAAAAAATAAGCATGTGCAGCAATAAAAAAAATTAAAAAAAAGAGAAAAAAAGCCCTGGGATTGAGGTTGCTCACAATCTCCATTATTATATTTATACCCGCTGAAACAAAACGTGTAAGCAGGTCCAACAACGAAATAAAAATAAAAATGCAGAAGGTCCAACACAATCGAAGGTGTCTAGCAACGGTTATGTAAAAAGCTAAATCTGCTAAAACTATATACTTGCTCTTGCTCTACCATGCCAGAAGTACACCAGGGAAAATAGTATACGACACATTAGAAAAAATCGTTAAGTCACGCAAAATTTCCACAACCTACAATTTCTAATGCATCATACCAAATTAGCTATTTAGTCTATTGCATACAGCAACCCTCCCATGTGAAAGTTGTAAAATTATTTGTGAGCGGTGATCAATCAAATAGTTAATACCAATACACCGTGTCACTTGCCTGTCCAGCTAGACTGCTTAGTACAGTTATATATGACTGATAAACATTCAGAGAGAAACACATAGCGCCCTTATAAATAACAGTCTCATAGTTTATTGTAGGTAAAAAAAGTTGAATTATCCCCTGGATAGCTAGCTGTATTCAAACATTCAAATTTCTCTGCTAGCCATATCTGCACCAGAAAAAGCCCTGATTGCTGAAGCTATACATACATAAAAGACTAAAATGAATAAAATTGTGTTTTGTGGTAAAAAAGGCATAACATGAAAAACGAGAAAATCTAGTTCCCATGATGAGTATGTTTAGGTGCCAAAATCTTCTTTAAAATTATTCGATTCAAAATCTCTGGCTAATTAAATAATTATCTTAACTTGTTGAAACAAACAAAAAGCACATTTCCCTAAAATACAAAATTCTTAGCAAAAACAAAGGCCTTTTCATGATGCATGAACTGAGCAATTTTCAAAATAACTGTCATTTTGTTTACAAAATCATAGTTTGAGGTTGGTTTAATAAGCGCATAGAAAACTGATCAGCAATGTGCAGTGCCGACATGGCATCACCCTTGACGTGCTGACGTCTTACGAATCTGAACTAAACACTGGCGTATACGCGATTCAATTAAGACTGGTATTGTCTCGAATATTAAAGAAAATAAATAGATCAATAAAAGTTTTTAAATTGTCTGTTTTAAAATTAATTCATCTATTTTTTGCGTTTTTTAAGAATCAGCAAGTTCTTTAATATTTTGTTGCCTACGATTTTCTCCTTGTTATCATATTTTTTCTGGATTAATATGTTATCACATAATTTGTGTTTAGAGCTTGTGGGAATCATTAAAAATGGTGATGACAAGAAATTTAAAACCATTCTTATTGATTATCCAAATATCGTTAAGATGAGAGATAATAATAAAAATACGCTGTTAATAGTAGCTGTACTTTACAACAAAGCATCAATAGTAAAAATTTTAATTGATGCTGGTAGTGATGTGTATGCTGTGAATATAAATAAATGGAATGCATATCACTACAGTGCATGGTATGGTCATCATGATGTGTTAAAAGTTTTAATCAATCATGATGTCGCAAATATTAACAACGGAGACTGTAACAAAAACACGCCATTACATCTTGCATCTTTATATAGTCGTATTGAATGTGTTAAATTGTTATTGTCAGTACCACATATTGATGTCAATATACGAGACAAAAGTGGTAAAACTGCTTATAATTATGCTTCTAATGACACTATGAAAAGTTTAATAAATGAACATCAACAAACATAAAATATTATTTCTTATGTTTGAAACTGTTGGCGAAGAAATATTGCAGATTTGCGAATATGCTTTTATACAGTTTTGGACGCACTAATTACTCATGACATGTATTATTACTATGAAACACCATAATATTATATAACACTTTTGCAGAACATTGGACGTTAACGCTTTTGTTTATATTCGAAAATGACGTAAACTTTCCCCTGTATTATTTTTTGACAACGATTTTAGATTTGACACATATTTGTAACTTATTTCTTTATAATATTTTTAAATCACATGTTTGGAGTAGTGTGATAAGTTGTTTTACCCTTTCGCCGCTGCAGTGGTTGTCGGTGGGCCATTTTCAACACACTGGATTCGAATCATTGTAATTGCTCATTTCACTGGATTAAAAATTATCTACTTTTTTCTCGCGGAAGCAATGTTATTGTGAGTTATTATTTTAGGAATTTTTTAAGCAAGTATAAACTGAAGTAAAACGAGTTTTTAATGACTTCTTTTAATTTTCTTCATTCGGTTTATTCGGAAAAGAACAATCAAACAAACAAAACCAATTTTTATTATAATGTGTATGTAGCTATCATGTATTAAAGAATCGTAGCTAAAGGTAGATATCTACATGACTGTATTTTTCGCTCGAGCGAAAGTTTAGGAGCATTTTTCTTTTTCTTTTGAACTTAGTGGAAATCAATTTCCCGCTTGAGAGAAAAGATTGAGATCAAAATAAAATGGCTGCCGTAAACAGAACAAACCTTTTTGCTACGAAATTTAGAAATAATAGAATTAATAATATAATTTGTGTCTGATACTTTATTGTGTTTGTGAAAGACTTATAAAATTGACTTGTAAAAAACGTAAATATAATAATAATTCTGTACTTTTTCAACATGGTATTCTGTTCACAGCACTTAATAACCGGGTTCGTTAAAAACGGCGACAGAAAAAAAGCTTCCAATATGGGTGATAAGGGAGGGATCGTATTAGATGGTACTTCGATTATATCAAAAAGAACTGGAGTTTTATTTTGTAAAGTCTTCGTCGATCTGATACCGAATATCCTTTGCACTCTAAGACATCTTGTAAAGACAAACCGCTACCCTTACCTTTTGAAGGAGAGGCTGGGCCTGAAAGACATTACTGTCAATGTCGGCCAATCCAATAAATTTTTTAACCCAGTTAGCCACAGTCGACTTTTCCTGTTAAGGTTTCATTGGTAGATAAAAATAATAATATTTGTTACTATTCTTACGTTATACACTAGACACTTTTAAATAAACATCCAGTGTATGAACAACACACATTAACTGAAAACATAGAGTCGCCGTTTGTGGTCATGTGTTAGACATCAAGGATAGGTAGTTCTGAATATCTCCATGCCGCTTTTAACTCTAAAAGCGGCATGGAGATAAAAGTTGCAAGTTAGTTGGTAAAATAGATAATAAAGCATTGGATGAAAATCTATTCATGTAGTTCAGAACGGTCTGCACATCCCATATAAATGTGTGTTTGGGTTGCAGTGGTAGTTAACACGTTAGTTAACAAAGAACAAACTTTCAGATGTTGTCCTATCTTTTTCCGTGAATATGTTTATGGTAAGCTGATATAACAAACCTATAGCCATTATTGGGTAATATTCTGCACCTGGTTGAAAAAGCATGTCTAAGTAATTCATAATATGCTTTATATCACATTGAATGAGATCAATCCAGTGTTCATCGCACCAGCTAACCTACTTTTCCCAGGTCGATTTGTAACAAGAATGTTATTTGTGACAAGCTGCAAGCTTTCTTACATAGGCCAACTTTCTACAGTTCTCTTTCTAAACTGTACATACCGCTAACCCTAATTGGTTGTTTTGCATTAAAGGATGTATTCCCGTCTGGATATTTCAGCAGATTGGAATCGGTGGTAGCAGAAAGGGATTTGCTACTGAACACTCCAGTAGACTCGCATTCCATGTTTGACTTTGCCAAACTGGTGTCACAATTAACATTGTCACTTTCTCTTTTTGCATTTTTGTAAGAACTAACCCTATGATGATTGCAGAAAGAAAGAAAACGTAAGGGAACATGTTCTTCCAACTGCACTGTATTGCATCTGTTTCCTATCAAGGGGGATCAGTTCCACATTTCGGTAGTCATTTTGGTTGGCGTTCTATCAGGTCGGCGGGCGTAGCAGCACCGAAAACAGTCCCCGGGTCATAGAAACAACGGCCAAAACCAACGTCGACCTCGCATAGCACCGCCGAACAACGACCGCCGCGCCATCAAAACGTCTTCCAAAACGACCGACGACCTGATAAATTGCCGGAATGTGGCACTGATCCCCCTGATAGTTTCCTTGCTGCCCTGGAGCCGGTTTCCATTAGTTTTTTAAACATCAATGGTGCTTAACCTAGGAATACATGCATAGAAACTCGTACAGATTCCCGTGTCACAAAAACCGCAGAAACTTTTGACACCTCTTAACTATTGGAATGCTAATATAGGCTTTCTTGAGATCCACAGAAGCCTGGGTACAAGTTGTACCGAACGTTTACATCCTCCCCCCGTTGACCATCCGTCAACCTTAACCAGACTTCTCTCTTAATCGTCTTAATAATTGTCCTTCGCGTGGCGTCTGCCGGGTCGATCTTTCGTCGGTAACACATGCCTCTTTGCCGAGCTCAATTTTCTCGAAGTTACAATTTTCCACGTGGTTAGCGATTTCCAACCGTATCAGGTTCTGGACCGGTCTATGAAATATCGAATTAAATGAATCATTAGGTGTATTAACAATTAATTTAGCACCACGAATTTTATTGTCGTTGCCTGTTACTAACTCTTTAATTCTTCCCATGCCCCATATTTGTCTTGGTAATGGCGTATCATCACGTAACAAGACAACGTCACCAACCTGTAATGATTGTGGGGTAGAAATCTTCTTGTTGCGATAAATATTCTGCTGTTAAGATAAAAAGACGTAAAATGTTTCCAGTAATGCGACAACAATGTTCTTATATATTTCACTCGATTTCCACAATTGTCGATGTTCAAATCGTTAACCTTGTTTAATTTTTGATTACCGTGTACATCAAGAACTAAGATTTTCGGCGGAAAAACATTGGCGGAAAAACTTTCGGACACAATTTTTTATTTCAGCGGAAAAACTTTCGGACAAGAATTATAAAGTCAAAAAATGTATAGGTAAGTCTTTTGAACGAATTTTAACCAAATTTCAAAAGTAATGATTACGGGAAATGACACAAAAAGAAGGCTAGAAAGATTTATAGTGCACTTATTAATTAATATCTAAAAAAGGGTCTTCAGGATCTAATTTTATAGATAGAGCCTCAGGCAAATGTGAAAATAATGAAAATAATAAGTTCAAAAACTGCAGTTTTTATTGATTTTTTGATTACCCTGTATATAATTTCTATGCACTGGTCCTTTTTTAAAAATATTAGAAAAACCAAAATTTTGGGACAAAAAAAATCCGAAAGTTTTTCCGTCCGAAAATTTTCGTTTCTAATGTAGCATTAAATGAAATGGTGTAAGAGCTTCTTCAAGGTCATCGGATGACACGTAAGTCAACGGCCGACTATTGATGACACATTCCACTTGACACAGTAACGTTTCCAACTCTTCATAACTGAGTAACGATCTACCAATTGTTTTCCGCAATAACAATTTCACTGATCGGACTAGCCGCTCGTAGAAGCCTCCCCACCAAGGAGAGGCTGGAAGAATGAACTGCTGCTTGATTTTTTTATTTGTTAGATAACACTTTACTTCTTTTGATAAAAACGTTTTAGCATTGTCGTGAATAACTAAGCTAGGAATACCCTTTCTCGCGATAAATCTTGTCGTAGCTCGAATAAATGCCTGCGACTTCATATTTGGTACCAACTCAAGATGTTCGGCTCGAGTAGAAGCACATGTGTACAGAGAGTAGACCTTTAAGACAGTGTCCATTTTAAAATGCCGGACATATAAAGGTCCAGCGTAATTTAAACTTATATTAACAATATTTATTGAACTCAATATTTATGAACAAAATTTAAACTGGCATCAAAATAGGATATTTGACGTTATAATTTAACGTGAAATTCTCAAATCGTCCTTATATGTGATGAGCCCATCTCACCTTTGAATAACTTTAATGACGTCTTTAGCTTTTCAAAATCTCCGCATGACCGTAGCATCGATTGTTCAGACTTAATCCAAAGTTTTCAACTGCTTTCGTATTCATCGACGGTTAAGTAATCGTCCTCTATCTCCTCCACAACTTCATTTTCAACATTATTAGCACTCTCCATAGCAACAAAACAAACTATTTCATATTCATCAACAGAGGGATCAAATTATTCCAATTCACAACAATGATCTACTACACCTCCACCTTCGCAAGTCACGCCCATAGCCACTCAGTCACACCACTTATCAACCCTTCTCGATTCCACGACTACGTCAGCCATGTTTAACTTCCTCTCAACATAAAAATCTATTAATCTCTCAAAGTCGTCAAAATTATAAACTCTCGTAGCAATATCGGCAAGATTATTCGAACCAGCAATATGTCTCCAATTTTCAC
Organism: Hydractinia echinata; assembly: GCA_030067915.1. Classification (NCBI taxonomy): domain Eukaryota; kingdom Metazoa; phylum Cnidaria; class Hydrozoa; order Anthoathecata; family Hydractiniidae; genus Hydractinia; species Hydractinia echinata. Next base: position 127,860 of record JASGCC010000332.1, on the reverse strand, counting down.
AAACCACCACCTTTCAACCCTTTACAACCATATTCTCCACCCATGGTTTCCATCTTCTTGTTTTACCCTTAATCCAGCACAAAGCAACCTCTGAGTCAGTTCAACAGGAATATAAGTTTATTTAAATGCGCTCACAAATAGCGGATCTTACATGCTGCACGAGTTCGCCGAGCAAAACACAACCTAAAAATTCAAGGCGCGCAATCGTAATTTATTTAAAAGGTGCTACCTTAATTTTAGAGTCCAGAAAGTGAACCCTAATTCCGACTGATGTTTTAATTTTATCAAAACAAGAAGCCATATTGAAATCGGTAGAATTTCTTTTGTTCTTATGTTAACATAATTAGCGAAGAAGCACATGCTCGACACTTTTGTAAACAAAAAGAAAAAGTTTATATCTCGCTTTAAAACGACGTTCTGTTATAAGAAGTTATTTCTTTAGTTAGAATAAACATTAATTCAGCACACATTTTGTCGGCACTCGTCCGGCGCATATCTATCTATATTGTTTTTCATGATCAAAGTGGTATACTCAAGCCTGTAAAAATAGGTTAATATCACGGTTAAACGCTTTTTTTCAAACGTATTGTTGAAGTTTTTAACAGCAATGTTTACCGACTTATATTAGGCACACTTTCCATACAAATTTCACGTGCCTGCAGCGTGTTACAGTCAGATTTCAATAGAAAAAAGTTAGCCCCTATTAAAGGAGAATATGGAATTTGATCATTTTTTTGCGAAAAAGACTCGGTCGAGCACCTCACGCACTGATTCTTTTGAAATTAAAAACAATAGAAAATTCAATACATTTAAAGCGTACAGAAATGAAGTTGTTTCTCCTTCCGTATTCTTTCCTCCAAGTCTCAACGAAAGAAAACCTCGGATCTTCAAATCTAAAAGAAAAGTTGTCCAAGCAAGCATTACGTTGGGCGAAGCTGAATGAAATATAGTCTTAACACGTGCAGTGATTGGCGCTATAAAACCTAAATGATCTAAAAAAGTAGCAACAACCTTGAGAATATTCCTCATGGTTGGCTCTAAAGACGCAGTTAGCTTTAAAACATCGCCGAAATTAAAAATAAACTCACCAGAGTTGACACACCATACCCGGTACCTTCTTTACTAAATTCTCTCCAGTCTCTTTACTCATCGAAATCTCTTTTTCATTAAAGTAAAGTTACAGAACTTTATTATTAGAGACCCACATTCTCAAACAAACTCCCCCTTCAGCTGCCATAATAGAAACACTCTTTTCATGCCTTCTTCGTCGGATTGACAACCAGAAGTTGTATCATCTACGTACAGGTCATTTAAAAATTTAACCACAAATTCCTTCTCAAATTCAATAAACTTACACATTTGGTGTCTTATCATCCCATTTAACACAAGCGGACTGCTAGTTAATCCAAATATAAGGCGTAAAAATCTACAAACGATAACATTGTAATTCAAACTCAAATAATCCTCAAACCACAGAAATCGCAAAAAATCTCTATGTTTCCTAGCAACTTCAATATTTAAAAAGGCTTGTTTAGGTCCGTCAAAATTGCTATCGGATTCAATCAAAATCTTAACAATATGTCAAATTTTTTACATAGAAGATTGGGGCCAGGATAAAGACAATCATTTAACGAGGGTCCATTCGTAGAACACGAAGCGTCAAAAACAGCCTTAATTTCTGTAGTTTCTTTATCCTGTCGAACAACAGGCCTGTGTGGCAAGTGATGAACTGAACCAGCGTAAACATTAACCTCCTCTTTGGGTACACGTTCTGATGCCGTTTGCCTCATACTCCTTAAATATCGCATCATAATCTTTAAGCAATTTCTCTCTCTCTAAACGACATCTTAAGTATTTCGGTCGTGCCACACAAACTTCTTGATTATTAGGCAAAAAGTCATAACCCGGACGAAAAGATAGATAGATAGATAGATAGTTTATTTTCTACTTTAACTACATTTACAAGAATCTAGTTTAAAACAAAATAAAAAATAATCGTGAATAACATCAATATACTATATAAATCGCGTGTCGTTTTCTATAGTTTCGTGTAAGTGTAGAGAAAGTTCGGGTAACTCGAAGAAGACTTCATGTGAGTCTTAGCTCATCTTCTTTTTCAGGTATTTCAAAAGAAAAACGCATAACATGAGAGGTTGTAACTACCGACACATTTAAATAGGATGCAGTTTCAGAATTTATCAGTGGTGTATTCCGCAGGTCACACAGGTCGCAGGTCGCAGGTCAAAATATATAACCATATATTTTTGGCTTACTTTCGATATTTTTCAACATTCAACATTCGCAATCATTTTCGTAGCTTTTTTAGTGATGCTGCGTCATAAACACATAAATTCGACCAGCGCCTACGTTAGACTAAAAAGACCCTGGGATGATTCAAGACGTGCCAAAGATTCTGTTCCAGACGATGACCAATTCCATGTAGTTTTTGTAAAAAACACACGTTCAACTACTTGCTACTGATGCAAGCAAAATATCGAATGGTTAAGAAGGATCCGGCTCCGCCAGTACCATTTCATATCCTTTTGGCTCGTAGAGAATATCGAGTTTTTTAACCTGCGGCAGCACTGTCTTAAAAATTGGTAAAACAAAGGAAAACACCTATTTCCACATTCAAAAAAGTTGTGTAAAAAAGTTTACAATAACGTGATATCTTCAAAAAATACTTGTAGACAATGAAGTGAAAAATCGGTGACGCTCACAAAATGAAATTGAAAGCACAGTTGGAACTTCAGTTGTAAATGTTATTGGTATTTTATATCTTTAGTATTTTTTGTTTTACGCATCTTTTGTTTCGTTTGAAGTGACAATTTAACTTCGTACCCAAGTGTGTATGATATATTCTCACATTTAATCGCTGGTGAACAAATACCTTTTTACTCGGCATGAGGTTGACTCAATAATTTGCTTTGTTCTATGGGATATAAACTTTACTCTAAACTCTTTTGTTTCTTATCCGTTTATATATTTTGTAGTTTTTTTCACTTTAAATAAAAAAGTTTTTTAGAACGCGTGTTTTCTAAATTCGATCTCAACACTAAAGTTAAGGTAGCGTCCACGAGTCTAATAAAAAAAAGTCAAGGGGAACATGTTGATTTTTAGCCTAATTATTAAGACCCGAGTCCCCAGCGCTCCTCCGATGTCGCTATCAAAAGATAAAATGCAGCGGTTATAATGTTATCAGCTCAATAACGGAAAGGACTCTAAACGCGTTAATTCTCTAAAGGACCTGAGGACTAAGTTTGTTAACAGACTGAGATGATGGAACGATTAAGTAGCGTAAGGTGTTTACATGCAGCTTATATTCATACATTCTAATCAGAATATATAAAGGGGCGGTGGCAGTTCTCCTGACGGGTGTTAAAGATTACAAAGGGTGTTAAAAATTCTCTGTATTGCGTTTTTTGTAATGGCGTTGCATCACAAAATTGGAAATGGCTAAAATTATTTGCAATGTCATAATTTGACACATGTTAAAAAATTTTGACCAGTGACCTGCGATCGGTGAACGAGCCGACCGACCTAGAACCGAGTCCCCAGCAGTTGGTCCGCTCATTGTTTTTATAACTTTGTCAGTAAAAAAATTGTGGTAATAATCAACCCCAATTAGCAGTCACAGGCAAAATGGAAGAATCGTTGTCAAAATCAGCTAAAGTCAATCCTTTCACATTTTCCACACTCTTAACTTTTCTTATTTTGATTAAAGAATCTAGATGTGACGATATAAGAACTTGGGGATTTCGAAATGATTCTTGAAGAAACACAATCGCTTCCTTATAATTATCTGTACTCAAAGCTAGTCATTAGAAAAAGAGATAGTCTGGTAATTCTGAGCCGTCCATAATGCGTTCCTATTGTTCGCAATCAGACATATTTCTTAAATCGGGGTGGCCGGTTTAAAAATGCACAGAATTATCAATAATAGCTGCCTTTGGGGAAGATTACTTTGGTGAATATAATTTGGATACAATCTTGGCTGTTATTGATGAAGATTTATTAGAGAAAAATCGTGATTTAACTAAAGAATTATCCGAAATTGTTGAAGAAATAGTTGACGACCCTTTTGAAAGCTGTTTTTCCCGTGAAATTTCGTCCAAAACATGCAAAACACAACGGGGACTCACAAGACACCAAAATGAGGAACATCGTCATCCACAGAACCAGTTAAATGACGACAGCCTCACTACTCCTGAAACCAAGCTCCATCCGGTATACTTTAAGAAGTACATCCAATTAAGTGCAAGTAAACTTTCTAAAGATGAATGCTATAGTGGGAAGACCAGGAATGAATTTGTCAATTATGTTATTACAAACGACAATACAAACTTTTCCTATAGTTTTGTCAGAGATGTGATTGGTAGTTTTAAAGGCGATGCTGAAAAGTTTTATCCGGCCTTTTACAAATCTGTGTCTGAAAATATTGTTTTCAGAAATCTATCAAATCGAAGCTCTATTCTCCTTGGTATTAAAGTGGTTAATCACGTACTTGCTTATCTCACTAATTCAACTGTAAAGGAAAACACTGTAGAATTTTCTTCCCATGTGAATTTTTCACCCTAAGAGAAAAACACAATTCAATTTCTACGTGGTTATGTGTTTAGTACCCTATCAAAAAATCAAGAAGTATGCTTGGAGTTCAAAGTTTGGACATCTTATTAGCTTGAAAGTCGTGTCTTGTGGAAGACGATAAAAATTCTGATTTAGTAAATATCAAGGACAGAGGAGGGTTATGTTCAGTAGCCATGATGTTTTCAGAATTTTTTGTTGTGCAGAACTTGAAGTTCGTGCTGCGACTGTTAATTTTCACCACACAATTGATAGTAAGAAAATTGTTTCAGACCTGCTTGAGAACCCTATTGTGCTTTGTACAGGAGCGGATTTAGCTATAGTGTACTGGTGTAAATACACCAGTAAAAATTTGTCTCCAAAAAGGTAAAGTGTATCTTTGTGAGCCTGTTGTTTTCTAATATTACGCCCGAAGTCTGAACACAGCGGGCGCACGCCCTCGGCATATAAAACTGGTTTTCAGACTCCCCACTTTCCGCGCCCGGGTTTCTGTCAGAAAATACAAATCGCCGCTCTTTCGTCCTGCAAAATATTTGATTTTCAGTGTCGGTGCCGGCTTTGCTTTTTACACCAGTTCTGCTGGTGTAAGCTGCCCATCTGGCTGGGCAAGAATTTCACTGGTGTATTTCTCTGGTGAATGCAACTGGTCTAAAATGCAAACTGTACGGCAGAACGATCCAGGACTAACATGCAGGTGAAAATCGCGTAGACTTTAAGCAAAGCGGCTTTTGTTACCTCCATTAAAGAAGAGCGTAATCGTAGCGAGGCTTGTTAATCGCTGTAGCAAACTTTTAAACTTGCTTGGTATACGTTTGTTTACATTATTTTGCAATATTTTTTTATCGTATTTTTACATCGTAAGTCGGATTTTGTTACAATGAAAGAAAACAGATATAGAAAAAAAAGATAACGAAAACAGATATAAATAGGATCGATAAGAGCAATATTCAGTTACTTCTGTGGCGAATTTATCTATATGTAAATGCAGGTTGCTACATTTTCTGTTTAGCTAATTTCTAGAGTTTATCTTTATCACTACTGTCCACAAACCTTCTTACATTTCGTTTAAACTTTTGACATTTTAAATAGGGACCAAGCTTAAAATTTTTGTTTAGTTTTTTTACATCTTCCATACCGAATGGATTAAGCAAAGTATTTGTTTTTGTTACCTTTGTAAGTTTTGGCGATTTTAGTTTTCAATTAAATTGACTATAGTTTTCAAATACAGTTTACTTCACCTCACACGAATTAAAATGATTAAACAGTTTGTTGTTCCAATTGTGTTTAATTGCTCTTACGGCATGACACAGTTTCAACATCAATTTCATGACAGTTACCAGCTATGAGTCGGAAAAATATTTGTGTTCTAATTGTGTTGTCATTACAACCAAAATCACGGTTTGATGGGTTATCTTTCCTATGACCAATTGAACGTTGACGACCAAAGTAGTTTTCAAGGGGATCTAGACAAAATCTTTCTGTCAGTACATATGGAACTCCATTATTAATTAAATACAGGATTAATTCAACAGTAGAATGGACAGTGATTTTGATTCCTTGGTAGGTTAGCCACAACATTGAATTCTTTAAAAGTAAAAGTAAGTTTCACTACTGTTTCACTTACTTCTGTTTCGCGTTTTGTTTACTTTTTTCCGTGTTTATTTACATTTAATGCTACCATATTTAAATTTTAAACACGGTTGCTATGGTAGCGGGCAATACCGTGGAATATTGCCCGCTATGACGTAAGTTCTAACCAATCACATTGCACGATTTTCGAAAATATCGATGCCGCCCTTTTACCCGGGTAATAAGTTACAATATTTCGTTGCTGCATTAGCTTCTGGTGGTCCATACAATTGAAGAGCGTTAAAGACAGATTCACTTAACACTTGTGCTGCCAGACTTACATTCATGACTGAATATGGTGTGAGTTTAATGTGGTCATTTGTTATTTTGGGAACAAGATGTAATCCGCGGTCAATATCACCAAGGTCAACAAAACCGATAAGATCATCATTATGCTTATCCCACACAAGACTTTCTTGAATTTCTCATGTGGTTGGAGTTTGTAACTGGAGACTGAAAAACCCTTTTGTAATTGTGAAATAACGTTCCGCTTTTAATTGGGGTCCTGAATACGTATGTGCTTCTCATCGATAGCACCGATAACGTGGGGAAATTGCCACAACTCTTCAAAATCTTCGTAGATCCTTTTCCATTGCTTTTGGTGTTTAGGGGCATTGAGATAAATTTTGGAAAGTACGCGGTACAATGTTACACATGTTTTATTTATAATGCGGCTGACAGTCTTCTTCCCCATTCGCAAAAGATAAGTCAAGGAAATTTGCGAGTCCTCAGATGCCACAAAACGTAATGTTAGCATTAATCTCTGTGCGAGAGGAATTGCTTTTCGAAAATTTGTGTCTTTCTTTACTATCAAAGGAGCAGCAAGTGACAAAAGATGTTCTCTTCGTTCAGGTGAAATCCTAAAAAAGCTGAAAAATGGGTATATCATTAGATATTTTATCGAGGAAAAATGGAGTTGTCAAAAACATAACAGTAAACATCGCAAAAACTTACTTGAAATATGATTCTCTACTTTTTAGTTACATTTCTCTGAGAAGCCGATCAATACTAAATTTTTCCCGATCTTTGTATATTTTCTTCACCCATATCTTTCTTTTTCTTTCTTTTTTTGGTTCTTTATCAAAAAACCAATCACTCTTCATCACTCTCCATTTTTGTATCAAATGACAATAATCTTTTTGGCGCCTATCACTTTCCGTGTCCATATCATTTCAGTGGAAGCGCTATAGTTCTAAAACAAAGCGACGACTTAAATTTATAGCGATGGATTATATAACATAACAATGCCCACTGAAATGATATGGACACGGAAAGCGATAGGCACCAAAAAAATTCTGCATGCTAAGGCTAAAAAGGAAGTTTAAGATTCTAAACTTTTTCCGCTGGTCAAGAGAGACTTTTTTTTAACTAATCAAAATTCACCTCTGACCAGCATCAACAACAGCAGCAAGTTCGTGTTCAACAAAAGCTGCTGAGACAAGAAGGGGGGCATGTTTTCGTTCCAAAAGCAGCTGCCAGCAGTTTACAACAAAATGGAGTTGAACAGTATTCGCTTCAACAACTTCAGCAGCAACAACAACAACAACTTTTTGCAGAAGATAGTAATGTTAATGATGAAGCTTTTGTTGATAAAGAAAGCTCTTACAAAAGTGCAGCGTCAGATCAAATGATAGAAATAATTTAAGGCATGTCGATCAACTACGTAGAGAGGCAGTAGCTAGTAGATCCCGAAGTATGTTTATCAAACTGAATATTTACAGGGTTCAAATTAGAAATAGACAAGCCTGGGAGATTTTTTCTGCATCGTTAAATGGAACTTCATGTAATCCCCACTTTTAAGTGTGTTTGTAAATCTTTTAATGGTCATTTTAAATATGAAATCAGGTTGTTTGAACATGAACATTCAAAAAATGATATTACGTACAACAAACTTTAATAAATATATTTTTACTTCAGTGGATGTTTTAAAGATTAAATGGAAGCTCATTCGTGACAGCTACAGTCGTTGTATTCACAAACAAGAAGAACAGACTAAATCTATTTGCTAGATATAACATTTTTGAAGTTTTTGGATATTTACGCAGTACTGTGTCATCAATTGAAAGATACAGTAATGTTAATTTTAATATCACATATGATTCTTTAACTAGCCCTAAGGTATCAAAACTCTCGGCTTTAAAAAAAAGGTCACTTGAATCTGATGATGACGATGATGGTGCATCTTCAACAGCATCCAGAACATCTTCACGAACTGAACCTTATTATAATTCGACTTCCCAAGCAACAAAACGGCGAAAAATTGGCTGCTGGTGTTGATGTTATGTTGAAAATGTTTTTAAAAGATGTTAGCGCTGTGTGCAATAACATGAGTAAATCTGTTGAGACAACATCAACCAATGACATAAAAGAAAAAAATGATGCGGATTCCCTGTTTTGCATGAGTTTAATTCCTGTATTAAAAAGCCTTCCGGTTGTAAAGAACAGACAAGCTCGATTAAAAATGTAAGAAGTTCTTTTTCAATTAGAGTTCGGAGCAGACCTGCAAATGTAATAAAAATGTGAATGGTCTTCTGTTATTTTTTATTACAGATCACTGTACATCTCGTATTACATAAAGTTATGTAACAGTATTTTTAACACACTAGTACATATATGTTCACATCTTTTAATTCACACAGAAATGTTATTTATATGTTTACTGTAGCTCTATGTTCTATGAAATGATTTATCATTCGTTTATGTTCAATATTTTTCATTAAAAAGATTTGTTTTGCTATTGACAATTTCTTCTTGCCAACTTACAGCACAGCACCTTTATTTGAATTAAAATACACTTTAAAATCTTCTGTTTTTGCATCCCTGGTGAAGTTTCCTGATCAACTAGCTTAGAAGGACACGTATGATTAGTAGCTGATTGAATTTTTATAAGGAAATTGTTAAGCGTTATTGCAGCTTTCGTGATATACTTTACGTTGTCAGCATTTGCAATTATCAGTCTTGGGAAAATTGTGAAACGACTTGCCAAAATTCCAAATGAATTTTCTGTTATTTCCCTGGCACGTGACAAAGGATAGTTGAAAATTGTTTCTGATAAATCAAGGATATTTCTACGGTGGATATGACTGCATCATGAATGTTTTCAGTGTGAATGCTTCATCAGCAGGAAAGGTGAACAGGAACATTTAATTGGGGTGGAAACCTGTTGTTGCTCTTGCATGTCCTAGTTTGCTCAAGGGAAAACTCCGCTATCACTCTGTCGACCGTGTTCTCCAACATCAACCAGTGTGAATTCATAGTTTATAGTTACAGGGGCGAATAAAGGAATTTAAACAAGTTAGTCCATTTTTTACAAAGTCACTAAGAAATGGGCGTTAAAAGTACGCGAGACGTTAAAGGGCGTTTTTTCATTAAGCGCATAAAATTGCAATTTTAAAATGCATAAAAGCCAAAATGGGGAAAACTTAGCACGGACAGGTTTATATACTAGCCACTTTTATACTGAGATTTAGAAGCGGTCGTACTTAAAATGACATGTTTCATAAAGTGACCGGTTTACACACCCTGTGTTGAGGTCTAAATTTTTGTATGCAAAAAAAAATCTACGTATTTTATTCCTCCATCTGGGAGGCATTTTTTTTAAAGAACTACAAATTTTGTATACCACATATTTTACTCTACGCTGGAGAGCATATTTCAATAGATTTCTGGTGACCAGCCGAATTGGAGTGTATGAGAAAAAAGGTAGAAACTAAGCACAAAACAAACATGAAACAAAAAACGCGCATTGTATTCGCAATTGCGTAAATTCGCAACAAAGGACTGTCTTTTACAAATTTAAACTTGTTTTTGCCGTAGCGGTGCGAGCGTGAAAATGTGGCGGCAAAAAATTATAAATTGAATCAGTATATTTTTAGAGGTTTTCATTTTCGTTTAAAATATCTACAGGAACTATTTGTTTTCAGATAAAAAAGTTGCGATAAACAAATCTACCGATAAAAAATCAAATTTAAAGACTAATATCCTTATCATAGCAAACATATCTTTACGCTGTACTTTCATATATCAAAAAATAAAGGATCATAAAAGGGGTTATGTTAAAAGCGTAACTACTAGAACCAGCAGAAAAATGCATGACCAAAATTTAACCATCAACAAATGTTCACAGCCAAAAACTTATATTGTACCGAACAAAATATAAACATCAACATATATTCACAGTCATATATTCATAAGCTCACGATATCGAACATATTATAAACATTAACAAATGTTGAGAGTGTATATTATGGACTTTACTTTATTATCAGCCTTACAGTAGGATAACGCCACCACAGACTTAAGCATAGCTTTAGCCAGTTCACATTTGTCAGTGTAAGCCAGATCAAATTTATTTTTTCATTGGAAAAGTTGTCCAGCATTGTTATCAGAAGTCCCCATCGTATTACATTTATCACAGATTAATACACCGTTTTTTTGGACAATATCGCTTTTACATTTATTACAAAGCAATCTTTCTGCCAAGGTGTCCAGTTTTACATTTATTTTTCTCCCAGTAGCAACTTCAAAAACCGAATCTTTAAGATTTTCTTCGTCGAAATCGAAGTTAACTTCATCAGTTGTGGTTGCCTCTGTGGTTTTAAGCAAACGCGTGTTCATGTGTTTCGAAACCCGTGAGTTGGTTAACTTGAAAGTTAACTTCATCAGTTGTGGTTGCCTCTGTGGTTTTAAGCAAACGCGTGTTCATGTATTTCGAAACCCGTGAGTTGGTTAACTTGAAAGTAGATTTTTCCTTTTGCCTTCGATACTGAATCTCTAAAAAACGTTATGGCTATATTGTCAATGTCATCTTTCAGTGTTGCTTTCCTTAGGGAAATGGTTTTATTGTACGATTCAACAGATTCAATATCGGCGAAATTGTATACCAAACCAACTACATTAACCATGTCAAAAAGTGATGACTCGTTAGTTACAGCAGCTATGTTCATAAAGTTTGATTGGTGTTGTATTGGTGGAAAGTCTAGGTTACATTTTTTAACATTGTGTAATCCTCTACCATCGCTTCATTGCGATATACACTCATTTACGCGAACCTTTTTAATCTGAGATCCTGTTAATGAGTAGACTTCTTAATTTTCGATATGAGCTTATGCCTTTCTGGTGAAAAACACACAACTTTCTAGTGATCATCTGCAGTGTGCAGTGCAAACTGAAAGTATTTGCGTTTTCGATCACGCGACGGAGTCACAGCTGTCAGATTTTTTACATATCCGCTCACTGTAGGTTGATCTATAAAAAACATTAACATTTTTGGGTTCATTTATTCATTCCAAACGTGTTTATTAGGGAAGTGAACTAAAGTACATCTGGTCTTTTAAAGTACATACAAACTTAATACATCTTACCTGATTTTGTTGGTGTTTTTGGTTCACTGGTACTTGTTGATCCGGAATCCATATCTCCAGCAAACCAACCAAATGAATACTAAAAAATATTTCAAAAGTATATATATAAACGACTTTAATATATGAAAATAAAATGAGCAAATAATGTGATAGCAGGGTTGAAATAGGGTTGAAATGATTTCTATGACATTTTTAAAATAACAACGGATCTGTACTTTATCAGTTAGAGCATGGATGTCCATGGTTAGAGTAAATTATAGTAAATATAACTGCATCATGGTCAAAAAAAATATTTTTATGACGAAGTGTAATATGTCTAAAGTTTCAAAAAAATCGTTTCGAATGTAGACACGGTCTAGTATGGAACCACTAATACGAGTTGACTCTGATACAATGTGAACATAACTCGACAGGACTTGTGTTAGAAGATTTTGTTTAATACAATTGACTTTAAAATCGTTTATAATATCAAAATTGTTGTGAGAATTGATTTGAACTAAAGTGTGACAAATATTTCATGGCTGATATTATTTTTTTGTAAATGAGTAATAATTTATAGGGAATTACCATAAATGACAATTTTACAGATATACACGACACACCATTCATCTTCTCGTGTGACAGATGATGAACAGTGTCTTAACAACAGAAAGCAAAAATCTGATACTTATCATGACATACATTGTGATGTACCTGTGTATAACATCTCTTACATTATGGCATGTGCTTTGGCCTAGTATAACTTGTGTTTCTGTGAAACATAAAATATCTCATTGTAGCAGACGGGCATCACATGCAACATCAACTGCATGTTTGGGTAAAGACCAGATATTAAGAAGATGGATTGTAACGGACTGAATTGAAGCAACATACATTTTACCGCAATTAAAATTCCTTTGCTTTAACAAATGCCCAAGCAAACATAAGAGAAAATTCTTTTAATAACAGGGCAGGAATCTTATGCTGGCTTCCACTCTCTCATATGAAACTTAATTATTCTGCCTTGTGAAATTATTTTTGTCCCTTTTTTTTTAAACCTGCTAGAGTATCATCAAATTTTACATAAATTTTTTCACACCCTTAGAATCAACTAAATCAATATTAAATGTAAGCATTACTCTTGCATCAACTTTTATTTTCAGGGATCGCGTCGACGGACTTTTTTTGCTTTTTTCAAATTGTATTATCATTATACGTTTATTCCTAACTTCTCGTGCAACATCTGCCACACCGAAAAGATCCTTCTCGATGCTAGGGAGAATCAAAACATGGCTCCGATCAAGAATGGCCCAAAAAAGGCTATATTCTCTATCAATCATCCATGATAAGAGCCCCATTCCTGATCAACTACCGTTGATTGATGTTGCAAATACCTTCATTGAATCGCGCCCAGATCGGAGAAACATATTTGAAAATTTCACAGAAAAAGATTTATAATTTAAAGACTTTAACTTGCAGCGTTGTGTTTAAGTGTGTATTTAACTTTCGAATAAACTTTTGAATTTTCTTCTAACTCTCTTCATGCGACTTTAGCATGCTCACGCTTCTTCTCGAACTTTGATATTTATAATGGCTCCTTAATTGACGTCATAGAGGCCAAAAAATTATATCTGCGCTGATATTCTACTGACTGAATCGTGTTTAGACTCCGCTTGAAATGTTTTAAAGTATTAAATACTTACGGTAGATAGATGATTCAGAGTTGGAAAAACTTTGTCTTTAATTTTGCACAATGCATAATTATATGTTTTCTTTTTAAATCAACACATTTGTTTTTCGGATGAGTTGGAATCAGAATGTTTTACCGTCATTCTTCTAATTTAATCCGTCCTCTAATTAGTACGAATTAATTATTTTGGCAAAATGAAATAATTTATTTAACTCTAATTATTAGTACGAGTCCATAATTACTAATTTCAGATTTTCCTCTAATTTAGTACGATAAAGGTCAAATTTTCTTCTAATTATAGTACGAATAGTAAAAAACACGTAATTTTTTTTGTTTCAAACTTTCTTTTAAGCTGAAATAGGATCAATTTTAACGAGCGAACCAGAAGTGAGACCGGGTGCTTTGGTTGAAGATAAATATTCCATTGCTGTATTAGATAATGGACAAACAATTGGACATGTGCCTAAATTTCTCTCGCAACTGATATTCTTTTTTCTTAAATACGAAGGCACGTTATCAATAAAGGTAACAGGAGAGCGAAGATTCTCATTCGATCTTCCACAAGGAGGTATGGAGATACCAGCTGATTTTGTCTTCAAAACAGTCGATGCAAAACTTCACAATCAAATGAGAGAGAAAGTTCTCAAGGAACTGGAAAACTTTGAAGGGAGAAGAAAAGTTGGTATAAATAAGAGTTTAAAAAATAAAGAAAAATAAAATAAAAAGTACCAAAAAGTGTGTTTTCAATTTTTCAACCCCTAATTTAATAAGATTTGATTCCTATTTTACTCTAATTATTAGTACGACAATCAACTTCAATTTCCAAGGTATTTTATTTCCTCTTATTATTAGTACGACTCCTTCAAAATTATTATTTTTACCGGAGGATTAAATTAGAAGAATGACGGTAATGTTATACTTGGATTCCAGTTTAAACCCAAATAGAGCGGAGAATTTATCTGATTTATCGTGGGTAACATATGACACTGATAGCGATGGAGAAATAGGAGAACTATAGCTTAGTTAACTAATTTTTTTTTGAGGATCTATATTTCAGTCTTTTCAAACGAAAGCTCAGACGCAAACAAAATGTCAGAGCAAATCCCAAAAATTGAAATCCACCTCTAACCCTAACTCGAGCAACAATTAACTACTAATGAGCACAAGGTCGGCGTGGTAACATCTTACCCTCTTAAATAAAGCAAGAATTAATTATATTTGTTCGGGTAAGTGAAGCCATTCACGCTCGAAACAAACGATATTGACAACGTGAGCAAAAAACAATAGAATTAATTAATCAAAAAGCGCCGTCAGTATTATGACCACAGAAAAATCGTTTGAGACTCAGCTTAATCTTTCCCACCTTATAACTATTCTAATTTCCTGGTGGTAAAAACATTATGCAGGGTCTCCTGGCTAGCAGAACTAAAAATAAACCTTAACCCTATTCCTGCTGGGCCTTTTAGGGGCTCCTCAATGCTGGGGGGGGGGGCTGATTCGACGCCCCCTGTGTAATTTCTACAATTGTTGTCCGTTGGACCTGAAACTGACCACAAGTGTTGTCCAGGTATTAATAAACAATTTGATGAAAAAAAATTGATGACGTCAGCATTTTCGGTGAGAGAAAAAAAGCTCTAACTTTGAATTTTGTTAATTGTTGTATAATTGCGATGAATTTATTAACAATAATAATAGAAACACAAAATAATATAACAATATAAACTAAGAAGTGTCATGTAGTAAAGTAAAAAATTGGTTTTCAAAATTTTACTCAACATAAAAAAAATGTTGTCATGGCAACACTTCGGCATAATTACCCAAAAAAATTTTTTGGAAAATAAAGCTAAATAAAAGTTAGGAAAAGTCACAAAATTTGAAGGTGTAACTATAAACACATAAAAAGTTGTTAAAAAAAGTTTAGGAGGGAGGGCTGAATCAGCCCCCCCCAGCACGAATAGGGTTAAGACTACGTCGTGGTGTAAATGTTATAATTGCCGTCAAATCAGTATTTAATCGAGTTTTCTACAATTTCCTCTCCACAGGGTCTTTTCAGCAGGTGTTTCGAAGGATCCTTTTCTTCCTTGTCGGCAATCCTTTTCTCTGTCCACTGCACAGAAATATGCACCTAAGGCAATGTCACGCATGAACGTCTTGGCTACAAAGCGCTTCGAGTACCTGCGACAAGACACCATTAACTTGGGATCAAAAGATCGTTCATTTTTCTTTATCTTCATTGCCTGTTTAAAATCATTTAAGGTTATGGTCTAGGGCAGCTAATTTCATCCCTGTGTTCATTTTCTTGTTCGTAAAAAACACTTTTAGGAAGGCAGCGAGTTTTAAGTGCGTGAAAAACCTAAAAATTCGAATAACTTCGTCATAATTTAACAAGTCAAAAAATTTTCTTTGATATCAAATTAGGGTTGTGAGATCCGTACCTCTAAATGAGTAGTAAGGATATTTTCATTCAACTTCATAAAATCACTAACCAGCTGTTTGTCGTCGAAGATGACACTTTTCGAAGCTTTATGTGCTGGTGAATCAAATTTCAACTACGTAGTATCATTGATTTCTTCGTGCTCACAAGTTTTGTATAATGTATTTCCGGGAAATGTGTGACGGTTGACACAGTGATGCATACAAGATAGGAATGTTTCCTTAAGCTCTAAAGCATCACCCTCAAGCGTTCTAACTGGCCAGTATATGTAATTGATATTGGCAGGAAATTAACGAATCACTTTACTAACAACTCAGAAAATTAACGTGCAGAAAATTAACGTGGTTTATGGAAAATATGCATTTTTGGAGCATAAAATTAACGTTATTTTCCAAAAAATTACTCTTTCGTTGCATGAAATTAACGCAGTCATGGAAAAGTTTTAAAAAAAATCAATTATTTCTTGTTTAGTCTCTCCTATTTTCTCTTTAAATAAAAGTGATTAAAATCAATCACTTCACCACTCCTGCCTTCTTGTACGGCGTCAACCACCCCAGATGCCTACCAGCCATTTAGAATTATTTTACGCCATTCATTGATGAAGATGCTTCCACTGCTCGAGTTTGACTAGCTTTCGCATTCTTTGCATTTGCGGTGAAATAACAAGATACTTTTTGACATTTCGTGTTCACCTCTTAGTGATGCTCAAACAAAGAGGAAATTAAAAATGCTGTCAATTCATTCGGGAAATGAAAATTTGAACGCGTTTATTTCCTTCTACTCCTTAAGATAAATAGTTCTCACACTGCAATAGCTTCATACCTTTAACCAAATACACGCGAATACTCCTGGTATTTACAAATTGAATTTCAAAAACTGAAAAAATGACAGAAATGACGCTTATTTTCAAATTTACAACTGCTTTGAGAGGATTTAATGTGCATTGCTCTGAATGGAAACCTTTTGACTAACCTATCACCAACCTATTAACGCCCAGGATTGCATTGCTGTGCCTGGGAAGGCGAAACTATACCTGAAACCATGTTCACAAATGGCTTACCCCCGAAAATTTACAGGAAATTTCGGAAAAAAATTAGAATCAGAAAGTCCAATAAAAGTTACGAAAAGTCACAAAATTTCAGGGTATAACAGTGAGTTCAAAAAAACATACTTAAAAAAGAAACAGCGGCGGCTGCTAATAGGGTAAGTTACACTACAACACGTGAAGTAGTACTAACGGCACTGGAATCCATTGGTCTGGAAAGAATTTTGATCTAGCAGAGCAACTGCTGCAGCAAATGCCGACTATGAAAAAAAAGCATGGAAGATGGCGATCAGAGCAATGAAAAGACGCCACGTGAAAGGAGATTCCGAGCATCTGCTTTCGGTTACTAAGGCGTATGACGCCGGTTCACAGCTAGTCTACTTCAACAACTAGTGTAAAATGCTTTGTGGACAAGTATAGAAATTTAGAAAGATAGAAAGGCGATTTCTGGCGAGGTTTTCCCTGTATTCTACTTGATAATCTAGTTCATTCAAAATTGTACATATGTACGTGAATTAATTGACAATTTCTTCAAAAAGCATGTGTCCCTGTCTAATTGTTTTAGTTTAAACATGATACATATCCTTTTCAGTCAAATGTTTCAGTCAAACTGTAAGTAACCCAACGAAGAAGCATTTCTTTCTTGAAGCACATAATTAGATTGTGTGTATACAAATCACAGTTTAAGTGAGAAAGTAAAATGCAATTTCACTGACTGTTGAAACGTGTATTTAGTTTTCATTAATTACTTTAATCTAAGCTCGGTTTATACACCGTCAACACTCACTTTAAAATGAATGTTTAAAATGAAATTGCACTTTATGGAGTTGTAATGGACAATTTATTTATTCATATTTTATATTTCATCCACATTTGAAGACGTTCAGTGCAACTTTTCTTGTCCTTCCATTTAGAAATACATAAATGATAGGATCAATGGTCATACCAAGGGACCACAAAATACTAACAATCCATTTATCTTTTCCAGCATATCCTACAACCAAGAACAACATATCCGGCACAACATAAAATAAAACGTACGAGGAAATAATTAAAGCCGGTATGACATGTTGTTTTCTGATCATTTTTTTGTTTCGTTTTGGATGAGATAATTTCTTGTCGTGACGGTTTAACGCCAATCCTATACCGATATATGAAAAAATAGCTGTTGAAAAAACCACACTGTCGAAGGTTATTATTGTGTAATTAATACCCACATTCATTCCCGCACGACCTACAAAGTATAGCAGTACTGTAGCTATCAAACCAACCGAATAACATCCATGCATCGCTCTACGAACGATTGTGTTCGTTATGTAATAGTTGTACTTTAAATGAAGCAACACGCATACTAATCTATCCAGTGAAATCAATGACAGTATTAAATATAATGTAATGTGAACTCCTCCAAAAGTACATAAGACTAGCCTCAAGTAGTTCGTTTTGTGAATAGAAGGTATCAACTCGAACGCAAGTATGACGTACCAAATTATTGCCAGTATTGCTTCACACGTACTTAGAGAGCACAAAAATATCTTTTGATTGTCTTTTCTTTCAACTTGTTTATACAAACAATAAATCCCAAATATATTTAAAAATAACGAAGTTGAAAGAATCGTATAGATTATTATATAGTACTCCTTGCTCTCCATATTCTTAATTATATTTTTTTTTAATTTTGGCTATCTTTCTTTATATGATCGTTCTAATGGTAATTTAAAAAAGAAATTAATCCAGTATTTTGTATCACCTACCTGTCTGAAATAGAAATTGATAAAAATGAAGAACAATTTGAGACAAGATTTCAAGAACAGAAGTTAAAATCTCTATCCTGATAACTAAAGCAATTGCAAAGCTTCAAGGTCTATGAATTTTTACAGTGCTTTTTTCTGCTTTTATTTCTTTTTCTCTTTCTCTTTTGATTATAGCAATAAGCGTGTGTAAAAAAGAAAAAAACAAACAAAACAAAAACAAAAAGCAACCAGAAAAAAAAAAGAAATAACTATTTTTTAAATAAAAAGTCAGAAATTAAATTCAATAATAAAACATATTCGGAATATTATTGCGGTTACAAAACATCTGTCGTAGAACACGCTAGTAACAGGTAATTAAAGATTTCCCTATCTAATTATAATTTTGACAGTAAATAGTTGCGATTCTTTCTTTTTTCTGGCCATACTGTATCGTTACAACTGCTTTTATGTAACAAACCCCTGTACACATTGTAGCCCGTCCCTTTGCAACCTCGTTCCCAGGGCATTTTGCCTTGTTGATGAAGTTGATAGCGGCGAAAAGGGCCTGGAACAGGCTGGTCACATGATCTCTTCTAATTTATGATAATTATACCCGGAAAATAATTTATGAACAGCTATTGCCCTGAAAAAATTCATTTCTGTCCAGCGCGGGGTTTTTATGTAAACAAGAATACAACAAATATGGCGGTCGATTATTTTGTGGGCAGTGAATAAAAATACCAGCTAAAGTTTTGCATCAACTTTAGGGACGCTTGTTTAAGAAATATGTTAGAGAAACATACCATTTTTATTTCTAAATTACATGATATAAAGCAAATTCATCTCGATAATTAAATTAATATATGCAAGCCTCCTTGATATATGTGAGGTGTTTTTCCTTCCCTGCAGGACTGGTAGTTAGCTAGCTATCGTATACCGTCCAAATTACGTGAAAATCTTAATTAATAGTCATATATATCGATTTTGTTAAATTCATTACCCTACTTGGGTACAAAAGTCAATGTTGTTAGTCAATGTTTGAGTCTATTTTTATAAACATTTTGATGACAAGCTGGCTGTGTTATCTTTAAATTTTATGTGGGCAAATGAGCTAAATTATTTGTTACATTTATGAGAAGCATTTTGTTAGCTAAAAACCATTTTATCGTGTCGTGCATTGTTTATAATCTCTAGCTAAACCTCTTACGCAAATCGACAGGCAAAATCATGCAGGAGGTAAGCCATACGTACCAGTCCATTTTAAACTTTATTTTCAAGTAGAGGCATCTTTTGAATTTGAAATTAATATATATATATAACTTGCATGTAGTTTATATTTAGAACACATATCAGTGAGAATATGCTAGTAGCCACAGTATAAAGTCTTTAACTATAATTTGATCACTAATTTTATTCCTATTTACCCATATACTTAAGGATAGCCAAAAAAGGATTATTTATTAGCTATACTTTCTAGGTTTCAGAATTTGAGCAATTTAAATGAGGCCGATAAAGGTTGTGTAACTAAACTTCTAAATCTGGACCAAATAAGAACAAACAAGTAAGGTTTTTTAACAAATTAATTCTTTTAAGGCCAATGTACACTAAGAAAATCTAACACCAAAAGGTCCTATTATTATATTTTAGGCCAGCGATTAATTACGCTCCACCGGAATATTTTACATGTGGCCAAGTACAATTAGCATTTCTGGAATGAATACCCTACACGTATATAATAAACCAGCTTTAACTTAACCCATTATTTATATCGTTAAATGATACCAGATGTCGTCCCTTTTACGAATTAAGATCTTGCAAAACCATATTAATCTGCAAAAAAAGGGTTTCTTGTCTTGGTAACAGTTTATATATACAATTAAGAACAACACGGCAAAAGTTTACATTTTAAAACTGGTAGGAATAGAGTTTTAATTCTTGGTTCTCGGTTTTATGATCATTTAAAAAAAAATACAAAAAAATTGTGGAGAAAATAAATTGCACATTTGGATTGATAAGCATAAATTATAGCATTGAACCATTTTCACTGAATTGATTTGTGTAGTCATTTCATCATAAAACATTGAATGTTTTACTACTAATAGGGGCAGTTTACTTAGTGTATAAACTTGAAAAATGCATGATACCATATGTTTGGATGCTGAATTAAAATATGTTGGTCATTTTTGTTGAAAATAATCATAAAATGTCAAGCATGTTAACCCGGACCCGAAAATAATTCATAAATTTAGCATTACAACCTGTCCTTCTTAGTTTTGATTTTTAAAATAGGAAAGTTGTTGTGGCACAAATTTTGACAATTTTTTCTAAATGAACAGTCAGTGTATTGAAAGATTTGTGTGCAACTAGAGTAACCAGCTCTTCTCATACAATTTATAACGTGTTCTCAACAAAATCACCCATCTGGAAAATAATAGCCATTGAATATGTCATTTATAAATATGTGGTTAAGTAAAGCTGTCTCAGGACACAGGATGTCACGTTATATAAGTACACGGCAGAGCTAGCTAGCTAGATACAGCTTATGAGTGTTAATACCAACAAACTTTCAAAACATTTTCTAAATTAAAAGCCTTTTGCCAATATTAAATAATCAAGCTAAGCCAGATCAATAGATTAAAGTCAGTAATATTCTGACAATTTTGCTTTCATCAACAAAAAAAGTTGTTTCTTTTTCGCCCGCCATTTCTAAATATTGCTTTTAAGGCGAGCGCCAAATTTGCATCTCATTATCTTTGGAATTTCAAAAATGCCCAGTATATCTGGGCATTTTTGTATCACGTGACCAGCCTGTTCCAGGGTCATTGTTGGCCACTCCGTAATAACGGCTCAGGGGCCACAAGACCCTGGGGACGAGGTTGGTCCCTTTGCTGAGTACAGGGTGAAGTTTTTATAGGGTTAGCGTTAGTCGTTTTGATGGTTTCTTTTTTACCCTTTTTTATCTTCTCATCATCTAATTTACCATTTTTATATGTTTTCACGGTAGATTGTTTTATGTAATTTAAACTTGAGCTACATATTTGATCATGTTTTCCAGTCATGTATAAATCTTAAACAAACCAATTTTAAGATTTTGGCGGCAAGCGTACATCGTACGAAGCAGCCTATCCAGAACTAGCTATCTAGTTGTATTTATGCTGTCCTGTTCAGGTTCTAATATAGTTTAGTATAAATGCTTCATACAATAGCCAACATTATTGTTTCTTTGTTTGTTATTTTCACCAATCAGATTCATACTACACTGCAGCTTGGGTTGTGGCTAACTACCGCTACAAGCTAAAGAGTACACTGTGTTTTCATCATGTTCTCCGTAAATGCATTAAGTGCTCCACCTGGATGTGTGGCACGGTCTACTTGTACTTGAGGGCCTGGTCACCCAGCTAGTCTCTTTTATTAATACCCGTATTCTGTCTCTTTAAAATGGTTGCATGCAGTTTTGTTTTAAATGTCCGCGTATAATTCGCTACTTTATGGTGAATTCTTCCACGGGTGAACAACTATAATTGTAAGAAGTTATTCAAATAGTTATTCATATTTCTTGACTTTACCAACACACATCAATGTACAAGACAATTCATTGGAAAAAGCTTATGAGCTAGCTAGCTGAATACTACTACAGAGCATTACATTTACAAGAAATACACATTCTTACGTTATTTCATTAAAACATGGAGTACTTTATTTTACAGTTGAGAGTCGTCTTGTTCAGGTAACTAGCTAGCTACCAATCTTTACTATTTGTTTTCAATAGCAAGAATGCATGAAAAGTACGTTTTGTAATATTCCGTTGCTCTATATACATGAATAATAGTCAATATAGATAAAAAATAAAATAACTGGATGTGTAGACTTCCTGCTGCAAAGTCTTCTTAACATTCCACTTGTTTTTATAAACCTCCGTTACAAGCACATTAATCATTGTAGCAGGTAAGTTATATGCAGTATTATTTTGGTCCCAATTTATCGAACCTTGGACAATAATCTCTAATATTAATCAATTTTCTGCAAAAAATTTGCTTTAGTTGCGATACACCGATGAATAAAAATTCTGGCAAACTAGACTCCTCCTTTTCCGGATATTTCGATTTAAAACTTTTAATGTCTTTTTGTATTCCAAACTTTGATTCAGGTTAGGTTTACCTTTTTGTGAAATTAATGTATTAAATGTATTCTCTTTTTTACTGTATAATGTTTTTCTAATATTTTAATAACAGGTGCACTTGTTTAGGGAGCAAGAATAATTATTTTATTCTTTAAACATAATAGATAGCTACAAAGAAGTGTGAAAATAATTTGTGATAAGTCATGTTCTATTATAGTACCATGAATGTTGCGACAACAACTCATGTAACTGCAGCCTCCATACGAGTGAAACTAAACTTTTAGTCAAACAGAACTCCACTCTTTTTAATTCTTTACATGGCACTAAGATCTAACTTTAGATTCTCCAATAGTATTTAGATGAAAACATCTTTGTTGACGAATCCGTAAGGTGCATTTCAGTGTGTTTAGAGCAACATTTCTTGTCTCTTCATGGAAAAAGATATAGATTATAGGATCTAATGTCAGTCCAATCATCCAACCGAATCCAACAATCAATTGTTCCTTTTCAGCAAAGTCAGTAATAAGCATCAGAGCATCTGGTATGGCGTAAAATAAAACATACGAAGAAATTATCAGAGCTGGCACCACATGCTGTTTTCGGAGTGTTGTATTGCGTTGTTTTTGATGACATAATTTCTTGCGTTGGAGATGTAATATGAACGCAATATACGCGTAGGTAGAGATAGCCGTGAAAACAACCACATTGTCACAGATTATAAAGCCGTGAGCAAAAACGTTGTGCTTTTGCAGTTTATCGTGTGCAAAGTAAAGTGGTATTACTGCAGCCAAGCCAGTCAAAAAACATCCATACATTACTTTACACACGACCTTATTGGTCACATAAAACTTATACTTTTTATGAAGCAAGACGCATACTAATCTGTCTAATGTAAGCGATATCATTATTAAATAAAAAATAAGTTGCGATCCACCAAATACTGCCATGAAAATCTTTTGTACATTCCGATCAATGTGAGGATATAATTCTATGGTTATTTTAACGATAAAAAC
The DNA here is from genome assembly GCA_030067915.1 of Hydractinia echinata. Classification (NCBI taxonomy): domain Eukaryota; kingdom Metazoa; phylum Cnidaria; class Hydrozoa; order Anthoathecata; family Hydractiniidae; genus Hydractinia; species Hydractinia echinata. The sequence goes on along the minus strand of JASGCC010000332.1, from coordinate 104,270 downwards.
AATTGTGCTTATTACTTCGTTTGCACTAAGTGAATACAAAATTATTTTCTGATTGTCCTTTCTTCGTTTCTGTAGATACAAACAATAAATTCCAAATAAATCAAATGATAACGGAATTCCGAAAAGTGTATACGCAAGAATGTTATAAGCCTTGTCTGCCATACTGTATGTCTTTAGTACTATAACTCATTTAAACGTAAAATCAGATATTAAACAGCATATTTCTCATTAATCTTTTTGGGTTTGCCATCTAAAAAAAAAATTTAGGAAAACGATGCAGCCGTCCCGCGGTTGACAAAATTTTACAATTTCTTCAAACCCATAGGGAAACAGATAAATAACTGATGCATGTACACCTGGAAGATTTCAGACCTGCTTTGTTTATAGCGTGCTTTGTTTCATCGTTTCAAAGGAATGGTTGTACAGTTGAACTCATGTAATTCGACTCTTCAGGGGGTCTCACGATTTGGTCGAATTACATGAGTTGTCGAATTAAAGGAGTTTTGTTATAAGGGTTTCATTCTGAAGGGACCGAAGAATTTGGTCGATTTACATGATTTGTCGATTTATGGGAGGTCGATTTACATGAGTTCAACTGTATTAGTTTTCTTTAACGTGTAATCAGCGCTCTACAACCAAAATTTGAAAGGAAAGTAGAGGCAACATAGAAATGTCATTCTTTTCACAAGATGATTATGTCAGTTTTGGCGAAAGAAATCTTATTTTTGAATGACATGGCCGAAATATTTGAAAGTGAACTTGCAGTTAAAAATAATCACAAGCAAAAGAATTGCTGCAAGGTTTCAGTAAACAGATGTATATAAAATAACATGTTAATTGACAATTATCCAATATATAGAGTTTAAGAAATTGGCAGGCAGGCAGATTTTGTCAGGTATGGAAGATATCAATCGAGTCCTGAACACTCAATGAACCGGAGAGAAAATGTGTTATGTTGGAGTTCTTAACTTTTGTATTTGATTTTTTTGTTCTTTGTATTTTTATTTAAATTTTTCTAAACTCTGGAGCAAATATTAGATCACGTTTTTAGCCAGGTATAATTCTTGAACAATTCAATTTTTAAATTTTTATTTTAACGACAACATACATTTGTATGTATGTCGTTAGAAGCACCCCTAGCCAGAAAGCTGCCTTATTTCACCACTTGCCACCCCCTCTTACCTTGTAACTTCAGGTTGGCATTTAAATATGAAACTACATCTTCTTTGGCAAATGTGTATACATTAATGGACCTTTTGGATAAGATGTAAGTTAGTGTTTGTACATCGTTCTAACAAGTACATATGATAATATTTTAAAGATAATTTGTGAGTTTTTAGTTTTCTTTGTAATTTTTAACATTGTAGTAAACGTTAACGGATAATGTTGTAACAAGTGTCATTTGCAGGATAGGTTCTTCTTCGAAAAAATTCAAAGTTACTTTCTCTGTTATGTAGTAGATTGCGTCAAGTTTAGTGATACTACAATGGCCTCGACTTTTTAGCATCCTTTACCCCAAATTTATATAGGCGATTGGTTACGTAAAACGTAGGAAGGGAAAACATAGTTTAGGTAAGTTAAGAATGATATTATTTAGTCCATAGGTCATTTAGTGGAAACGTTAAATATTTATGCCAGCAAAGTAAAGAATGCAAACAGATTATCAGCTATTCCTGTACAACATGCAGTTCAAAGATCTGTGGCAAATGTCAAAACATGCATTCTTGTGCCAACAAATCTTTTATCAATATCAGTTTTAATGAAAAATTGCAGCAACTCCAACCATTATGTAAGCAACACAACTCACTTGCAAAATTTGTGTGTATTGATTTTGAAAATCTGTTTGTATGTTAGTATTGCACACACAGACAACACAAGAATCACAGAATAAAATCGATTGCTGATTTTGGTTCGGAAACAAAACAATGGTTCCAGTCGTTTATCACTTCATTCGATGAAACAAAAGTTATATTGGAAAAATTAACAAGGAAATATGGTGATGCTCTAAAAAATGTTCAGAAAGAGATAGAAGTATTCGCTCTTAAAATAAAAGAAAGAAAGTTCAAACGAATAGAAGAGTATCTCAAAATGTTAAATAAAGAAGAAGCAGATCTATTAAAAATATTCGATGAGAAATCAGAAGAATTTAAAGCAAAGTTGATTTTTGCTGGATTTGTCGACAATGCGATATCAAAAGAATTTACAGATTACGTACAAGTTTTTAATTTAAAATCTCATTTCGAATTAGTTGCTGAGAAGTTGGAGATTGAACGCCAACTTCGCAGATTCTCCTCTCCTACAAAAACCATGCCAACATTTAATTCGCATCTCCATCAAATAAACAAAAAAGATCATTTTACAAATCCATTGGGTAAAATGGAAATTTCCCTTCAAGACATCACCACTGTTGGTATAGATCCTGGTGAATTTTCCCGTTTATAAAAACTTTATTGATGAATGTGAAAGCCAACCCGACCATTCACAATTAGTAACTGATTTAATGAACTTAGTTGAAAGTTTGAAAGGTGAGTTTTCCATTTTTATAAATTGAATATTCATGATAAAATAAGTCAAATCTTTTAAATGTTTAGCCGCTTTTCAGAGTACGAGAAACCCACTGCAAATGCAATTCCAGCTTCTGCAAAAGAATTAAAAAGGTTAGTATGTATACATAAATTCGACACAGCATTCCTTTAATATGAATTTTAACGCGGTTTTGGACCCGAGGTCTACCTTATGTGCTTAGAAAGGTTTCTGAACACTACCTTAGTGTTTTCTTCTTCTTCCAAAGTTATGCAGCAGATACTTCTAGTATGGCGGTGACAACTGCTTGTGGATGTAAAAACAGCAATGCTAGGATTTTAAGTTATGGGCTGAATGTTGTTTTGTGCATGAGAGAAACCTAGAAGGGGGAGTTAGGTTGTTGGTGAATTCCCCAGCTATAGATATACAGTTTCTGTTGTTCGTTAAGAAACCTTGAGACATAAAAAGGTGGAACCTTGCTGTAAGAAGGGTCAATAGAACTAATATGGAATGAAAACTATGTACAAGTGGCCCATTTTGATGGATAACATACTGTTACTCACCCAGACCTATAACCTAGAATATATTTTAAACTCCCAACGAAAACTGCAAGAAAGGAACGTTTACTTGAGCCATTAATTAGCATAAGCACTTAATGGTTGCCGGGCCAAAGCCCAGAGGTAAATAGAGAAAGTCTTGGCTGAGGACGATAAGGACGATTTCATATATTCTAGATTGGATTGGAAGAGGATTATACACATATACTTCGCCCAACCAATGCGAGCATGAAAAACAAATGTTAAGCCGAGAATGATACAATGACAATGATGCTATAGTCATTTGTAAAATTTGTGTAAAGGAAACCCTTCATCCAAATATTAGCCACATTCATACGTTTATAAATTTGTGTGCTCACATTAGCATTCTGAGAGTTATGAATAATTTCTCAAAAACTCGTTCATATTTAATGCTGGTATGTCTGGGCTTGCCAACACCATACCATTATATCTTTTGGTGTAATTGCAACATACCAACATTATTGCAACATTCCAATATTATTTTAATTCAGGACATTTGAAGCTGTTATAACTCCTTTTCTTAACCTAGATGTTAAGAACAGGAAATGCAGGTAGTCTCAAATACTTTTGAAACTTTTCAATATTCATATGAGATATGATTATCGTAATTTATTTTGCAGCAATTTAGACACCCTATCCTGAAATCAGATTCGTTAATATTGTCTAAAATGGTTTTAAATGATTGAAATGTGGTTAATGTTTTAATGTTTATTTACAATTAAAATGTACCTGTGCGTCTTAAAGGTTGATAAAATCACAGCGTTGCAATAGATATTTTTATCTAGTGATGTGAAGCCAAGAAGTTGCCAGCTTGCTAAGAAGTGTTATTCTTTTGAAGGTATGGAGTTTTGTTATTTTTTTATTTTTGCATATAGGTGCGTTTTTCCAAGAATCACATGTCAATTTATATAGAAATTGCATATTAAGAACAGTAGAAAAATTCTTGCTAAAATTGTTCTAAAAGCCGTGAAGTAATGGTCTTTTTGAGAGGAGGTTTATTTCAATTAAAGATCTCTTTCAAGGTGAAATTTAAATCATTACTGTCACTGCATAAAACGGTAACATTACAAAACGACGGAGGATAGTCACATTCATATCTATGATGCCCAACAGGAGGCAGATGGTAAAATGCGATATTCCAAGTGCTCGCACATTCTGATCTTAGAGTGGGGACTAGTTTTGCTATTAAAGTGGCATTGCAGCAACCCCACTTAAACTGGTAAATTACAAGACGAAGAGAACAATGACACAGCTTCTGTTTGGTTAGTAAGGATAAAAAGATTGAGGATGGAAGAAAAAAATTGGATACTTACAGTAGAACCTAACTTTATAATTAGTACCAAGAATACAAGAATTTCCTGTTGTGTTCTCGATACACAACTTTATTGTCAAACAGCTGCTTACTAACTTTTATTTACAAAATTTAACTTACTTAGCAGGTAAAGAATCTTAAAACATATGGCTGTTAGCTAACAAAAGGAATTGGGCAAACAAAAATGTACATAAAACAAGAACGGTTGTTTAAAGACAACAAGTAGTTTAAATGACATTCCAGCTAGCTGAGTGGCAAAACAACTATTAACGCAAAGACACAATAACGAAAACACCTAAATAAAGATCTTGAACCTATTTTACAAAGCTGCGAGACCAAATATATTGTTTCGTTGGGAAAAGCAAGGAATATCACCACCCTCGTCCCCAGGGTTTTTTCCTTCTTGATATGAGAGATGACGTCGAAAAATACTATGGTATCGTTGACTGGATATTGAAATATTATTGGCTTTTACATTTTCGCATAATTATTACAACTTTTTTCCTTAGTCAGCAATTTTTCAGGTCAAGATTAAAATGGAGCATTGAGCCGTGGTCGATTATATTTGTAAACAACAACAGTTTGTTATAAAGCTAGTTAAATTGATAAAAAACGTTTGGTTTTACTTTGTTAGATTTATTAAAATATAACTGACTAGTTCATCGTTGTACATTAAGAAAGAATAGTAGACTGCTGAAATAATAAAAACAACAGTCCTGTCTTTTAGCAAGTGTTTGTAGCTAGCTAGTTAAGCTAGCTTAAAAAGGTTGTTAATATGCTTAGCACGTAGTAGGTGATGAAAAATTTACTGCAGACGTGCTGAAAACGGCTATCTTTATGTATTTTAGCTTGGTACTTTGTTTACATTTAGCTATTAGTTAGCTCAACTTTTTCAACGTTTGTGAAATACGATAGGATTAAAGACTTTATTCCTCCGTAAAATGCAAAAGGAACATATTTGTTTGAAATCAGATGCACAAGAACAAATCCTACAAATATGTATATTTTTGAGGACCCTATTTGCAAAAATTTATGAAATATTTACTTAAATTAATGAATTTGTTCAAGAAAAAGAATATAAAACTTGAAGGGGGAATCTAGCATCTCTGAGAAATCTATAAATTTCAATAATACCTTAACCATATTCATGCAGAGGCAGGTAAAATCAACACGCTCCACCTACAAACTCCAAAAAAGGCTGTATGGTAACAAGTTGGCACATTTGAACTTAAATGTGGCGAGATTTTTATTGGCAAAGTAGCTTTCTGTGATATAAGAAAATAGGAAACTTGTTAGACCAATCGAGCATTGCACATATTTTTGTTTAGACCCTATTTCAATCATGAGAATTGCTCATAATGTTTTTTGCACATGTATCTTTGTCAAAATTGATATACTGTCGTTTATCTGTATCCCTGAAAACAACTAATATCACAAACTCAGGAACTATGATAACAGTGGAAATATTTTTTGACTCAAATTTATCAAACCAACCTAAAAAAAGGTTATTCAAGTGTTTATTTTAATTTTATTTTTAGCAAACAGTATGGTTTCGAAGAAGAAGTATTTTTTAGCCCACTTCACTTTCCACTTTAAGAAAATTTTTCATGGAACGAGACAGGAACAGGACAGAAAATTTTCTACTTGTAACTTCCATTTCATAACATTGTGCATTTTTATACATAAAGTAAACGCACTTTGTGCAATTTTCAAAAAACGAAATAATGTGAGTGGCTAAATAATTCTCCAATTGTCTTTTTCGTACACAACACAAAGAAAAAGTTGAACTCCATTCTACTTTGCTCACAACAGAACAGACAAGAAAATTTTCTGTTCATGGATGTAAACATTTTAAGTATGCACGCTCAGACATTTTTCTGTTCATTTCCATTCCATTCCATAGAAAATTTTCTTGAAGTGGAAAATAGCCTTTAGCGTATATCTGTTTCAGTACAAATACCCATACTTGTATTCAGATTAAGGAGGTATTTTAAACAAGAGTAGAACTTGCTAACTTTGCAAAAAATTAGTTCTCGTAAAAATTCAAAAGTATTTCGAAACTTGTATGTAAAAGGCAAGCTTTTAAAATATCTGAAGCTGTCTACATTATATCCAGAAATTAGTCTGCCCTTCTCTTCACTTCCTTGTTTTTTTCTTAGGATTCAAAACGCCACAAAAATTAAAATTTTTTCCATAAAGTGGATTTGAAATCTAACAATGAACTATCTAAGTTCAGCAAAGAAAACATTTATTTAAAAAGTACCTAGCTAGCTAAACTATAGTAAAGTATTATGTAACCTGCTAATAAAGCAGCACATCTCTCTTTAAACTTTAAAGACGCTTATTGCAGTTACCAAGATAATTTTATTGTATATTTTTGTTAGACAATACAATATTGTTAGTACGTTTTCTGTTGCTGGAACATAAAATTCTACCCGCTAAATTTCCGCCATTGTTAGTCGCATAAATTAACGTATGACACGTTCGCATAATCTGGCCATATAATTGGCCAAAAATCTCTCAACGATACCAGGGTAATTTTCGTCGTCTTCTCTCATATAAAAAAAAAAAAAAAGCCTGGGGACGAGGGTGGGAATATCACAGTACTTAAAATTAGTAACATTTTTAATCCCTCTAATTCTAATTTAGTGTTTTCTTTTTTTAGCCTTAAAGTAGGAGAAACCCTTTTAAAATTTGAAAAAAAAGCTTTCACATAATTTTTTAACATTTTCTTACCTTTGGCCCGAGTCCTCTGCTTTTTTTGTTCTTCTAGGCTCTCTTTTTTTTCCGCTCAGTTCAAACGTTATTTAAAATCATACAACGCTGTTATTCGTTTTTTTTACCATTGTTATAATCTTGATAGATACTAAATTGAAAATTGGACAAATATTAAAATGGCCAAAAAAAAAATCAAAAAAAATGGTGGTTGGTAAAAAAAATAATTAGCAAATATTTTTGCCGGATAAAATAAAAATTTGTGAAAATAATTGGTTGACAAAATGTATTTGTCCTAGCAAAAGTTTCGTCACTTTCTGCCGACTTTTTTTTACCGATAAGGTATTTTAAAGTGAACTTTGAAGTGACATTTATTGTGACGTTACTTCCGACATTCTCTGTGTTAGCGCTGCATTTGTTCAGGGCAAGGAAGACACTTTATTGGACTTCCCAATATTATTATTTCATTATTCTTCACAGGTTGCCTTATTTATCTCCAAAAGAACGTTTCTCTTGTTGTAGCATGATAGATGAGTAGAGTAGAGAGGGGTGAACCCATGCTTGAGCTGCTTTTATACCAAGGGCCACATAAACTGAGCACTAGTTCCCAACCTCAGGTTTTCCCAGCAGCTCTAGCAGACTCAATATCCCTAAACCAAATACACAAAGTACTGAGACAGGGTCCAGTGTTGCCTGAGGCCTTATAACAAAAAAGAGAGACTCAGTTTTAAAACAAAATGTAAACAAAGATGGCAACACTGGCTGCAAAAGTTTAGCTAGGTAAATATTAAATATTATCAGTACAATTCTGTTGCATATCCAACACTCGCTCCACGTTTTCGAAGATGCCAACAATTTTGGTCGTGCAGTAAATTTTGGATCTTCGCCATCGCTTGTCTCAAGAAATCAACCCTTCGTCGCTATTTGTCTGCCATGTTTGTTTACATCAAAACCGGAGTCTGGAGTCGAATTAGATTTTTCGTGCGTCCAGTACATCCTCAACCAGAGTTGCACGCTACCGATCGCATGTTCGTTGTAGGCGTCACTTCTCATTCAAATGCTGGCTGGAAAGGATGTTGAAGAACTCGTCGTTGTTGCTGTCGCATCATTAAAGAAAAATATCGTACGGTTTATGAATGAATGAATGAATGAATGAATGAATGAAATAAACATATATTTCAGTTTACTAGGAGATAAATACATTATTGATTAAAAATTATGCCCTAGTAAACCCCGGAAACTGCCAAAGTTAGCAGAGCTCGAAGTATGACAGCCACCATGGACGATACAAAACACACAACTTACACAGACAACACTACAAAACAAGACAGACAAGCGATAAAATGTGAAAATATTGCAATTGCAAATCCCAAGAAAAAAAGTGGTGTGAAAGTGATTGTGAACAATAGTAATTTTAGGTATATAAAAATTAAACATAATTAGACAAGAATGTATGCTTTATTAGAGATTTAAGTCTATGCAAGGGGAGATCTAAAAGTCTTATTTCAGGTAAGGCATTCTGACAACTAGACCATGATAGGACACTTTGATGCCTAATAATGTCTCGAAGTCCTACTAAGCACTCGTTCATGTAACGCTGAAATGCGGGTGGTGCGTTATTAAGACCAAAAGGAATTCGTAACCACTCGTACAGTGCCCAAGGTGTCGAGAAAGCAGTATTATGCCTAGAGTCCTTGTGCATAAAGCCTTGATGGTAAGCTTTGGACATATCTAACGTGCTAAACCAGGATTTCCCTCCAAGACCATCGAGGATATCTTGAATACGGGGTAAAGGCATTTTGTCAGGTACGATTTTGCTGTTCAACTGACGATAGTCGATACAAAGACGAAGATTGCCATCCTTTTTGCGCACGCATACCATAGGACTAGCATACGATGAGTACGACGTCTTTATCCACTGGTTGGTCAGCAAGTCGTTGAGGTAAGTTTTTACTTCTTCATAAAGTGGTTTTGTGATCGAACGATATCTTTGTTGTACCGGTGTGTTGTCAGAGAGCTCCAATTTCAGCTTCAGATTTTTAATTCTACCGGTGTCATTTTTATCCCTAGAAAATGCATCATTTTCGGCGATGAGGATATCCTGAACTTCCTTTTGCTGAGATGGTGTTAAATGCTCAAGATTCACTGGCGGTAACCAATTATCCGACCTAGACATGTGTGTAGACAGTTGGGGACTTAAAGGGGTCCCTTACTTTCGAGGTTTTAATCTCAAAGAGCTCTGGGGACGAGAATGGGGTCCCTTGTCCCTGTAACTCTAACGGAATAACTGCTGATATGCGATTCAAGGTACCAATTTGTGTTCTCGATTTCAATCTAATCTCACTACCAGTAAAATTTTGAAAAGGGATTGTGAGTGTCGCTGATTTTCCTGGTGCCAACTTTGTCACTACTTCTCCGACCTTCAAATTCTGATCGACAACAAGAGGTTCAAATATCACTGGCACAGTCTTACGATCTGACAGTTTAATTTTCACTCTGCACTCTTGGTTGACGATACTATATGGCGGTATACAAAGAGGCTTATCCAACCGAACTACAGCAACTGTACTTGGATTGTCACTTATATCCTTCATAACTGATAGAAAAGAACTCGTAACCTTTGGACTAAGGTTAAGCGTTTCTGCTACTGACTGTTCATCAGAACTATCGATTAGGTGGTTGATGTCATAAAATCCGATTATCGGTTGGTCGATGCTTGACTCGGTTACCAGGAATGGAACGGTGCATGGTGGTCCATTTTTCAGTGTAATTTCCATTCACAGCGACTCCGTGGATCCCAACATTTGAATTATTGGCAGCTTTGAGGTTCAATGGGGCTCCCTCTCCAATAAATTCACGAATACTGGCGATCGGTTGGTCTGGAAATTGGTCCTGCATAAAACTTTTGTCTACTAGACTGACCATGCTTCCGGTATCCCACAATCCGGTAAATGAACGGTTTCCGATACTGAACTCGATAAGTGGCTTTTGTCCTACGATTTGTCCTATTGCGGTACTGATTACTCATGGTCTGATGGAATGAACAGTTAAAGTTTCTAACTGTTTTCTCTCTTTCTAACTGCTTCAATGGACTAATACCGTTACACAGCGGTTTCGCGCGATAGTGGTGCGATTGACAATATTTAGAACAGTACAATCCAGACGAACATACAGTACATTTATGCAGTTTATCAGCAGTCATACAGCAGTTAATACACAAACGGGAATCATTAACAGGTTTCTTATATACATTGTTAGTAAGAGTTGGTTCGCTCCCGTTCAAAGCAACTCTTACTGGTTTTTTTCTTGAGATCTGCACTCAACGCGAAAATGTCCAGTTTTGCCACATTTAAAACAGTGGTTACATTTTTCCGCATTTTGATTAACGCATTTTTTGCATTTTCGCGATCTTCGATTCGGTGCCGGTAACTTTTTATTTAGTTCTGATCGAAGATGGCTGATATCTGTTTTTGAGTGTGGAGAGTTCATTTACTTCGCATTTTAACGCTTTTTAATTGCTCCGACAAATTTTCTGCTTCGCCCTCTGTTTTGTGTTCCGTACTAATCAAATTTACTGAGTTTTTCTTGGTAAATTTTTCTTAGTGCTCGGCTACTGCCTTCGTCAAAGTCTCAAGTAAAAATTTATCGGTTAGGTGGTCAATTTCCAAAATAGACCTTAACTGGTTTCGTATATTGTTGTTTCTTAGTCCTGATAAAACTGCTTGTGAGTACCGGAGTGGGAGTTCTGGCGAAATTGATTTTATTACTGCATCGCAAATTTCAGTTTCGGTATAATTTCTCCTTTGGGCCTGACTGATTTGGTATATTAAACTTGAGAAATTTAATCTATCCTTTTGACCTGGGAGCCCCACTTTTCCACTTATTTTTAGTTCCCTTCTAACCACATCTCTAAGGCTTTCCGAAAAGGGATTCAAGCTTGGAGTTTGTACTTTGGGTGCAACTTTTGTGGATGTGAACGGGTTTTGCGGTGTTGGTACACTCATTGGAAATCCATTTAGTCCAAATTCTTTCTCAGGTGAAAAAGGGTTTTGTGGTGCAAAAGTTCTATTTGGGGATGATGTAGCATCCTCTGTAAACTTCAAATAGGTTTTGCTAAAAATATCTGCATCAAATGGTGTTAAGAGTCTTGATAACCCGTCTTTTAGTTCTAGCAAAATTGGAATCCGGGAGGGGTCATTTTCAAATATATCTGAGCACAGGTGACCATATATCATTTTCAGTAGTTGTGATTTACTGTACCTGTGCCCTTTGTCATGCTGGATGTCCAATCTGATGATGGCTGATACAAGGCATTCGTTGTCCAGTTTTGTCAGCATCTCGAAGACTTCAGCTTCGACGTCGACCTCAGGTGTAGATTCCACATACGTTGCCATGTCTTCCCAGCCTTTAGAATCCCGCTTCTGTCACCAATGTTAGCGCTGCATTTGTTCAGGGCAAGGAAGACACTTTATTTGACTTCCCAATATTATTATTTCATGATTCTTTAAAGGTTGCCTTATTTATCTCCAAAAGAACGTTTCTCTTGTTGTAGCATGATCGATGAGTAGAGTAGAGAGGGGTGAACCCATGCTTGAGCTGCTTTTATACCAAGGGCCACACAAACTGAGCACTAGTTCCCAACCTCAGGTTTTCCCAGCAGCTCTAGCAGACTCAATATCCCAAACCAAATACACAAAGTACTGAGACAGGGTCCAGTGTTGCCTGAGACCTTATAGCAAAAAAGGGAGACTCAGCTTTAAAACAAAATGTAAACAAAGATGGCAACACTGGCTGCAAAGGTTTAGCAAGGTAAATATTAAATATTATCAGTACAATTCTGTTGCATATCCAACATCTGCACATTTGTATTTAAAAGTTGTTAAAAACAGAGTAGAAGGGTTTAGTTGTTGCTTTAAAAGTATAGTTTACTGTTTACATGGTTTACTGAACCACAGCAGTAGATTGCAACAATAACAAAAACTGACAGAGACTTTGACCTAAGGTTTAGGTTTTTTAGGTTTTTGGCAGCGTAAGGTTTATCATTAGGGTGATTAAGATATAATATTTCAATGATTATTATGTTCAAATCAATGGAAACAATGTTGCTTTTAATCAGAAAAGCATTACAGGTATATTGCCAAGCACATAGAAAGCTTTTGGACAACGCCATTTATAAAAATAACTTTGTAACAAAGACGAGGAGAAAAAAGGGATATAACTAAAAAGTTATACAACATACATGCTTAATTTTGTGAAATAAGTTCCTGTGAAAGTTGCAAAGTTATTTGTGAGCGATGATAAAATATTCAGAGAGACACACAGAACGCACTTCTAAAAAAATGCCAGTCTCGTAGTGTTTAAAAAAATTTCTCGTATTTCAAAAGTTTATTGTGGGTAAAAAAAGTTGAAGTATTCCCTAGATAGATAGCTATATTTAAACATTTAAATTTCTCTGCTACCCATGTCTGCACCAAAAAGGCCCTGACAGTTAAAGCGATACATACAAGAGACTAAAATGAATAAATTTGAGTTTTTTGGAAGAAAAGGCTTAACATAAATAACAAGAAAATCTAGTTCCCATGATGGGTATGTGCCGAAATCTTTTTTTAAATTGTTTGATTCGTTAGTTAAATAATAATCTTTAATTGTAGAAACAAACAAAAATCAGATATTCCCAAAAAAAATTATTAGCAAAAACAAAGGCCTTTTCATGATGCATGAACTGAGCAATTTTCAAAATGACTGTCATAGTAACTGCCATTTTGTTTACAAAATCAGGCTTTGAGATTTGTTTAATAAGCGCATAGAGAACTGATCAGCAATGTGCAGTGCCGACTTTGCATCACCCTTGAATAAGTTTTGTGCAACTTGCAAAGTTAATAGTAGGGGTTGATACATGTAAACTATGTTGGTTTTAATCAGAAAATCACTATATAGGTATATTGCCTAACACCCATAGAGAGTTCTTAGGCAACGTCATTTAAAAAATGACTTTGCCACAACTTTGGTTTAATTGAAAAGACAAGGACGAAACCCTGTGATATAACTAAAAAAGTTATCCAGCATACATGTTTTATTTTGTCAAATAAGGTTCCTGCAGCAGTTGCAAAGTTATTCGTGAGCGATGATGAATCGAATAGGTAATACAGATACACTGTGTCACTTGCTCGTCCAAGTGGACTGCTTAGTACAGTTATATATGACTGCCAAACATTCAGTTTTCCAAAAGTTTATTGTGGATAAACCAAAGTTGAAGTATCCCTAGATAGCTAGCTATATTTAAATATTTAAATTTCTCTGCCAGCAATGTCTGCGCCAAAAAAGCCCTGACAGTTAAAGCTATACATACAATGAATAAAATTGAGTTTTGTGGAAAAAAAGGCATAACATAAATAACAAGAAAAAATCTAGTTCCCATGATGGGTATGTTTAGGTGCCAAAATATATTTTTAAATTATTTGATTCAAAATTTATGGCTAGTTAAATAATTATCTTAACATGTAGAAACGAAACAAAAAGCAGATATTCCCAAAAGACAAAATTGTCATACAGTACTGGAATCAGGACACCTAACATCGTGGACCGCGTATCATGCGCGTCGCGCACGATTCGCGATGCTGTCGCGATAGTAAAATTTTTTGGCATCGTGAAAGTCGCGATCCATCGTGGGGTCGACTTTCACGATGCATCGTGACTTTCGCGATTCACATCGCGACCATCATGATACATCTTTAAACATTATAATAACACTTAATTAATGTCATGAGAGAATAACGCCATTGAATATAAATAATTATTGTTTGTTGTTTTTTTAAATCAAAAATATTTTCGTCGTCGTAAGGTTCTTTCTTGTTTAGACGAATCCAACCTAATTAGTTGTTCTAATTTTCACGAAAACAAAAAAATAATAATATCAAGCAAAAAAGTTTTTAAGAAAAAAAAAAATTAAAAACAAACAAACAAACAAACATTTTCTTATCCCATCTCGTGAAAAAAATATTATTATTGTCGTAACACCCTCCTTCGTGATGATTATTATATATGTTTAAAATTACGCTTGCTAAAATCTAATACTGCAAGACTTCGTGTTCTCTCTAAAACACAACTCTGGAGATAATGTTTTCTTTTGTGTTGAATGTAATTCTAATCTATTTATATCTTTGCAATCACATTGAGCACATTGAAATGATTTGCTTCTGGTAATAGAGCAGTATAGCAGGTATCATTTTTAGGTGTTATTGACATGTATTTCACAACCTAGTGCCCAGGACTTCATTATTAATTTCTGTTAAAAATATTGAAAAATGTAAAATTAAATGTATAGATGATAATTTTCTTTTTTATCTTCGCTACCTTCAAGCAACAGGTGACCATTGAAAATATGAAAAATACAATTAAAAATACATTTAATAAGGCACATGCAACTATCTCCTCCCCATTGCTGCAATTTATTTTATCATGCACACTGTGATTGCTGAGATATAAATGGATAACAAAATTCTATAAAAATTAGAAAAGAATGTTCCGTACATCGCTGTTACAGACAATCCGTATGTAATATGTTGTTATCTTTTCACCTTGAGTGCTAGTTCTATTTTTTTTAGTGAGACAAATTATTATTATTTTTCCTTCGCAACTAAAAAATATAAACTGCGTGCGTTATGCGAAAATACATAGAAAAAAAAGGTTGTCGTAACACCCTCCTCCGTTGTTATTTTTTTTTTGTTGTTGTTCCGACCATACATTCTCGATAAAATTATTTTTATTTCGCCAACCGTAGAACAAATAATTACGTTATGGTCGCCTTATTTCTAAAATCCAATTTCCAGTAAAAATATATTACAAGATGCAAAAGAATCTTTAAATGTAAAAAAAAAAAGACACGTCTATTGTTTAATATTTTTAAATGTTATTCACGATCCATCGCGACAATCACGATTAATAGTGACGATCGCGATAGCATCGTTATTTTTTCATACATCGCGACTATCGCGAAGCTCTTCGGTAACATTTTTTCTATCGCGATGGTCACGATAGGATCGCGGATCGTTCGTGTCGCGCATGATACGCGCTCACGATGTTAGGTGTCCTGATTCCAGTACTGTAGTAACTGCCATTTTGTTTACAAAATCAGAGTTTAAGATTTGTTTAATAAGCGCATAGAGAACTGATCACCAATGTGCAGAGCTGACATCGCATCACCCTTGACCTGCTGACGTGTTAACAAATCTCTTACGAATGTGAACCAAACACTGGCGTATACGCGATTCCATTAAGAATAGTATTGTCTAGAAATATTAAGAAAATAAATAAATATATAAATCAAAATTTTGGAATTGTCTCTTTTAAAATTATTTCACATATTTTGTGCGTGTTTTAAGAATCAGCAAGTTCTTTGATATTTTCTTACCTACGATTTTCTCCTTGTTATCATATTTTTTCTCAATTAATATGTTATCACATAATTTGTGTTTAGAAATTTTGGAAATCATTAAAAATGGTGATGACAAGAAATTTCAAACCATTCTTATTGATGATCCAAACATCGTTAAAATGAGAAATAGTTATGAAAGTACGCTGTTGATGGAAGCTGCATCTCGCAACAAACCATCAATAGTAACATGTTTAATTGATGCTGGTAGTGATGTGTATGCTGTGAATAAAGATAAATGGAATGCATATCACTACAGTGCATGTAATGGTCATCATGATGCTTTAAAAATTCTAATCAATCATGATGTCACAAATATTAACAATGTAAGCAGTAACAATGACACACCATTACATTTTGCATCTTTATGTGGTCGTATTGAATGTGTTAAATTGTTGTTGTCAGTACCACATATTGATGTCAATATACGAAACAATGGTGGTGAAACTGCTTATGATTATGCTTGTAATGACACTATCAAAAGATTAATAAAAGAACATCAGCAAACATAAGATATTATTATTTCTTATCTTTGAAACTGTTGGCAAAGAAATATTGCAGATTTGCGAATATATTCTCAAAAGTTGCACAAAATAGGACCTAAAGTTTGAGATTTGTCAATCTGCTTTTATAAAGTTTTGGACGTACTGATTACTCAAGACTGGTATGAATACTATGAAACACCATTGTATAAATTATAAATCACCATTGTAGCTGACATTTTATTCTCAGTTTTTAAACATTTTATTATTATTTTTATTACTGAAAGAAGCTTGATTATTTTGTACACAAA
Source organism: Hydractinia echinata (assembly GCA_030067915.1). Lineage (NCBI taxonomy): Eukaryota > Metazoa > Cnidaria > Hydrozoa > Anthoathecata > Hydractiniidae > Hydractinia > Hydractinia echinata. The sequence continues at coordinate 87,918 of JASGCC010000332.1, read as the reverse complement.
ATAGCAATATTAGATAGGTTAGAAAAATGTGTGCCATTCTAAACGGCATTAGCTATGATAACTTCCACTTAACATACGAAATAAACTCCTTATGGTAGTGCTAATAATGACACTTTCAAATTTTAATATGAGAACAGCAACAAACATAAATCTATATTTTCCCTTTAATTATTCAAAGCAAATTTTAAAAATACTTAAAGAGATAAAAACTGTTCGCGAAAATAAATTGCAGAATTTGCGAATATTTGCTATAAAGTTGTGCGAAATGGAGAATAAAAATTTGGGCTTCAACAATTTTTTTTGTAATTGCAAAATTATAGTTTTGCAAATTAGTAACCTTCTAAATAACTATTTTGCTTATATTTTATATCTAGTATTTCGGTCGTCTAATGTAATTGAATTTATTTTATAATTTATTTCAAAAGTTTGTATTAGTAAAGTATCTGTCATTTTGCTTTTAAAAAGTTTTAATCATAAACAACATGTCTAAATATTATAAGAACTATTATATACATATGAAACACATGGGAAGATAACCTTTTTATGTTTTTAATGGCATAAAAGTATTAACATTAAAAATTAGAAAAATTAACTCAACTTTGGTAAAAGAATTTAAAATACTATATGTAAGTTAAATTATGACTAAAATTTGTTTTTACTAAATGTTTGCTCATATGTAACATTTAAAATATTTTCTGATTTCTATTTCTTAAAAAAACGTAATTGTAACAGAAGCATTACGTAAATATTTTTTGATTCTCAAATAAACTTTTAAGGTAGAATTTCTATTTACAAAAAGGCCGGTTGCATTATTAGTGATGTGAAGAACTTCTGTTGGATGTAATACGGAATCATTAAATAAATACCAGACTCAAAGCTTGCTATAAGGTGACATTCTCCAAGTGGCTTATTGTAGAAACAATCTTTTGTACTTTTTGTAACAAGATCTGCTCAATACATCGTACATGTACCACTCTGCACTATCATTACTTTTAATGTTAGTATGGGGTAAAACCCGCCATTTTGTGTTGTTAGAAAATATATATCTAATAAGCCTATACAACGCTTTGGGCGAAAATTTGGCTCTCTCGTGGCAACGTGAAGTTAGCAACATGCAACGCTTTGGGCGAAAATTTGGCTCTCTCGTGGCAACGTGAAGTTAGCAACATCAGCAATGCTGCAAGAAATTTGTATATTTTATTTCCAATACTGCCACAAATGTAAACTTCCTGTGACTGTTATTAACTATGTTAAAATTTTATATTTAGGACTATATTAAAATTTATATAGTAAAATGGCTTTATCGAAAGTTGATATTGCTGCGATATTGGAATGCAAGATTTGTTTAGACACCTTTTATAAACCAAAGCATCTTAATTGTGGTCATGCATACTGTAAAGATTGTCTAGATGGCGTTTTGGTGTTTCAGGATAATGGAAGTGCTGAACTGCCCTGTCCATTAAGATGTTCTAAAAAGACAATAGTTGATCAACATGAAACAACATCTTCTTTGGCAAATGTATATACCTTAACTGACCTTTTGGATAAAATGTAAGTGTTTGAACATCTTTTTAACAAATGCATATGATAATATTTTAAAAATAGTTTCATTATTTGTAAGTTTTTAGTTTCTGTTGTAATTTTTAACATTGTAGTAAACGTTAAGAGATAATGTTGCAACAAATGTCATTTGCAGGATAGGTTCTTCTTCGTAAAAATTCAGAGTTACTTCCTCTGTTAAGTAGTAAATTTTTGTTGATTGAAGTAAATGGTTGGTTGTACGAGGCGTGTGTAAGATGTGTTATGGTGTATGGTAGTGAGTGAGGGTGATTTAATATAGTCTAGATAAGGTTAGGAGAAGGTCATAAATTTACTTTGCTTAACCCATGGGAAATAAATGTTAATCCGAGAATGATGACAATGTCCACATGTTTCTTGTGAAATTTTCCTTTACAAATTCAATATTTTTTTCCTGTTTATAAGCTAATCAAGTTGAATTAATTTATACAACTCTTCGTTCCTCAGATGTTTGAAAATGTTCCTCACATAGTCATAACAGTTGCTTGTTAACTTTTAAGTCAGTTTTGCTAAACGTCTTGTCAGACTTTCCAATATTTTTAATTTTCTGAAAGAAATGAAAGCATTATTATTAATAACTAGTCGATAAGGCCCGTGGAGAAATCCACTTAGGCAGAAGGACAATGGGAAAATAGGTTCTTTTAGATGTTTTTCTGACGTCAGCAGTGCATATACAAAAAAATGTTCTTAAAATCTTACACAAAATGTCAAATATCAAATCGCATTAAATCCTCCACACAAATCTTACACAAAATAAAAAAGAACAGCTTGCAAGGTGTAAAATCTAGTTGATAAAAAGTTACAACAACAACACTCACAACATCGACACTCACAACACTTAACTCACAAAACCGACAGTAAGAAGACCGACAGTTACAACACCAACAGTCACAACACGGATAATAACAATATTGTTTTTCCCTTACGCTTATACAAAAATATGAAAAAGCCATAGTTTGGAAAACATAAAATTTAATTCTAGAAAAATCAGTCATTTTAGTTGCATACCATCCTCTCCCACAAAAATTTACACAAAATGTAAAAATCAACCAGTTAAGAACACAAAAATTTTCTCTTTTAGTTCCGTACTGACCTTTACCAACAATTTTAAACATAAATGTCAAAAAATCAATGAGCAAAGAATAAACTTGAATCGACAAAGATTATGTGTAGAGCCTGAAACACTAATCAAAATAATGTATAGAATCAAGTACAACACTAACAATAATAATAAAGTCAGAAATAACACATCTCAAATATTTACTTTGTTGAAAACCTTTAATATTTCAATCAGAAGTGTCAAAAAACATCAAATTTATATCTGGAAAATCATTTATTCGATTACATACTATCCTGTTTCCCAAAAATATACACAAATTGTAAAAATTAACAGGTTAAGAACACAAAAAAATTTTCCTTAGTATGATGATCTGTAGTTACCTTTACCAACCATTTTAAACGTGAATGTCAAAAATAAATAAGGAGTAAATTTGAATCAACAAAGATATTATTTTTGGAAAACAGAGTGTATATACGGTCCTCACAAAAGTTAACACAAAATGTAAAACAGATCGGTTTTTGAGGAGCACATCCAAATCAACAAAAATCAGTTCATTTAGCATGTTCTATATTGCTATTGCCCATAAATCTTCCACAAAAAGGTTATGAAACACATCAAATTATAGAAAAATCAGGCATTTCATAAAATATAAAAAACAAAAAAGTTTTTTCATCATCACCAAACACAGTTATATATTACCACAATTATAAAATTCTTAACAAAAACGCGAAACCATGGAATTTTCTTCCAGCAAAAATGACATCACATATATACAGTTTAGTTCTCCCCAACAAAAGTTTATAATACGAACTATGAAAAAGCCATTAGCTTACACAACAGCCTTTAGTGGAGGCCAATTCTACAAAATTTGTGCTTTCAGTATATTGCATGTGGTCTTTTTCCCACAAAAGTTTACAGAAAATTTAAAAAAACAGCAGTTTGCAACACAAACAAAAACATGAACAACCTTCCCGAACCGAACGACCATCCTCTCATAAATTAAAATAAAGTCAAAAACCCATGTAAATTTCCAATCAAATGTCTACACCCCCCTGTAAAAATAACCTGGCATTTTACATGTAGGCTGACGAAAGTTAAACAGGATGTCAGAAACAAAACAATAAAAAATAACTTAACACACACGCTTTAAATTCTGGAAAAAAATATTCCACTTGTCATATTGCACGTGGTCCCTTTGTAAAGTTTACAGGAAATGCGAAAAGAAATATAAAATACATCTGCAAAAGTTCAAGTCTTTAAAGATTTTGTAGGTAGCTAGCTATAGCTAGCTTGTTACATCATAATTCGTGCTCATAAAAGAAAAGAAGTTTGGAAACTAAGGTAGCTAGCTATAGATAATTAAAAAAGAGGAATAACAATATAAGTCATAGGTTAGAGCTAGCCATGGATGGGATGAGGAGCAGGCATTGGAGGACAACATTAGGTAGCTAACAGTAGCTAAGACCCCCAGTTAAATATACTTAAACTGGGAACACTTAGCTAAAACTAAAGCTAGCTATTTATGCTTAGTAAAACACATATAAAGAGAAACAATAGTAATGTAAAAATAATAACATTACAGTGATCAGTAAGTTCAACAAACCAAAGTTTTCCGTTTGTTAGTCAGCTAACAGCTTTATGTAGCATTTTGAATTTTAGGACAAACACATTAGTTACGCACCAGGGCATACATTAATTATGCGACAAAATATAAACAAATATGGCGGCTAGGTTTTTTAAAACAAAGCGTTAAAATATAAAACTTTAAGAATTTAAGGCTTTTAAGTGGCTTTTCCTGGAAAATGCTAGTCTGCTTGCTCCAGCGACGTAAAAACTAAACGTCTGAAAACATCAAAGTTCTTACTATTTGTGATTTCAAATCCACTTCAAACTCTAGCCTTTATTTTCTACTTCTAACTTTACTCCTTTACTTCTAGCTCTAGCTACCACTTCTCACTTCACTTCTTGGACTTTTCTTTCTCTGAATTACTTTTTGCACTTTTTTCAAGACGTAGGGACCGTTCTTTTGTTGTTGTTTTTGTGTCGAGGGTAACCATATTGGGAGTTAACCGTTAAAATTATTTCAGCAAATCAGGTTGCTTCATTTAGATCACGTGATGTAAACAAAGTAAACCCGCTGGCAAAATGGATATAACTTTTTCGGAGACTTTAAAGGAAATTTCGGCTACATCAAAAGAAAATTAACACATCCACTTTGCCTGTCACAGACAGACGGACACACTCTTCGTATTATTATAAGAGATGTGACTACATGCAATTTAAATATATCATAAGAGATTTCAAATTCTTTTGATTGATATTTTTCAGAATTCCTTTTCCCAAAATTTATATAGGCGATTGGTTATTTAAAACGTACGAAGAGCCATGTTTGGACAAAACAGAAGATAGGGTATGAGAATGGAAAATTACGATTGACATTATTTTGTCCATAGGTCAGTTAGTGGAAACGTTAAATATTTATGTCAGCAAAGTGAAGAATGCAAACAGATTATCAGCTACTCCTGTACGACATGCAGTGCAAAGATCTGTGACAAATGTCACAACATGCATTCTTGTGCAATCACATCTTTTACCAATATCAGTTTTAATGAAAAATTGCAGCAACTCCAACCATTATGTAAGCAACACAACTCACTTGCAAAATTTGTCTGTATTGATTGTGAAAATCTGTTTGTATGTGTGTATTGCACACACAGACAACACAAGAATCACAGAATAAAATCGATTGCTGATTTTGGTTTGGAAGCAAAACAATGGTTCCAGTCGTTTATCACTTCATTCGATGAAACAAAAGTTATATTGGAAAATTTAACAAGAAAATATGATGATGCTGTAAAAAATGTTCAGAAAGAAAGAGAAGTATTTGCTCTTAAAATAAAAGAAAGAAAGTTCAAACGAATAGAAGAGTATATCAAAATGTTAAATAAAGAAGAAGGAGATCTATTGAAAACATTCGATGAGAAATCAGAAGAATTTAAAGCAAAGTTGATTTCTGCTGGTTTTGTCGACAATGCGATAGTAAAAGAATTTACAGATTACGTACAAGGTTTTAATTTAAAATCTCATTTCGAATTGGTTGCTGAGAAATTGGAGATTGAACGACAACTTCGCAGATTATCATCTCTTCCAAAAACCATGCCAACATTTAATTCACATCTCCATCAAATGAAGAAAGAAGATCATTTCACAAATCCATTGGGTAAAATGGAAATTTCCCTTCATGCCATCACCACTGTTGGTATAGATTCTAGTGAATGTTCTGTTTATAAAAACTTGATTGATGAATGTGAAAGTCAACCCGACCATTCGCAACTAGTAACTGATTTAATGAACTTAGTTGAAAGTTTGAAAGGTGAGTTTTCCATTTTTATAAACTGAATATTCATGAGAAAATAATTCAACTTTATTAATTGTTTACCTGTTTATTTAGAGTACGAGAAACCCACTGCAAATGCAATTCAAGCTTCTGCGAAAGAATTAAAAAGGTTAGTATGTATATATAAATTCGACAAAGCATTCTTTCATTATGAATTTTAACGCGGTTTTGGACCCAATGTCTAATTTATGTGGTTAGAAATGTTTCTAAACACTAACCAAAGTGTTTTTTTTCTTCTTCCAAAGATATGCAGCTGATACTTCTACTGACAGAATTATTTTTGTGAAGTTTGAAGGTTACAACTGCTCAGTTAGTGGATGTAATAGCAGCAATGCTAGGATTTTAAGTTATGGGCTGAATGTTGTTTTGTGCATGAGAAAAACCTAGAAGGAGAGTTAGGTTGTTGGTGAAGTTCCCCGCTACAGAATATACAGTTTCTCTTGTTGCTTAAGAAACTTTACGACATGAAAAGATGGATCCTTGCTGTAAGAAGGGTGAATAGAAATAAATTAGAATGAAAACTTTGTATCAGTGGCCCATTTTAATGAATAACCTACTGTTACTCATCCAGACCCATAACTTAAATAGATTTTAAATACCCACCGAAAATTGCAAGCAGGGAACGTTTATTTGCGTCATTAACTAACATAAACACATAATGGTTCCTGGGCCAAAGCCCAAAGGTAAATAGAGAAAGTCTTGACTGAGGATGATAAGGGCGATTTAATATAGTTTAGATTGAGTTGGAAAAGGATTATACAAATATACTTCGCCCAACCAATGTGAGCATGAAAAACAAATGTTAAGCCGAAAATGACACAATGACAATGATGCTATAGTCATTTGTAAAATTTGTGTAAAGGAAACCCTTCATCCAAATATAAGCCACATTCATACATTCATAAATTTGTGTGCTTTTTCCATGAAATCACAGTAGCATGCTCCATAACTCGTTTATATTTTAATGCTGGTATGACTGGGTTTGCCAAGACCATACCATTATACCTTTTGGTGTAATTTCGACATACCAACCTTATGGTCTTTTAAATGCAAATATTAATTGCTGTAGTTCCCAATAAAAACACACACTTGGAGTAGAAAATTTATTTCAATTTTGTAAGAATAAACTGAGGATAATTTGGCGGAATCGGGTGAGGATGCTAGACTGAAGAGAAGATATTGTCTCAAGCTCACGTGCGTGTTCCCAATCAATTCGCTCTTCTCCACTACATCCGGAGCTCTTCTCCTAGTAGTGTTTTCTGGCTTAACTAATCTCTCAATCACATCCGGAGCTCCTCTCCTGTGATTCCATTTCCTCTATCATACCTCACAAGAACCTACTCTTTATGAGCTCTAGCTTCTTTTGCATTTCACACCTGTTATTAACCTCTTGGTGCCCCACCTCTGACTGTCAGCGCCGCATCCCCCTGCTGTTATTTCCCCAGTCATCTGTCCTGCTCGCGTGGTGCACCGTCGTTCATCTCCTCGCACCTGTACTTAATTCACCATACTCTTCCAGGGGCACACGCACATCTCTACACTTTTTGGCTGCCCAGGGCAGCCCAGCATCCCCACCAGTTATATTTAACACATTGACATAATTGAGTAAAGTTGCCAATTGCTTCCACCACTGGATAAAACCTTGTTGGTCGTACTAAGCCAAACTGCGCCAATTCAAGGAAACCGTGTAGCTAAAGCAATTGGACATCTCTTTACGCTCGACGACGTTATGTAGCCTCGATGAACCAGTTCGATTGTAGATAATCCGTTATCGTTCCAACATAGTGTGGCGACGATGCAGGTGTGTCACATAAAGAGAAAAATAAAATAAAATTAACCAAATATATGGGTGGGAAAATTATTTCAGTTAAGCAAGTTATTGCTACTACTGGTGAGAAACTAAATCAGAGTAACTCTCTCCTATTTATAGGGCCCCTGGATTGTTGATTGGCTAACTTAGAACCTCCTAATATGGACAGACTATACCCAAACCTTTAGTCTGAGACAAAGATGCCTTGGGTGAGCAAGACAACCTTGTGTACCCTTAATGATGCATCTGCATAGCAACTATCAAGTATTGGGAACTGCAATTAACATGAGCTAAACTGTGTTTAGCTCCATTTCTAGTGTGTACGTCAGGACATTTAAAGCTGTTCTAACTCTTTTTCTTAACCAAACTTTATTAAAATTTTGCCTATAAGTAAGAGTTCAATTTTATTAAATGTCATCAATAAGCGTCTTGTGATTTTGAAATATTAGCCACACTCAACATGGGTAAATGTGGTTTTTAAGAGAAGAAAATGCTCGTTGTCTTAAATACTTTTGAAGCTCTTCAATATTCAGATATCAATATCGAATTTATTTTGCAGCAAGTCATCCTATCCTGAAATCAGTTTCGTTTATATTGTCTAAAATGGTTTTATATGATTGGAATGTGGTTAATGTTTTAATGTTTGTTTACAATTGAAATGTACCTGTGCACCTTAAAGGTTGATAAAAGCACAGCATTACAATATACATTTTTATCTAGCGATGTGAAGCCAAGAAGTTGCCAGCTTGCTAAGAAGTGTTATTCTTTTGAAGGTATGGAGTTATTTTTTAATGTTAGCATAAATAAATGCGAAAAGTTGTACTGTGTAGTGCATTTTTTCGGAACTCAAAAGTGTTTATTTAAAAGATTTCGGTGGCTTTCGCAAACCATAATCACATACAAATTTTTTTTGCTAAAAATCAGATTTCAATCTATATAGAAATTGCATATCAATAACAATAGAAAATTTCATGCTGAAATTATTCTAAAGGCCGTGAAGTTATGGTTTTTTAGAGGGGGTTTATCTCGATTAAGGATCTCCTTCAAGGTTAACTTAATATCATCACTGTCACTGCATAAAACGGTAACATTACAAAACAATGGAGCATAATCACATTCATATCTGTGATCCCGAACAGGGGACAAATGGTAATATGCGATATCACTAGTGCTCGCACATTCTGACCTGAAAGTGGGGAAAAGTTTTGCCATAAAAGTGACGCTGCAGCAACCACACTAAACTGGTAAACAAGGGGTGGGGGAGTACTTAGGAATACGATCTTTAAACTGTAAAACACTACAATGTTTGCAAATAGAATTAAGTTCAAAATGAAAAGAACAATGAGGCAGCTTCTGTTTTGTTAGTAATGATAAAAAGATTGAGGATGGAAGAAAAAAATGGGATACTTACAGTAGAACCTAACTTTATAATTAGTACTAAGAATAGCTACTTGTTAGACAACTTTATTGTGAAACAGTTTCCTGCTAAGTTTATTTACAAAATTAAACTTACTCAGCAGGTAAAGAAACTTAAAACATATTGCTGTTAGCTAACAAAAGTAATTAAACCAACAGAAATGTACATAAAACAATGAAAGATTGTTTAAAGACAACAAGTAGTTTGATAACATTCCAGCTAGCTAAGAGGCAAAACAATAACTATTAACACAAAAACACAACAAAGACACAATATCGAAAACGTGTAACTGAACGTCTATTTTACAAAGCCGCATGTTTAAATATGTTTCGTTGGGAAAGCAAGGAATATCACAGTACTTAAAATTAATCACATTTTTCAATTCCCTGTAATTCTAATTTCGTGTTTTGTTTTCTCAGCCTTAAAATAGGAGTTTCTGCTTCGTTTTCTTCTTCTAGGCTCTCTTTTTTACGCTCACTTCAAACTTTATTTGAAATGATACAAGGCTGTTTTTCGTGTTTTCTTTAATCTATATTATAATACCCGTATACGTCTGTCTGTCTGTCTGTCACGCAAAATGGTAGCTTAGCTGTGCATCGCTGCTTCCCTCTTACCACGCCTCAACAATGCTGCAACAACCATAGTATTTGTTTTTTTCGTAACCTTTTCATCTTTCTACCAACCGTTTTATACATGTTTTTAAAGTCACGTCCCTTTTTACCACGATCTTTGCCACTGCATAAAATCGACATTTTTGACCTAGCCACCCCGACCATTAATCCGGACCATTAATCCGGATTATTAATCCGGACCATTAATCCGGATTATTAATCCGGAGTTTTAAGCCTGTCAACCTTTTGCGCCGGACTTTAACTTCATTAACCAATCAGAAACCTTATTCGTTTCACGTGTTTGCAACCTGGCGTTTAATTTTAGGCCGGGGCTTTCACGATTTCATCAGAATATCGCAACCACGAGGCCATGAGGACGGATTGGTTTTACATTGCTTTTAGACACTTTACCTTTTCCCAATCTTTTCCCATTTTCTTTGAAGCACTTTAACGTTTCACCCCTTTATATTTCTCACGTTCTCTAGCCATATATAAATCTTAAACAAACCAATTTTAAGATTTTAGCTAGGAATGTAGATTTCGAGGCACCATTCTGCTGAAGCTAGCTAGCTACAACCATCCACATAATCTTTGAGACAAACTAGAAATTCTATCAAAAAACCAGAAATGGCCGTTGACGCAAATGTCCATTTTTCCAACTGAGACGGTTTAAACATGTAAAAAGCTATAATTAGCCTATAGCAGCACTGTAAGGCTTCGTTCTAGTGAACTTTTCGGTTTCACTAGTTGAATTCAGAATGTCCTAAGACCCTAAGTCTTAAGAAGTCGAAGCTAAAGCTGAAGTTCCGTGAGCCTGGAGGCAGTACGTCGAGTTTGAGAAGACTTGTGGTGCGAGTTTGTGAAATTTTTTTTGTCAAAAATCGAAAAGTCTCAATATTTTATGTGGATGGTTGTAGCTATACCTAGCCGTATTCATCCCATTCTTTTAAAGTTTTTATTCAGTTTGGTATATCAATTTTTCTTTTTATGTTGGGGTTTAGCTATCTACCTAACTCTTTAGCTACCTCTGCCTAAAAAGTGAAAGTAGCCAAATGCAGTTTTTAGCTTGCTACAACAAATTTCTTATTCAATAATTTTTAGGATGCTAAATGTAGTTAGGTAACTACACATTTTATTACTGTCATTAAAACTTCTTCCGCAAAGTAAATTTTGTTAGCTGGACAGGGTAACGATGGACTGTTTCCTGTGTTTTATTTAAACCGTTGTGATAAAATTTTTTTGAAAAATGGTATTACGCCTATTACTCGTGTGTGACACAGTTGACCTGTAATAAGTGCTCAGTCTGGTGTCATTTTTAATTTGTTAACTTTTACTGAAACTTATTCTGCAAAATTGAATAATATTTACTAAATTTTTTGCTATAAAAACGGGTTCTAAAATGTGCTAAAAGGGTATTAAGCATAAATGCATGTGTAACACCGTTTACCTGTACTAAGCGCTCAGTCCATTGTTAACGACAGCCTGTTTCCTGTGTTTCTGTTTAACCGAAGTTGCGGTAAAGTTTTTTTTGGAAAAAGGTATTGTACCTACATGAATGTTCAACATTGTTTATCTCTACTAAGCGCGCTGCCCAGGGTAACATTCATTTTTGAACTTTCACCGACATACTGCATACCTGTACTAGAGTGCTCCAACTGAATGTGTTGCACAGTTTACGGTTTTGTTAATTGCTCCACAGGCTTTTCAATGCTGGGTAACACTGTTACTTCTGGCGCTTACCCCGGCGTGGGGTCCCCCGGCTAGTATTGTTATATTTTCATATATGCCGAATTGGAAATTGAAGAAAAAATCAAAACAAATGTTGCTGGTAAAAAAAAAGCAAAGCAAAACGTTTTGTCAAATAAAAATAAAAAAGTGAAAATAGTTGGTTGGCAAAAGTATTTGTTCTAGCAAATATTTAGTCTCCTTTTGATGACTTTTTTTTACCGATAAGTTATTTTGAAGCGTACTTTGAAGTGGCATTACATGCCTCTCACATTCCTCACAGTCATAACTTTTAAAAAGGCAAGTTATAACTAATAAAAATTGTCATAATGAAATGTCACCTATAGACCACGACAATATCGGTAGCTAAATACAATCACCAAGGAATATTTATATTAGTAGAATAAGTTTTGTGCAACTTGCAAAGTTAATAGTAGGGGTTGATACATGTAAACTATGTTGGTTTTAATCAGAAAATCACTATATAAGTATATTGCCTAACACCCATAGAGAGTTCTTAGGCAACGTCATTTAAAAAATGACTTTGCCACAACTTTGGTTTAATTGAAAAGACAAGGACGAAACCCTGTGATATAACTAAAAAAGTTATCCAGCATACATGTTTTATTTTGTCAAATAAGGTTCCTGCAGCAGTTGCAAAGTTATTCGTGAGCGATGATGAATCGAATAGGTAATACAGATACACTGTGTCACTTGCTCGTCCAAGTGGACTGCTTAGTACAGTTATATATGACTGCCAAACATTCAGTTTTCCAAAAGTTTATTGTGGATAAACCAAAGTTGAAGTATCCCTAGATAGCTAGCTATATTCAAATATTTAAATTTCTCTGCTAGCAATGTCTGCGCCAAAAAAGCCCTGATAGTTAAAGCTATACAAACAAGACTAAAATGAATAAAATTGAGTTTTGTGGAAAAAAAGGCATAACATAAATAACAAGAAAAAATCTAGTTCCCATGATGGGTATGTTTAGGTGCCAAAATATATTTTTAAATTATTTGATTCAAAATTTATGGCTAGTTAAATAATTATCTTAACATGTAGAAACGAAACAAAAAGCAGATATTCCCAAAAGACAAAATTGTCATAGTAACTGCCATTTTGTTTACAAAATCAGAGTTTGAGATTGGTTTAATAAGCATATAGAGAACTGATCACCAATGTACAGATATCTGCCAAACGGAGTTGAAAATGTAAGTAATTTTGAGGATTCATCATCAACTTTTATTTGCCAGTAACCATGGCTTGCATCAAGTTTTGTGAAGTATCGAGCACCTGTCATTTCTGCGAAAAGTTATAGTGATGCCTCTTAACGGCTTTGTTTAACTCTCTCGGGTCAAGACATATCCTTAGCTTACCATTTGATTTCTCAAACCCATTCTGTTGGTTCTGTGATTGGCTCTATAATGTCCAAGTGTATCATATGATCGAGTTCTACTTTGAGTTTGTCTCTTAACGCGATTGGAATCTTCCTTGCTGCATGGACAGTCGGAGTAACGTGTTTATCAACAGTGATGTGATGTACTTTTGGCAACGTGCCAATTTCATCAAAGCAGTCGTCAAACATTTCTAAAATGTTGTTGTCGGGAATAGAAATTTCATGAATTTGTTGGATTAAATTTAATCTTTTACTTGCTTTAAGTCCAAGTATTGAAGCAGAGTCAATGCCGACAATAATAAATAACAATGGGTAGACCCTACCAGCATATCGAACATTTAGTAGACATTGTCCTGTTACAGGAATTTCAGATCCATTTATGCTGTCAGCTTGATTGTCGATTCTTTCATTGTTGGGCGTTTCAACAGCTGTTTGTACGTTTTATCAGATATCACATTCACCTGAGCCGCAGTGCCAATTTTGAATTGCATATTTGTGTCGTTAGCCAATAGGTCGATGCTCCATGTGTCTGTTGATATGGTGTTGACAATAAGAGCTTTTGAGTCTGGTTTGGCATCTATTGTGCTGATGTGGAATGAATCATCTTCATTGTTATCTTGATGTTGTTGTTGATCTATAATGTTAACAGACTTTGACAAGCAAACAAAGGCAAAATGGTTAAGTTTGTTGCACTTTTTACACCTTTGGCCATATGCTGGACACGCCCCTTTTTTATGTTGTCTGCCACAGTAACGACAATTACGAATGAATTCGACCTTAGGATTGTCCCTTAACAACTGAGGTCTTAATTTATGTATTACGTTTATATCAGACTGTTCTTGTTTCAGTTCTTTGACATGGATTTTTGTTTGTTCAGCAGAGTTCCCTAGTTGCAAAGCCTTGTCTAGGTTTAGGTCAGGTTCTCTCAACATTCTCTTTCTTCGTCCATCATCACTTACACCTACAATTATAACATCTCTTACTAGAGATTCTCTTAAGTCATTAAATTCACAATCTTTTGAGAGTTTTTTGACTTGTACAACAAATTCAGCAAATAATTGTCCTTCTTTCTGTTTGTATGTGAAGAACTTGTGTCTTAATAAAGTAACATTCCTTTTTGGCAAGCAGTATTCATTAAATTCATTTATAATTAGGTCAAAGTCCATAGCCTCTTCATCATCATTATATGAAAATATGTTAAAAAAATTTCTCTTCCTTGTGTACCTATGCATGTTAACAAAATACTTGACTTAACATTTATTGACTTGCTATCCTTTTCTGTAGCCACTAGGTAGAATTCCAGTTCTTGTTTCCATTTCTTCCAGTGTTCCCTCAAGTTCCCATCAAAGGTCATATGTTCAGGTGGAGTGAATTCCATATTTGTATAAGTTAGGTTCATCCCACTTCCGACACCATGTTGTGTTCAGTAACAAGTTGCATTGCTTACATAGAGTGTCTATTCTTGATCTAGCATCCCATATATATATACAATCAGACATTATGGATAACTGAGACAATGTTACAGAGATGAATGAGACAACAAGCACTGATGTAAACAAAGATGGTAGACAACACAGTAAGACAAGATGGTAGACATAAAACATAAAAAAACTTTTACAATCATAACAATGCCTGTGAAAGATTCAGAGAAACGCACTGAGTGCCCTTATAAAACAAACAGTCTCAAAGCTTTTAAAAAAGTTCCCGTATTCTGAAAGTTTATTGGGGATACAAAAAAGTTGTGAGCCCCCCAACGGGTCCAGGGCGGAGCCCTGGAAGCCAACGCCTTTTTACGCCCTTTAAGCACTGAAACGCCATAAAACCGACTCTCTGACATACGCGATAGACGTTAAGTATTCTGAACAATTGATCGAAAAAGGAGAATAAATGACAACATAAAATACATTAAAATCTTTATCATCAAGGTTGTAATCAAACCAGCAATAAGACAACACAACACCATCATAATGTTTTTTATAGATATTGAAAGTTATTAAAGCAATAATTAAAATGTTCATTCTTCTTTCTTCATATTTAGCACCAAAATAACGTTTTCTGCAGATTGGAGGTTACTAAAAAAATAACCAAATCAAAATCTTCTTTCTTCATAAATATAATAAAAAGTTCAAAAATTCAAAAATATAATAAAATGGAACCATGGACAAAATGCCTTCATACAAATCATTGAAAACCCATGTTAATAATCTGTTCCACACATCGTGTTACAGACATTAAAAGTATGGGCATAGTTGGGATTATTAGTTAAATAAGGAACATTCTTGCGTAAAAATTTTAACCTACTTTTGGAAAATTTGTAAAAATATGTTACATTTGATTCGATTCATCATGTTTCAGAAATAATGTACAAAGCATGAATTACAGACAACTAAATTTAAGCAATGAGAAGAACAAGGATATGTATAAAGCTAATCTGTTTTGCTTTAAAATGTTAGCATGACAACTATTAATTTTAACAGATACATTGCCAGCATCGTCATAACATTGACCTTATCAATTCTGTATATATATCAAGAGAAAGTTCATAAGGTTTTTAAAATGACCTTTGAAAAAGACAAACCTGAGAGCCTTCACTACAACGAATAAACCTTAAGACGTCCTCTCGCAAGTTACAATGGGAAGAATTTCGTGATCACTGAGGTGTGGAGCTTGTCGTAGTGAGTTATATTTTCCAATACCGTTAATAGAACCTGAAGGGAATGAATCTACCAAGGTTCTGCAGATAAAACTTTTTTAGGTTTAATAGGTTTCGATTTAGAAATCCCTTTGACGAAAAAGATTTAAAGGTTTGCTTTTTACAAATGAAAGAAGTCTCGTCATTAGTGCTAACTAACGTTTGGGCTAATGCAAAAGGAACAACTTCGAGATGATACACACGTTTCCTTTTTCTTTTATTTTGCTTTGTCATCATAACGTATGACAACCTAGCTTAAAATATTGAGCAGAACGCTTTAACGTAGCTTTACTCAAACTTAAAGAAACCGAAGGGATTAGGTTTAAATTGCCCAGAATGTTTGTCATTATCGCAAAATAAAATAGATACTGGTTGTAAATTTTTATTTGAAGGCAGATGAGGAAAAATCTTCTGATTTAAAACCGTCTTGAATCATAGCTGACCACAATCAGGATAAAAAGTTAAAATATTTCTCTTAAATAAACTGTTAAGGTCTTATAAGAATAGCTTTATTCTGTGTAGCTACAAGATCTGCTGTCTACACAGAGTTACAAAAGAGGAATGGCTAGCTAACTGAAAACTTGAAAGTGCTTTCTACACAGGAAAAGAAATCTGAAGATTTACATACAGATACAAAAATTGGATGGTTCGAGTATAGAGAATTTTCGTGAAGCTCTATACAAGTTAAAGCTAAATACGGATCCACGTTTGACAGCAACATCATGCTTTCTTCACCTTCACAACTTCGCTAGCCTTGTTTTTATTTTTGACTCACTTGCGTATGTTCTATAGCCATATATGGAGCGAATTTTTAACCTCTCTGCGAAATTTACTAGCCAATAGGATGCGTCCAAAATTACCATAAATGGAAGACACAAGCCCGTACATAGGCATAATTTTCGCAGGTAATCCTGCGAAAAAGACTATCTGCGAAACAAAGTAGAGATTCAACACCTCAGCCTGCAAAACAAAGTAGATACTGTTAAATCCTGCGAAAACGACGTGCGAAGCGCGAAGCTTGTGTGCGCCGCCCGGGAAAAGATTTGTGCCGATGCACAATTGGTGCGCCCATCCATGTGTTGGCGGTGGCGGTGGAAAAAACGACGTGTTGGGATGAAAAAGGTAGGTCAGTCGATCGCAGAGCCTGACTGACGCTGGCTACGCCCCTGAGAACTGATCACCCAAGTGCAGTGCTGACATCGCATCACCCTTGAAGTGCTGATGTGTTAAAAAATCTGTTACGAATGTGAAACACACACTGGCGTATATGCGATTCAATTAAGACTGGTATTGTATCGAATTATTAAAGAAAATAAAAATCAAAAAAATTTTAATTGTCTGTTTTGATATTTTGTTAACTATGATTTTCTCCTTTTTATCTTATTTTTTCTCGATTAATTTGTTATCACATAATTTGTGTTTAGAACTTGTGAAAATCATTATAAACTAGCCGAAGTCCCGTGGAAGAATCCACTGAATCTCTCATCGAGTCCATATGATGGGTGAAAAATAAAAACATAGAACACAGTAATTTGAATTTTTAAAAGTCACAATTTGCATTATTCTATATCTATAACCGCTGAAACAAAACGTCCAAAAAATAAGCATGTGCAGCAATAAAAAAAATAAAAATAAAAGAGAAAAAAAGCCCTGGGATTGAGTTTGCTTACAATCTCCATTATTATATTTATACCCGCTGAAACAAAACGTGTAAAAATATAAGCAGGTCCAACAACAAAATAAAAATAAATAAAAATAAAAATGCAGAAGGCCCAACACAATCGAAGGTGTCTAGCAACGGTTATGTAAAAAGCTAAATCTGCTAAAACTATATACTTGCTCTTGCTCTACCATGCCAGAAGTACACCAGGGAAAATAGTATACGACACATTAGAAAAAATCGTTAAGTCACACAAAAAATGTTATTGCAAAATTTCCACAACGTACAGTTTCTAATGCATCATACCAAATTAGCTATTTAGTCTATTGCATACAGCAACCCTCCCATGTGAAAGTTGTAAAATTATTTGTGAGCGGTGATCAATCAAATAGTTAATACCAATACACTGTGTCACTTGCCTGTCCAGCTAGACTGCTTAGTACAGTTATATATGACTGATAAACATTCAGAGAGAAACACAGAGCGCCCCTATAAAAAACAGTCTCATAGTTTATTGTAGGTAAAAAAAAATTATCCCCTGGATAGCTAGCTGTATTCAAACATTCAAATTTCTCTGCTAGCCATATCTGCACCAAAAAAAGCCCTGATTGCTGAAGCTATACATACATACAAGACTAAAATGAATAAAATTGTGTTTTGTGGTAAAAAAGGCATAACATGAAGAACGAGAAAATCTAGTTCCCATGATGAGTATGTTTAGGTGCCAAAATCTTTGGCTAATTAAATAATTATCTTAACTTGTAGAAACAAACAAAAAGCACATTTCCCTAAAATACAAAATTCTTAGCAAAAACAAAGGCCTTTTCATGATGCATGAACTGAGCAATTTTTTTTTAAAATAACTGTCATTTTGTTTACAAAATCAGAGTTTGAGGTTGGTTTAATAAGCGCATAGAAAACTGATCAGCAATGTGCAGTGCCTACATGGCATCACCCTTGACGTGCTGACGTCTTACGAATGTGAATTAAACACTGGCGTATATGCGATTCAATTAAGACTGGTATTGTCTCGAATATTAAAGAAAATAAATAGATCAATAAAAGTTTTTAAATTGTCTGTTTTAAAATTAATTCATCTATTTTTTGCGTTTTTTAAGAATCAGCAAGTTCTTTAATATTTTGTTGCTACAATTTTGTCATTGTTATCATATTTTTTCTCGATTAATATGTTATCACATAATTTGTGTTTAGAACTTTTGGAAATCATTAAAAATGGTGATGACAAGAAATTTCAAACGATTCTTATTGATTATCCAAACATCGTTAAAATGAGAGATGATTTTGAAAATACGCTGTTGATACAAGCTGTAATTTACAACAAAGCATCAATAGTAAAAATTTTAATTGATGCTGGTAGTGATGTGTTTGCTGTGAATAGAAGTAAATGGAATGCATATCACTTCAGTGCATGTAATGGTTATCATGATGCTTTAAAAGTTTTGATTAATTATGATGTTACAAATATTAACAACGTAAACTGTTACAAAAACACGCCATTACATTATGCATCTTTATATAGTCGTATTGAATGTGCTAAATTGTTGTTGTCAGTATCACATATCGATGTCAATATACGAAACAATTGTGGTGAAACTGCTTATGATGTTGCTCGTGATTACACTATCAAAAGTTTAATAAACGAACATCAACAAACGTAAGATATTATTTCTTATGTTTGAAACTATTGGCGGAGAAATGTTGCAGATTTGTGAATATGCTTTTATAAAGTTTTGGACGCACTAATTACTCATGACATGTATTATTACTATGAAACACCATAATATTATATAACACTTTTGCAGAACATTGGACGTTAACGCTTTTGTTTATATTCGAAAATGACGTAAACTTGCCCCTGTATTATTTTTCGACAACGATTTTAGATTTGACACATATTTGTAACATATTTCTTTATAATATTTTTAAATCACAAGTTTGGAGTAGTGTGGTAAGTTGTTGTACCCTTTCGCCGCAGCGATGGCTGTCGTTGGGCCATTTTCAACACACTGGATTCGAATCATTGTAATTCCTCATTTCACTGGATTAAAAATTATCTACTTTTTTCTCGCGGAAGCAATGTTATTGTGAGTTATTATTTTAGGAATTTTTTAAGCAAGTATAAACTGAAGTAAAACGAGTTTTTAATGACTTCTTTTAATTTTCTTCATTCGGTTTATTTGGAAAAGAACAAACAAACAAACAAAACCAATTTTTATTATAATGTGTATGTAGCTATCTATGTATTAAAGAATCGTAGCTAAAGGTAGATTTCCACATGACTGTATTTTTCGCTCGAGCGAAAGTTTAGGAGCATTTTTCTGTTTCTTTTAAGCTTAGTGGAAATCAATTTCCCGCTTGAGAGAAAAGATTTTCAAAATAAAACAGAACAAACCTTTTTGCTACGAAATTTAAAAATAATAGAATTAATAATAGAATTTGTGTCTGATACTTTATTGTGTTTGTGAAAGACTTATAAAATTCACTTGTAAAAAACGTAAATATAATAATAATTCTATACTTTTTCAACATGGTATTCTGTTCACAGCACTTAATAACCGGGTTCGTTAAAAACGGCGACAGAAAAAAAGCTTCCAATATGGGTGATAGGGGAGGGAGCGTATTAGATGGTACTTCGATTATATTAAAAAGAACTGGAGTTTTATTTTGTAAAGTCTTCGTCGATCTGATACTGAATATCCTTTGCACTCTATGACATCTTGTAAAGACAAACCGCGAAACCTTACCTTTAGAGAAGAGGCTGATCTGATTAAATGGGCCTGAAAGACATTACTGTCAATGTCGGCCAATCCTATAAATTTTTTAACCAAGTTAGCCACAGTCGACTTTTCCTGTTAAGGTTTCATTGGTAGATAAAAATAATTGATATTTGTTACTATTCTTACCTTTTTAAATAAACATCCAGTGTATGAACGACATATATTAACTGAAAACATAGAGTCGCCGTTTGTGGTCATGTGTTAGACATCAAGGGTAGGTAGTTCTGAATATCTCCATGCTGCTTTTAACTCTAAAGCGGCATGGAGATAGAAGTTGCAAGTTAGTTGGTAAAATAGATAATAAAGCATTGGATGAAAATCTATTCATGTAGTTCAGAATGTCTGCACATCCCATATAAATGTGTGTTTGGGTTGCAGTGGTAGTTAACACGTTAGTTAACAAAGAACAAACTTTCAGATGTTGTCCTATCTTTTTCCGTGAATATGTTTATGGTAAGCTGATTTAACAAACCTATAGCCATTATTGGGTAATATTCTGCACCTGGTTGAAAAAGCATGTCTAAGAAATTCATAATATGCTTTATATCACATTGAATGGGATCAATCCAGTGTTCATCGCACCAGCTAACCCACTTTTCCCAGGTCGATTTGTAACAAGAATGTTATTTGTGACAAGCTGCAAGCTTTCTTACATAGGCCAACTTTCTACAGTTCTCTTTCTAAACTGTACATACCGCTAATCCTAATTGGTTGTTTTGCATTAAAGGATGTATTCCCGTCTGGATATTTCAGCAGATTGGAATCGGTGGTAGCAGAAAGGGATTTGCTACTGAACACTCCAGTAGACTCGCATTCCATGTTTGACTTTGCCAAACTGGTGTCACAATTAACATTGTCACTTTCTCTTTTTGCATTTTTGTAAGAACTGACCCTATGATGATTGCAAAAGGAAAGAAAACGAAAGGGAACATGTTCTTCCAACTGCACTGTATTGCATCTGTTTCCTATCAAGGGGGATCAGTGCCACATTTCGGCAATCATTTTGGTTGGCGTTCTATCAGGTCGGCGGGCGTAGCAGCGCCGAAAACAATCGCCGGGTCATAGAAACAACGGCCAAAACCAACGTCGACCTCGCATAGCACCGCCGAACAACGACCGCCGCGCCATCAAAACGTCTTCCAAAACGACCGACGACCTGATAAATTGCCGGAATGTGGCACTGATCCCCCTGATAGTTTCCTTGCTGCCCTGGAGCCGGTTTCCATTAGTTTTTTAAACATCAATGGTGCTTAACCTAGGAATACATGCATAGAAATTCGTACAGATTCCCGTGTCACAAAAACCGCAGAAACTTTTGACACCTCTTAACTATTGGAATGCTAATATAGGCTTCCTTGAGATCCACAGAAGTCTGGTTACAAGTTGTACTGAAGGTTTACATCCCCCCCCCATTGACCATCCGTCAACCTTAACCAGACTTCTCTCTTAATCGTCTTAATAATTGTCCTTCGCGTGGCGCCTGTCGGGTCGGTCTTTCGTCGGTAACACATGCCTCTTTGCCGAGCTCAATTTTCTCGAAGTTACAATTTTCCACGTGGTTAGCGATTTCCAACCGTATCAGGTTCTGGACCGGTCTATGACATATCGAATTAAATGAATCATTAGGTGTATTGACAATTAATTTAGCACCACGAATTTTATTGTCGTTGCCTGTTACTAACTCTTTAATTCTTCCCATGCGCCATCTTTGTCTTGGTAATGGCGTATCATTACGTAACAAGACAACGTCACCAACCTGTAATGATTGTGGGGTAGAAATCTTCTTGTTGCGATAAATATTCTGCTGTCGTAACTCGTTAAGATAAAAAGACGTAAAATGTTTCCAGTAATGCGACAACAATGTTCTTATATATTTCACTCGATTTCCACAATTGTCGATGTTCGAATCGTTAACCTTGTTTAATTTTTGATTACCGTGTACATTAAGAACTAAGATTTTCGGCGGAAAAACATTGGCGGAAAAACTTTCGGACACAATTTTTTATTTCAGCGGAAAAATTTTTGGACAAGAATTATAAAGTCAAAAAATGTATAGATAAGTCTTTTGAACGAATTTTAACCAAATTTCAAAAGTAATGATTACGGGAAATGACACAAAAAGAAGGCTAGAAGGATTTATAGTGCACTTATTAATTAATATCTAAAAAAGGGTCTTCAGGATCTAACTTTATAGATAGAGCCTCAGGCAAATGTGAAAATAACGAAAATAATAAGTTCAAAAACTGCAGTTTTTATTGATTTTTTGATTACCCTGTATATAATTTCTATGCACTGGTCTTTTTTTAAAAATATTAGAAAAACCAAAATTTTGGGACAAAAAAAATCCGAAAGTTTTTCCGTCCGAAAATTTTCGTTTCTAATATAGCATTAAATGAAATGGTGTAAGAGCTTCTTCAAGGTCATCGGATGACACGTAATTCAACGGCCGACTATTGATGACACATTCCACTTGACACAGTAACGTTTCCAACTCTTCATAACTGAGTAACGATCTACCAAGTGTTTTCCGCAATAACAATTTCACTGATCGGACTAGCCGCTCGTAGAAGCCTCCCCACCAAGGAGAGTCTGGAAGAATGAACTGCTGCTTGATTTTTTTATTTGTTAGATAACACTTTACTTCTTTTGATAAAAACGTTTTAGCATTGTCGTGAATAACTAAGCTAGGAATCCCCTTTCTCGCAATAAATCTTGTCGTAGCTCGAATAAATGCCTGCGACTTCATATTTGGTACCAACTCAAGATGTTCGGCTCGAGTAGAAGCACATGTGTACAGAGAGTAGACCTTTAAGACAGTGTTCATTTTAAAATGCCGGACATATAAAGGTCCAGCGTAATTTAAACTTATATTAAAAAAAGCAAAAGAATTGTCCAATCTAAATTTCGGCAGGTTAGGAAGATCAGGGGGCAATAACGTTCTTCCTTGGTTTTCTTCCATTGATGATCCAATATCTTCCATGAACAAAATTCAAACTGGCATCAAAATAGGATATTTGACGTTATAATTTAACGTGAAATTCTCAAATCGTCGCTATATGTGATGAGACCATTTTCATCTTTGAATAACGTTAATGACGTCTTTAGCTTTTCAAAATCTCTGCATGACCGTAACAATGATTGTTAAGACCTTATCCAAAGTTTTAAACTGCTTTCGTATTTATCGAATGTTAAGGAATCGTCCTTTATCTCCTCCAACTTCATTTTCAACGTTATTAGCACTATCCATAGCAACAAAACAAACTATTTCATATTCATCAACAGAGGGATCAAATTATTCCAATTCACAACAATGATCTAATACACCTCCACCTTCGCAAGTCACGCCCATAGCCACTCAGTCACACCACTTATTAACCTTTCTCGATTCCACAACTACGTCAGCCATGTTTAACTTCCTCTCAACATAAAAATCTATTAATCTCTCAAAGTCGTCAAAATTATAAACTCTCGTAGCAATATCGGCAAGATTATTCGAACCAGCAATATGTCTCCAATTTTCACAAACCACCACCTTTCAACCCTTTACAACCCTATTCTCCACCCATGGTTTCCATCTTCTTGTTTTACCCTTAATCCAGCACAAAGCAACCTCTGAGTCAGTCCAACAGGAATATAAGTTTATTTAAATGCGCTCACAAATAGCGGATCTTACTTGCTGCACGAGTTCGCTGAGCAAAACACAACCTAAAAATTCAAGGCGCGCAATCGTAATTTATTTAAAAGGTGCTACCTTAATTTTAGAGTCCAGAAAGTGAACCCTAATTCCGACTGATGTTTTAATTTGTAAATAAAGAACAGCGCGGTAAACTTGTAGCGAACTATCGGCAAAACCATGCAATGTCACACAATCAATTTTATCACTTATCTCAACGAAAGAAAACCTCGAATCTTAAATCTAAAAGAAAAGTTGTCCAAGCAAGCATTACGTCGGCGAAGCTGAATGAAATATAGTCTTAACACGTGCAGTGATCGGCGCTATAAAACCTAAATGATCTAAAAAAGTAGCAACAACCTTGATAACATTCCTCGTGGTTGACTCTAAAGACGCAGTTAGCTTTAAAACATCGCCGAAATTAAAAATAACCTCACCAGAGTTGACACACCATACCCCAGTACCTTCTTTACTAAATTCTCTCCAGTCTCTTTACTCATCGAAATCTCTTTTTCATTAAAGTAAAGTTATAGAACTTTATTATTAGAGACCCACATTCTCAAACAAACTCCCCCTTCAGCTGCCATAATAGAAACACTCTTTTCATGCCTTCTTCGACGGATTGACAACCAGAAGTTGTATCATCTACGTACAGGTCATTTAAAAATTTAAGCACAAATTCTTTCTCAAATTCCATAAACTTACACATTTGGTGTCTTATCGTCCCATTTAACACAAACGGGCTACTAGTTAATCCAAATACAAGGCGTGAAAATCTACAAACGATAACATTGTAATTCAAACTCGAATAATCCTCAAACCACAGAAATCGCAAAAAATCGCTATGTTTCCTAGCAACTTCAATATTTAAAAAGGCTTGTTTAGGTCCGACAAAATTGCTATCGGATTCAATCAAAATCTTAACAATATGTCAAATTTTTTACATAGAAGATTGGGGCCAGGATAAAGACAATCATTTAACGAGGGTCCATTCGTAGAACACGAAGCGTCAAAAACAGCCTTAATTTCTGTAGTTTCTTTATCCTGTCGAACAACAGGCCTGTGTGGCAAGTGATGAACTGAACCAGCGTAAACATTAATCTCCTCTTTGGGTACACGTTCAATGATGCCGTTTGCCTCATACTCCTTTAATATCGCATTATAATCTTTAAGCAATTTCTCTCTCTCTGAACGACATCTTAAGTGTTTCGGTCGTGCCACACAAACTCCTTGATTATTAGGCAAAAAGTCATGATCCGGATAGTCTAGTAAACTAAACTCATCATTTTTCCCTTTTCGATATTTTTGATATGGAAGAGAAAAAAGAGAGTTTAATAACCTACCTTGACAGTTAACATTCAAACTGACAACTGATTTCAAAATCAAAAATATTAGCCACGCAAATTTTAAGGTATTGTTTTTAAATATTCGCATAATTATTTTGGAAGTCACTTTAAAACATGGCGGATTAAAAACAAACATTAATTAGCTTAAAGCTAGCTCTGAGACTTAAAATACCAAAAATTCTAGCTTTAGTCAAATAAAATCGCGAGAGATGGCTTAAATATTTAGAAAGAACAATGTAGTTACCGCATAATAATTTTTAATAAGTTTGAACATTTAAAAATATCCCACCAAACTCACATTTATTGAAACACATCGGTCAATGCGCATCACAACAGTTGCTTTAAAACATCTTTTAAGCAATGACATTTAGATAGAACGTTGTTTACAGTCAGGGTCGGATCCAGCATTTTTATCTAAGTAGGCTCAATAAAAATTTGCATAATTTCTTGATGATCAACGGTCCGAAGGGGCGTTGCATTGCGCCCTATGGGCGCAATATTAGGCAACTGGGGGTTTGGGGGCGTTGTAAGCCCCCCAACGGTAAGCGAACGCTTTTAGCGACGCCTCAGAGTCTCAAATGGCCTAAAATTGATGGAAATATGACAAAAACACTGTTTTTTAGATGCAAAGTCCACAAAATCGAAGAAATATAGAAAAATGGTTCAAACCTGTAACAGTCTTCTAAACAACCGAAAAGAACAAACTTTCTTTCTTTTTCATTAAACAACATCTTAAGCTAAACTTTTTTTCTTTCTTTCTTCGTTCTATCTATTTTTTTTGAGATAAAACAGATTATAATCAATAGCGACTCCTGCCGGGAATTGAACCCAGATATCAAGAGTTTCGGTTATAAAGAAATAGACACTTACCATTCCACGTTGTTGTTGTTGTCGTTGTTGCCACTAATTTATTTATTTTATTTTTCAATTGTGAATTTTTAACTAAATGAGAAGAAAAAAGTAATGTTTACTGAGTATTTATTTAAGATTTACAATCAAACGCAAATTGATATTGACAAAACTGAGTAAACCTGTCTCTTTATAAAAATAATACATTAAAAACTAACAATAAAATATTGATGCTCAAATAACTTATTAAAACGAGAACATTTGCCAGTTAAACTGAATGGAATATGAACTGTCGTTTTATAGAAAACGTTTGTGAAAAATAAAACTATCAAAAAGGTGTTAATTGAACTATTACTCAGTCACTGAAAATATTTGCAAATGTCATTCTACGTTTGTTAGCTGCTGCAAACTGATCTACAACTTGATCTAGATTGACATCGTCATCACGGTTAAACATAATAACACACAGACTGTTTAACCTCTCCTCTGTCATGGTATTTCGCATCCATGTCTTCACACGTCGCAAGCCAGAGATGCTCCTTTCACACGAACATGTGGTAACAGGTATAGTGGCAAGAATTCTTATAATTCTAAAAGGACACCGGTATGCATGCATTTCACAGACCCACAGACAACAAACTAACGTTTTTAAGCACTAACACAACCTTTCTAATTCACATCAGCACTCGGCAATTAAATTAAAAAATTCTGGATTCATGTCGGCAAATTTTTGCCGACATGAAGCAGGAAAATAACATGTCATGTCGGCAATTTTTTGTTGACGTGAAATGAATTAAGTTAGAAAAGCTGTAAAACATGATTCTAAAAACCAAAACTCATATATACCTAACTGGCTTAAGAGCTGCATTGACATTTTCCTTGAAATTTTCAACAGTATTGACAAATATTGTTTGTGCCAGTTCATCAGTCTTCAAAATACATGGTAACGATGGTGAAAATATTGATTTACTTTTCCAGTGTCTTTCTAATCGACATTGAATGCTCTCTTTTTGCAGTAATATGTCTTTAAAATTCATGTTTCTTCTAACTGACTACTAAATAAATATAACAGGAGCTATTCTTGAACAAACTAGCTGCCAAAACAATTGTTGCTAGACTGGATTTACAATATGTAGCTAGCTAACTATATATTTCATAAGTCAATGCATTAGAACGATTGCTAACAAGCTTTTCTCTTTACCTAGCTAAACAATCTTAATATATCTATGTAGGCTACCTAGGTAACTATCTAACCTTAACCCTGATCAGAAACTTAATAATCACCAGTCAGCAGTCAGCAGCTATAGCTAGCTAGCTAGCTAATAGCTTGCCTTTTCTTTCTTTTTCCCTATCTACTACTGCTGGACAGCATAATAGCTATAGCTAACTAGCTAGCTAGCTATATACATGCTCATCTCAGTGATACCTATAGTTTATGAAGCAACTCTAAAAAATATTTATTTACGAAAAATAGGTTTCTATTCGATAAAACAAACCTGAACATTTACAGAAATTTATTTATGAAAAATAGTTTTCTGTTTGTCGTGACAACATATTTAACCAACATACAATGCCTTGCATAACTAGCTATATGCTCAAGTCTTGACTGTTCACTTCATGGGAGGTCCAAAATAGCTAGCTAGCTATCTTTATTTAAAATGACAGAATACTTTGAAAAATCTTTTATGTACATATATATAAATGTATATAGCTACTTGTACTTTGTTACTTATTTTTTTAATAACAAATGTGCCCCTGGCTGGAGTGCTGGGATGGTACTAGGTAGCTCAAATCACCAAATTAATTTTATCCAGATGTAACCATCTCTCATTATCAGACATCAGAAAGGGGTTTCTGTTCTCTAATTCTTATTGTAGGGTGCCTCAAATTCTTGTAAATCCAATGAAAAAAGATTGTTCAAAACTTCTTCTTCCCTTGCACTAGTTATGGCATTACTTTGCATTGTCTTCAGTTCTAAGCCATGATTCCTTAACTTCCAACCCCGAATTTCAGTTGTGTCTCGTTTTCAGCGCTAGCCAATACAATGAACAACGTCGAGGACCCCTGGGTAATTTTGAAAACATGTAGTTCTGCCTTATGATTTTCAGATTTTGCTGATATCAGCATATTTTAGCCCTCGAGTCCCACCCTCCGTATATATAGGAAAAAATTGTCTTTAAAAGCTTTAGAGGACAGAAAAGATAAAAAAAAGATTTTTTAAACAAGAACATGCTTTATATTAAAACAAAACAAAAGGAAGTCATGTAAAATTCAGTCTAGTTTTCTTTGTCGTCAATGATAATGTCGAATGCGTCTCTGTTAATTAGATATTCGAGTACTCCACTCCATGCTCAATTAAAAGCATCAATAAAGGCAGTTATAGATATTGGATGTGTAATGAGTCCAAGTTTTAAACAAATCGACATTTTCAGCCGCTATTTCAGGTCATTTATTATCAAAGGGAATGGTAAATCTTCTGATCTTTTCTCAAAAGGATATTTTATCACATGCAATTTTATGCAATTTTTCTGTAAGAGTTTTTTTCTAACTGACAAAGTAAAAACAATAGGATCTATTCCTTATGATTTTATCATCAATTGTATTAATGACTGTTTTTACTATAATTTGATAGTTTAAGTGATTTTTAATTTTGAAAGAATTAGAGATTTCACTGGATGTATTACAAGTAAATCTAATTTCATTGACAAGATAAAGCCACACGACCACATAGGTTTTAAGATATTTGCCTTGAGTATGTCATTAACATATATACAATTTTTCTAGGACGAGGTTACTGAACTTTTACAAATACAGAAAACTTTTTAAAATGTGAATCATTATACAAAAAAGTGAATTGAGAATGTCCAATCATATGTATCTTTTAAATCGCATATGCAGCTTGCAAAATTGTCACCTTAAGGACAAGATTGTTATAAATATGTGTTACTACAAGTATTTTGAAAAACTGTCTATGGTCATCTGAAGATTATTATGTCTGTCTGTCACGCAAAATGGCGGCTTTATCTTGCCCCGAAGTCATTTTTTTTTATATTCAGTAGTTAAAAAAATGTTATGGTTAGCATTTTAAAAAAAATAAAAACGTGATCAAAAACGAAAAACAAAATTTTGAAATCGTAAAATTTCTTACTACGCCATTTTAATTATGAACCTCCGTGCGCCTTGTGACACGTTCCGTTGTTGCAACAAAGTTCTTGCGATGACAGCGTGCTTGGTGGACGATCTAATGTAATAGTGACCATTTTGACAGTTTGTAGACCGTTTTTTAACCTTTTTATTGTGCTTTTTATATGTTTTGCACGTTAAGATAAAAACATTGTCACGTTTTCTAGCCATATATAATCTTAAACAAACGAATTTTAAGATTTTGCCTACAAACGTAGATTTTGAGGGAGCATGCTTAAGTCCAGTAGCTAGCTAGCTTGGCTATTGCAATTTGTATGAAGTTTTTGTTCAGTTTGGTATAAGAGCTTATTATCCTAGCCAATATTATTTATTTTTATGTTTGTGTGTTGTGGCTATCTAGCTAGCTGTTTATTTATATCCGGTCAAAAAGTGAAATAGTCAAATGCAGTTTGTCTACACCAAGACTCTTAATCAATAAGTCTTATGCTAAATGCAGTAAGGTACACCTTTTTTAACTGTCATGTGGCTTAACCCGACTAGTCATGTTAAATTGATGCTTGTCACTCTAAGGGCGCATGGAAGGTGGAAACCAAAAAAAAGGTTTATGCCTGCATGACGGTGGCGGTGGCCAAAAGTGAAATGTAAAACGTTGATAAATGTTAACAGTCTTTGTATTTTTAAAAAGTTGTATTTATTTTAATTTGTTAAAATTGCTTAACGGGGGCGTTCAATAGGGGCGGTATATCAGTAATCCTTAGTTTATTTGTCTTTAGTGATTAATAGCACTCAACTCAACAAACGGAAAGGCTTGTTTACACGTACATGTTTCAACTTTGATTTGAAGCAATAAAAGGTTGCCTCTCCGACGTTTTAATAATACTACTACCTAATTTAGTTCTATTCATACGAATATTTGAGAAAGCCACATCTGTTTTTTACAGAAAAGTTTAGTACAGCAAATAATTGTAAATAAACTTTTAAATTTTCTTCTAACTCTCTTCATGCGACTTTAGCATGCTCACGCTTCTTCTCGAACTTTGAAATTCATAATGGCTGCCTAATTGACGTCGCAGTGTCTAAAGAATTATAGGATTTCTCCTGCGCTGATATTCTACTGACTGAATTGTGTTTAGACTCCGCTTGATATGTTTTAAAGTATTAAATACTATACTTACGGTAGATAGATGATCAGACTTTAAATCTTTCCTCAAGCTCCAATGCATTATCCTCAAGCGTCCTTACTGGACAGTATATATAATTGATAATGACAGGAAATTAACGAATCACTTTACTAACAACTCAGAAAATTAACGCGCAGAAAATTAACGCGGTTTGTCGAAAATATGCATTTTTGGAGCTGAAATCAATCACTTCACCACTCCTGCCTTCTCAAAAGTCACATAATTTCAGGGTATAACAGTGAGTCTAAAAAAAGATACTTAAAAAAGAAACAGCCGCGGCTGCTAATAGGGTAAGTTACACTACAACACGTGAAGTAGAACTAACGGCACTAGAATCCATTGGTCTGGAAAAAAAAAGAAGCAACTGCTCCAGCAAATGCCGACTATGAAAAAAAAAAAGAATGGAAGATGGCGATCAGAGCAATGAAAAGACGTCACGTGAAAGGCGATTCCGAGCATCTGCTGTCTGTTGTTACAAGCCGCACGACGCCGGTTTACAGCTAGTCTACTTTAATAACTAGTGGAGAATACTTTGGGACAAGTATAGAAATTTAGAAAGATAAAAAGGCAATTTCTGGCGAGATTTTCCCTGTATTCTACTTGATAATCTAGTTCATGTAAAATTGTACATATGTACGTGAATTAATTGACAATTTCTTCAAAAAACGCACGTGTCCCTGTCTAATTGTTGCTGCTAGATTTTAGTTTAAACATGATACATATCCTTTTCAGTCAAATGTTTCAGTCAAACTGTAAGTAACCCAACGAAGAAGCATTTCTTTCTTGAAGCACATAATGAGGTTGTGTATATACAAATCACAATTTACATGAGAAAGTAAAATGCAATTTCACTGACTGTGGAAACGTGTATTTAGTTTTCATTAATTACTTTAATCTTAAGCTCGGTTTATAAACTGTCAACACTCACTTTAAAATGAATGTTCAAAATGAAATTGCATTTTATGGAAATGTAATGGACAATTTATTTATCCATATTTTATATTTCATCTACATTTGAAGACGTCCAGTGCAACTTTTCTTGTCCTTCCATTTAGAAATACATAAATAATAGGATCAATGGACATACCAAGGGACCACAAAATACTAACAATCCATTTATCTTTTCCAGCATATCCTACAACCAAGAACAACAAATCCGGCACAACATAAAATAGGACGTACGAAGAAATAATTAAAGCCGGAATCACATGTTGTTTTCTGAGCATTTTTTTGTTTCGTTTTGGATGAGGAAATTTCTTGTCGTGATGGTTTAACGCCAATCCTATACCGATATATGAAAAAATAGCTGTTGAAAAAACCGCACTGTCGAAGGTTATTATTGTGTAATTAATACCCACATACATTCCCGCACGATGTACATAATATAGCACTACTGTAGCTATCAAACCAACCAAATAACATCCATACATTGCTCTACGAACGATTGTGCTCGTTATGTGATAATTATACTTTAAATGAAGCAACACGCATACTAATCTATCCAGTGAAATCAATGACAATATTAAATATAATGTAATGTGAACTCCTCCAAAAGTACATAGGACTAGCCTCAAGTAGTTCGTTTTGTGAATAGAAGGTATCAACTCGAACGCAAGTATAACATACCAAATTATTGCCAGTATTGCTTCACACGTACTTAGTGAGCTCAAAAATATCTTTTGATTGTCTTTTCTTTCAACTTGTTTATACAAACAATAAATCCCAAATATATTTAAAAATAAGGAAGTTGAAAGAATCGTATAGATTATTATATAGTACTCCTTGCTCTCCATATTCTTAATTATATTTTTTTTTAATTTTGGCTATCTTTCTTTATATGATCGTTCTAATGGTAATTTAAAAAAGAAATTAATCCAGTATTTTGTATCACCTACCTGTCTGAAATAGAAATTGATAAAAATAAGATGAAGAACAATTTGAGACAAGA
This sequence comes from Hydractinia echinata, assembly GCA_030067915.1. Taxonomy (NCBI): domain Eukaryota; kingdom Metazoa; phylum Cnidaria; class Hydrozoa; order Anthoathecata; family Hydractiniidae; genus Hydractinia; species Hydractinia echinata. The sequence continues at coordinate 55,632 of JASGCC010000332.1, read as the reverse complement.
TTTCAAGAACAGAAGTTAAAATCTCTATCCTGATAACTAAAGCAATTGCAAAGCTTCAAGGTCTATGAAATTTTACAGTATTTCTATAATATTTAAAGCTTTTGTGTTTTTATTTCTTTTTTCTTTCTCTTTTGATTTTAGCAATAAGCGTGTCTAAAAAAGAACAAAACAAAAACAAAAAGCAACCAGAAGAAAAAAAGAAATAACTATTTTTTAAATAAAAAGTCAAAAATTAAATTTAATAAAATAAAACATATTCGGAATATTATTGCGGTTACAAAACATCTGTCGTAGAACACGCTAGTAACAGGTAATTAAAGATTTCCCTATCTAATTATAATTTTGACAGTAAATAGTTGCGATTCTTTCTTTTTTCTGGCCATACTGTATCGTTACAACTGCTTTTATGTAACAAACCCCTGTACACATTGTAGCCCGTCCCTTTGCAACCTCGTTCTCAGGGCATTTTGCCTTGTTGATGAAGTTGATAGCGGCGAAAAGGGCCTGGAACAGGCTGGTCACATGATCTCTTCTAATTTATGATAATTATACCCGGAAAATAATTTATGAACAGCTATTGCCCTGCAAAAATTCATTTCTGTCCAGCGCGGGGTTTTTATGTAAACAAGAATACAACAAATATGGCGGTCGATTATTTTGTGGGCAGTGAATAAAAATACCAGCTAAAGTTTTGCATCAACTTTAGGGACGCTTGTTTAAGAAATATGTTAGAGAAACATACCATTTTTATTTCTAAATTACATGATATAAAGCAAATTCATCTCGATAATTAAATTAATATATGCAAGCCTCCTTGATATATGTGAGGTGTTTTTCCTTCCCTGCAGGACTGGTAGTTAGCTAGCTATCGTATACCGTCCAAATTACGTGAAAATCTTAATTAATAGTCACATATATCGATTTTGTTAAATTCATTACCCTACTTGGGTACAAAAGTCAATGTTGTTAGTCAATGTTTGAGTCTATTTTTATAAACATTTTGATGACAAGCTGGCTGTGTTATCTTTAAATTTTATGTGGGAAAATGAGCTAAATTATTTGTTACATTTATGAGAAGCATTTTGTTAGCTAAAAACCATTTTATCGTGTCGTGCATTGTTTATAATCTCTAGCTAAACCTCTTACGCAAATCGACAGGCAAAATCATGCAGGAGGTAAGCCATACGTACCAGTCCATTTTAAACTTTATTTTCAAGTAGAGGCATCTTTTGAATTTGAAATTAATATATATATATAACTTGCATGTAGTTTATATTTAGAACACATATCAGTGAGAATATGCTAGTAGCCACAGTACAAAGTCTTTAACTATAATTTGATCACTAATTTTATTCCTATTTACCCATATACTTAAGGATAGCCAAAAAAGGATTATTTATTAGCTATACTTTCTAGGTTTCAGAATTTGAGCAATTTAAATGAGGCCGATAAAGGTTGTGTAACTAAACTTCTAAATCTGGACCAAATAAGAACAAACAAGTAAGGTTTTTTAACAAATTAATTCTTTTAAGGCCAATGTACACTAAGAAAATCTAACACCAAAAGGTCCTATTATTATATTTTAGGCCAGCGATTAATTACGCTCCACCGGAATATTTTACATGTGGCCAAGTACAAATAGCATTTCTGGAATGAATACCCTACACGTATATAATAAACCAGCTTTAACTTAACCCATTATTTATATCGTTAAATGATACCAGATGTCGTCCCTTTTACGAATTAAGATCTTGCAAAATCATATTAATCTGCAAAAGAAGGGTTTCTTGTCTTGGTAACAGTTTATATATACAATTAAGAACAACACGGCAAAAGTTTACATTTTAAAACTGGTAGGAATAGAGTTTTAATTCTTGGTTCTCGGTTTTATGATCATTTAAAAAAAAATAAAAAAAAATTGTGGAGAAAATAAATTGCACATTTGGATTGATAAGCATAAATTATAGCATTGAACCATTTTCACTGAATTGATTTGTGTAGTCATTTCATCATAAAACATTGAATGTTTTACTACTAATAGGGGCAGTTTACTTAGTGTATAAACTTGAAAAATGCATGATACCATATGTTTGGATGCTGAATTAAAATATGATGGTCATTTTTGTTGAAAATAATCATAAAATGTCAAGCATGTTAACCCGGACCCGAAAATAATTCATAAATTTAGCGTTACAACCTGTCCTTCTTAGTTTTGATTTTTAAAATAGGAAAATTGTTGTGGCACAAATTTTGACAATTTTTTCTAAATGAACAGTCAGTGTATTGAAAGATTTGTGTGCAACTAGAGTAACCAGCTCTTCTCATACAATTTATAACGTGTTCTCAACAAAATCACCCATCTGGAAAATAATAGCCATTGAATATGTCATTTATAAATATGTGGTTAAGTAAAGCTGTCTCAGGACACAGGATGTCACGTTATATAAGTACACGGCAGAGCTAGCTAGCTAGATACAGCTTATGAGTGTTAATACCAACAAACTTTCAAAACATTTTCTAAATTAAAAGCCTTTTGCCAATATTAAATAATCAAGCTAAGCCAGATCAATAGATTAAAGTCAGTAATATTCTGACAATTTTGCTTTCATCAACAAAAAAAGTTGTTTCTTTTTCGCCCGCCATTTCTAAATCTTGCTTTTAAGGCGAGCGCCAAATTTGCATCTCATTATCTTTGGAATTTAAAAAATGCCCAGTATATCTGGGCATTTTTGTATCACGTGACCAGCCTGTTCCAGGGTCATTGTTGGCCACTCCGTAATAACGGCTCAGGGGCCACAAGACCCTGGGGACGAGGTTGGTCCCTTTGCTGAGTACAGGGTGAGGTTTTTATAGGTTAGCGTTAGTCGTTTTGATGGTTTCTTTTTGACCCTTTTTTATCTTCTCATCATCTAATTTACAATTTTTATATGTTTTCACGGTAGGTTGTTTTATGTAATTTAAACTTGAGCTACATATTTCATCATGTTTTCCAGTCATGTGTAAATCTTAAACAAACCAATTTTAAGATTTTGGCGGCAAGCGTACATCGTACGAAGCAGCCTAGCCAGAACTAGCTATCTAGTTGTATTTATGCTGTCCTGTTCAGGTTCTAATATAGTTTAGTATAAATGCTTCATACAATAGCCAACATTATTGTTTCTTTGTTTGTTATTTTCACCAATCAGATTCATACTACACTGCAGCTTGGGTTGTGGCTAACTACCGCTACTAGCTAAAGAGTACACTGTGTTTTCATCATGTTCTCCGTAAATGCATTAAGTGCTCCACCTGGATGTGTGGCACGGTCTACTTGTACTTGAGGGCCTGGTCACCCAGCTAGTTTCTTTTATTAATACCCGTATTCTGTCTGCTTAAAATGGTTGCATGCAGTTTTGTTTTAAATGTCCGCGTATAATTCGCTACTTTATGGTGAATTCTTCCACGGGTCAACAACTATAATTGTAAGAAGTTATTAAAATAGTTATTCATATTTCTTGACTTTACCAACACACATCAATCAATGTACAAGACAATTCATTGGAAAAAGCTTATGAGCTAGCTAGCTGAATACTACTACAGAGCATTACATTTACAAGAAATACACATTCTTACGTTATTTCATTAAAACATGGAGTACTTTATTTTACAGTTGAGAGTCGTCTTGTTCAGGTAACTAGCTAGCTACCAATCTTTACTATTTGTTTTCAATAGCAAGAATGCATGAAAAGTACGTTTTGTAATATTCCGTTGCTCTATATACATGAATAATAGTCAATATAGATAAAAAATAAAATAACTGGATGTGTAGACTTCCTGCTGCAAAGTCTAAACCTCCGTTACAAGCACATTAATCATTGTAGCAGGTAAGTTATATGCAGTATTATTTTGGTCCCAATTTATCGAACCTTGGACAATAATCTCTATATTAATCAATTTTCTGCAAAAAATTTGCTTTCGTTGCGATACATTGATGAATAAAAATTCTGGCAAACTAGACTCCTCCTTTTCCGGATATTTCGATTTAAAACTTTTAATGTCTTTTTGTATTCCAAACTTTGATTCAGGTTAGGTTTAACTTTTTGTGAAATTAATGTATTAAATGTATTCTCTTTTTTACTGTATAATGTTTTTCTAATATTTTAATAACAGGTGCACTTGTTTAGGGAGCAAGAATAATTCTTTTATTTTTTAAACATAATAGATAGCTACAAAGAAGTGTGCAAATAGGAGGCAATTTGTGATGAGTCATGTTCAGTACCATGAATGTTCCGACAACAACTCATGTAACTGCAGCCGCCATACGAGTGAAACTAAACTTTTAGTCAAACAGAACTCCACTCTTTTTAATTCTTTACATGGCACTAAGATCTAACTTTAGATTCTCTAACAGTATTTAGATGAAAACATCTTTGTTGACGAATCCGTAAGGTGCATTTCAGTGTGTTTAGAGCAACATTTCTTGTCTCTTCATGGAAAAATATATAGATTATAGGATCTAATGTCAGTCCAATCATCCAACCGAAGCCAACAATCAATTGTTCCTTTTCAGCAAAGTCAGTAATAAGCATCAGAGCATCTGGTATGGCGTAAAATAAAACATAGGAAGAAATGATCAGAGCTGGCACCACATGCTGTTTTCGGAGTGTTGTATTGCGTTGTTTTTGATGACATAATTTCTTGCGTTGGAGATGTAATATGAACGCAATATACGCGTAGGTAGAGATAGCCGTGAAAACAACCACACTGTCACAGATTATAAAGCCGTGAGCAAAAACGTTGTGCTTTTGCAGTTTATCGTCTGCAAAATAAAGTGGTATTACTGCAGCCAAGCCAGTCAAAAAACATCCATACATTACTTTACACACGACCCTATTGGTCACATAAAACTTATACTTTATATGAAGCAACACGCATATTAATCTGTCTAATGTAAGCGATATCATTATAAATAAAAAATAAGTTGCGATCCACCAAATACTGCCATGAAAATCTTTTGTACATTCCGATCAATGTGAGGATATAATTCTATGGTTATTTTAACGATAAAAACAATTGTGCTTATTACTTCGTTTGCACTAAGTGAATACAAAAATATTTTCTGATTGTCCTTTCTTCGTTTCTGTAGATACAAACAATAAATTCCAAATAAATTAAATGATAACGGAATTCCGAAAAGTGTATACGCAAGAATGTTATAAGCCTTGTCTGCCATACTGTACGTCTTTAGTACTATAACTTATTTAAACGTAAAATCAGATTTTAAACATTGTAAGCATATTTCTCATTAATCTTTTTGGCTTTGCCATCTAAAAAAAAAAAAATTAGGAAAACGATACAGCCGCCCGCGGTTGACAAAATTCTACAATTTCTTCAAACCCATAGGGAAACAGATAAATAACTGATGCATATACACATGGAAGATTTCAAGAATTTGTAGTTCAAAATAATCTTGGAATCAACGTATTTCGTGTTTGTACCGACAGGTGCAACGAACAATTTGTATATCTATATATCAATGAGAAAATTAAAATATAAAAGATAATAACAAATTTCGTACAAACAACCGTACTGGTTTTTAAAATCTAACTCCAAAATTAAAAGAAACTATACTAGCAGTAAACCTTTTTTTATATAAGAATATCAACATTATAACTATGCTGGCCATTATTCTTTTTTCTTTAATGTTCTAAACAAAAATACCTATTGTGTTTAACGTGAAATCTCAGCCTAACATTCTAATACAGCATATTCTTAGTAAATAAAAACGCGGGAATACCTTTTCTATAAATATCTCTGAAATTCAACTGAGAATAAGTTATTGTTATTTCTATAGGTAGCATAAATGAAGTTCCAACTCAGGCTCGTTTTTTAATAATAGAATCACTTCTTTATCTGTGATTGCAATTTGTTGACATAAAAACATTTGCAAATTGCACGCCTGGAACCGCCATTTTGAATGAGAATACGGATTATTCCACAGTTACCAAGCAACTGTGGTAAACATATAATTCTGACCGGAAAATTATTATTTTTTGGCTAACATCTATGGAACATAAGTATTTTTTTGCAATTTTTTAATTTTTTTTTTGAAACAATTAACATAAAAAAATACAGTTATCGTTTCATCGTCTCTCAAAACCCAATCTGTTTACGGATTTATTAAATTTGAATCCGGCAATTAAAAGTACTAATTCTTAAAAACCTTCTGGGGCGGATACAGGAATTTAAACAAGTTAGTCCATTTTTTTACAAAATCACTAAGAAATGGGCGTTAAAAGAACGCAAGGCGTTAAGGGGCGTTTTTTACTAAGCGCATAAAATCCCATTATAAAAATACATTAAAACCAAGATGAGGAAAACCAAGCAGGGACAGGTCTATATATTAGCCAGTTTTATACTGAGATTTAAAGCCGGTTTACTTAAAATGACATGTTTCATAAAATGCCGGTTTACACACCCTGTGTTGAGGTCAAAATTTCTGCACGCTTTGAAAAAAATCTTGAGTATTTTACCCCGCTATCCAGGAGGCTTTTTTTAAGGAACTACAAATTTTTGTATACTGCATGGCTAACTCTACGCTGGAGAGCATATTTCAATAGATTTTTAGTGACCAGCCGAATAAGAGTACTGTTTTATGAAAGCGTGTGTGAGAAAAAAGCAATAGTTTACTTTAAAAGACCTCGAAAAATACTATTTTCTGGTAAACTTTGTTTATCGATGGATGATGTTATAGGTAGAAGCAGATTTTGTAATGTTTCTAATGTGTTTTTAGATAGTTAGAATGTAGATAAATTGTGCAAAAAAACTTTCATACTATTTTTGAACTTGTAAGATAAAATATCACTGAGCTATGAAATTTTCGTTAGTTATATAGACCGGGGTAGTTGCACAATTTTTGTCAAGTTCTTATTTCTTTGCTGTTTATGACCTTGAGAATAAATCTTCAAAAGTCTTTAAAAGTAAATTTGTTGTTTATTATTTTAATTTTTGTAGCGAAAAACTATTGTACGACGAAGTAAAGCATCATTTGTTTCTGTTTTTAACGGTTTTTAACGGTATTTCACATGCCACAACCCCTGAATATTCTCGACGTACTTCGACGTACTTATGTCAAAATTACGGGGGGTTGTCTTATGCCTTTTACAGTCACATGTTACCATTATTTATATTTTTCACCCCATAATACAAGTAAGTCGAAGTACGTCGAGATTAAATTAGGGGGTATATGCTACAATTTTTACGGTGAATTAAATCAAATAACTGAATTTTGTGCCGCCTAATAAAATAACATGCGAAGTTACTCGCAGGATAATTAAGCAGTTTTGTACGTATTGCGCCATATAATTGATGAATATGCGCTCAACTATAAAATATATGCGTGTGTGTATTATGTGTAGAAATTCTATAGAAATTCAACCCGGCGCATTTTAAGAAAGCCACCTGGGAAGATTTTTGTGTATAAGAAAAATACTATTTTGAAATTGCAACAACAAGGCTTTTAACGAAAATTTAGTACGTCCCCCCGACTAGCTTGACATGCCGTAAATCCACCACTGACCTTTTTAAGCTACCGTTTAACCTGACCTGCTTTGTTTATAGCGTGCTTTGTTTCATCGTTTCAAAGGAATGGTTGTATAAGTTTTCTTGAACGTGTAATCAGCGCCCTACAACCAAAATTTAAAAGGAAAGTAGAGGCAACATAAAAATGTCATCCTTTTTACGAGATGATTATGTCAGTGTTGGCGAAAGAAATCTTATTTTTGAATGACGTGGCCGAAATATTTGAAAGTGAACTTGCAGTTAAAAATAATCACAAGCAGAAGAATTGCTGCAAGGTTTCAGTAAACAGATGTATATAACATAACATGTTAATTGACAATTATCCAATATATAGAGTTTAAGAAATTGGCAGGCAGGCAGATTTTGTCAGGTATGGAAATTATCAGTCGAGTCCTGAACACTCAATGAACCGGAGAGAAAATGTGTTATGTTGGAGTTCTTAACTTTTGTATTTGATTTTTTTGTTCTTTGTATTTTTTATTTAAATTTTTCTAAACCCTGGAGTAAATATTACATCACGTTTTTAGCCAGGTATAATTCTTGAACAATTCAATTTTTCAATTTTTATTTTAACGACAACATACATTTGTATGTATGTCGTTAGAAGCACCCCTAGCCAGAAAGCTGCCTTATTTCACCACTTGCCACCCCCTCTTACCTTGTAACTTCAGGTTGGCATTTAAATATGAAACTACATCTTCTTTGGCAAATGTGTATACATTAACTGACCTTTTGGATAAGATGTAAGTTAGTGTTTGTACATCGTTCTAACAAGTACATATGATAATATTTTAAAGATAATTTGTGAGTTTTTAGTTTCCTTTGTAATTTTTAACATTGTAGTAAACGTTAACAGATAATGTTGTAACAAGTGTCATTTGCAGGATAGGTTCTTCTTCGAAAAAATTTACTTTCTCTGTTATGTAGTAGATTGCGTCAAGTTAAGTGATGCTACAATGGCCTCGACTTTTTAGCATCCTTTACCCCAAAATTTATATAGGCGATTAGTTACGTAAAACGTAGGAAAGGAAAACATAGTTTAGGCAAGTTAAGAATGATATTATTTTGTCCATAGGTCAGTTGGTGGAAACGTTAAATATTTATGTCAGCAAAGTAAAGAATGCAAACAGATTATCAGCTACTCCTGTACAACATGCAGTGCAAAGATCTGTGACAAATGTCACAACATGCATTCTTGTGCCAACAAATCTTTTACCAATATCAGTTTTAATGAAATATTGCAGCAACTCCAACCATTATTTAAGCAACACAACTCACTTGCAAAATTGGTGTGTATTGATTTTGAAAATCTGTTTGTATGTGTGTATTGCACACACAGACAACACAAGAATCACAGAATAAAATCGATTGCTGATTTTGGTTCGGAAACAAAACAATGGTTCCAGTCGTTTATCACTTCATTCGATGAAATAAAAGTTATATTGGAAAAATTAACAAGGAAATATGGTGATGCTCTAAAAAATGTTCAGAAAGAGAGAGAAGTATTCGCTCTTAAAATAAAAGAAAGAAAGTTCAAACGAATAGAAGAGTATATAAAAATGTTAAATAAAGAAGAAGCAGATCTATTGAAAACATTCGATGAGAAATCAGAAGAATTTAAAGCAAAGTTGATTTCTGCTGGGTTTGTCGACAATGCAATAGTAAAAGAATTTACGGATTACGTACAAGGTTTTTGATTTAAAATCTTATTTTGAATTAGTTGCTGAGAAGTTGGAGATTAAACGCCAACTTCGCAGATTCTCCTCTCCTCCAAAAACCATGCCAACATTTAATTCGCATCTTCATCAAATGAACAAAGAAGATCATTTTACAAATCCATTGGGCAAAATGGAAATTTCCCTTCAAGACATCACCACTGTTGGTATAGATCCTGGTGAATTTTCTGTTTATAAAAACTTGATTGATGAATGTGAAAGCCAACCCGACCATTCACAATTAGTAACTGATTTAATGAACTTAGTTGAAAGTTTGAAAGGTGAGTTTTCCATTTTTATAAATTGAATATTCATGATAAAATAAATCAAATCTTTTAAATGTTTAACCGTTTTTTAGAGTACGAGAAACCCACTGCAAATGCAATTCAAGCTTCTGCGAAAGAAATAAAAACGTTAGTATGTGTACATAAATTCAACCCAGCATTCCTTTAATATGAATTTTAACGCGGTTTTGGACCCGAGGTCTACCTTATGTGCTTAGAAAGGTTTCTGAACACTACCTTAGTGGTTTCTTCTTCTTCCAAAGTTATGCAGCAGATACTTCTAGTATGGAGGTGACAACTGCTTGTGGATGTAAAAACAGCAATGCTATGATTTTAAGTTATGGGCTCAATGTTGTTTGGTGCATGAGAGAAACCTAGAAGGGGGAGTTAAGTTGTTGGTGAATTCCCCTGCTATAGATATGCAGTTTCTGTTGTTCGTTAAGAAACCTTGAGACATAAAAAGGTGGAACCTTGCTGTAAGAAGGGTCAATAGAAATAATATGGAATGAAAACTATGTACAAGTGGCCCATTTTGATGGATAACATACTGTTACTCACCCATACCTATAACCTAGAATAGATTTTAAACTCCCAACGAAAACTGCAAGAAAGGAACGTTTACTTGAGCCATTAATTAGCAAAAGCACTTAATGGTTGCTGGGCCCAGAGGTAAATAGAGAAAGTCAGGTAGTGATAAGGACGATTTCTTATAGTCTAGATTGGATTGGAAGAGGAATATATAAATATACTTTGCCCAACCCAGCTAGCATGAAAAACCAATGTTAAGCCGAGAATGATACAATATAATGATGCTATATTCATTTTTAAAATTTGTCTAAAGTAACAGCTTCATCCAAATATAAGCCACATTCATTCATTTATAAATTTAAATGTGAAGAAAAACATCACAAGTTTCATCAATTAATATATTTGACAACGTTTCGGCCGTATACGGCCATTATCAAGTCTCGTTACAAACACTATTTCGTGAAAGATTATTTTATTTTATATATATTACGATCGTACGATACAAATATTGTACAATATATTAATCAACAAGGAATAATGGAACAGATGCGATATTTTTATTCAAAGCTGGTTCATCCCTATCGATTAATTAACTCTCTTTCAGCTCTAAGTCGTAGTTAATCCTAGCGGTGGAAAGTATCGAAAAATTCTCCAAACTAGGCCTAGACTGACAGTATAATACATGCTCGGATACGGCTGAAAAATAAGGACTTTTGGTCGCTTTTCCGTATACGGCGGAAACGTCGTGAAATATATTTAATTGATGAAACTGGTGATGTTTTATTTTACATTTCTTTTTATCCACACACCCACATTTACAACATTTATAAATTTGTGTGCTTTTTTCACGAAATCACATTAGCATTCTGAGAGTTATGAATAATTTCTCAAAAACTCGTTCATATTTAATGCCGGTATGTCTGGGTTTGCCAACACCATACCATTATACCTTTTGGTGTAATTGCAACATACCAACATTATTGCAACATTCCAATATTATTTTAATTCAGGACATTTAAAGCTGTTATAACTCCTTTTCTTAACCTAGATGTTAAGAGCAGAAAATGCAGGTAGTCTCAAATACTTTTGAAACTTTTCAATATTCATATGAGATATGATTATCGTAATTTATTTTGCAGCAATTTAGACACCCTATCCTGAAATCAGATTCATTTATATTGTCTAAAATGGTTTTAAATGTTTGGAATGTGGTTAATGTTTTAATGTTTGTTTACAATTAAAATGTACCTGTGCACCTTAAATGTTGATAAAATCACAGCATTAAAATATATATTTTTATCTAGCGATGTGAAGCCAAGAAGTTGCCAGCTTGCTAAGAAGTTTTATTCTTTTGAAGGTATGGAGTTTTGTTATTTTTTTATTTTTGCATAAATAGGTGCGTTTTTCCAAAAATCACATGTCAATTTATATAGAAATTGCATATTAAGAACAGTAGAAAATTTCTTGCTAAAATTGTTCTAAAAGCCGTGAAGTAATGGTCTTATTGAGAGGAGGTTTATTTCAATTAAAGATCTCTTTCAAGGTGAACTTTAAATCATTACTGTCACTGCATAAAACGGTAACATTACAAAACGACGGAGGATAGTCACATTCATATCTATGATGCCCAACAGGAGGCAGATGGTAAAATGCGATATTCCAAGTGCTCGCACATTCTGATCTTAGAGTGGGGACTAGTTTTGCTATTAAAGTGGCATTGCAGCAACCCCACTTAAACTGGTAAATTACAAGACGAAGAGAACAATGAGACAGCTTCTGTTTGGTTAGTAAGGATAAAAAGATTGAGGATGGAAGAAAAAAATTGGATACTTACAGTAGAACCTAACTTTATAATTAGTACCAAGAATACAAGAATTTCCTGTTGTGTACTCGATGCACAACTTTATTGTCAAACAGCTGCTTACTAACTTTTATTTACAAAATTTAACTTACTTAGCAGGTAAAGAATCTTAAAACATATGGCTGTTAGCTAACAAAAGGAATTGGGCAAACAAAAATGTACATAAAACAAGAACGGTTGTTTAAAGACAACAAGTAGTTTAAATGACATTCCAGCTAGCTGAGTGGCAAAACAACTATTAACGCAAAGACACAATAACGAAAACACCTAACTAAAGATCTTGAACCTATTTTACAAAGCCGCGAGACCAAATATATTGTTTCGTTGGGAAAAGCAAGGAATATCACCACCCTCGTCCCCAGGGTTTTTGCCTTTTTGATATGAGAGATGACGTCGAAAAATACTATGGTATCGTTGACTGGATATTGAAATATTATTTTACATTTTCGCATAATTATTACAACTTTTTTCCTTAGTCAGAAATTTTTCAGGTCAAGATTAAAATGGAGCATTGAGCCGTGGTCGATTATATTTGTAAACAACAACAGTTTGTTATAAAGCTAGTTAAATTGATAAAAAACGTTTGGTTTTACTTTGTTAGATTTATTAAAATATAACTGACTAGTTCATCGTTGTACATTAAGAAAGAATAGTAGACTGCTGAAATAATAAAAACAACAGTCCTGTCTTTTAGCAAGTGTTTGTAGCTAGCTAGTTAAGCTAGCTTAAAAAGGTTGTTAATATGCTTAGCACGTAGTAGGTGATGAAAAATTTACTGCAGACGTGCTGAAAACGGCTATCTTTATGTATTTTAGCTTGGTACTTTGTTTACATTTAGATATTAGTTAGCTCAACTTTTTCAACGTTTGTGAAATACGATAGGATTAAAGACTTTATTCCTCCGTAAAATGCAAAAGGAACATATTTGTTTGAAATCAGATGCACAAGAATAAATCCTACAAATATGTATATTTTTGAGGACCCTATTTGCAAAAATTTATGAAATATTTACTTAAATTAATGAATTTGTTCAAGAAAAAGAATATAAAACTTGAAGGGGGAATCTAGCATCTCTGAGAAATCTATAAATTTCAATAATACCTTAACCATATTCATGCAGAGGCAGGTAAAATCAACACGCTCCACCCACAAACTCAAAAAAAGGCTGTATGGTAACAAGTTGGCACATTTGAACTTAAATGTGGCGAGATTTTTATTGAGAAAGTAGCTTTCTGTGATATAAGAAAATAGGAAAGTTGGTAGACCAATCGAGCATTGCACATATTTTTGTTTAGACCCTATTTCAATCATGAGAATTGCTCATAATGTTTTTTTCACATGTATCTTTGTCAAAATTGATATACTGTCGTTTATCTGTATCCCTGAAATCAACTAATATCAGAAACTCAGGAACTATGATAATAGTGGAAATATTTTTTGACTCAAATTTATCAAACCAACCTAAAAAAAGGTTATTCAAGTGTTTATTTTAATTTTATTTTTAGCAAAAAGTATGGTTTCGAAGAAGAAGTATTTTTTTAGCCCAATTCACTTTCCACTTTAAGAAAATTTTTCATGGAACGAACTAGACAGGAACAGGACAGAAAATTTTCTACTTGTAATTTCCATTTCATAACACTGTGCATTTTTATACAGAAAGTAAACGCACTTTGTGCAATTTTCAAAAAACGAAATAATGTGAGTGGCTAAATAATTCTCCAATTGTCTTTTTCGTACACAACACAAAGAAAAAGTTGAACTCCATTCTACTTTGCTCACAACAGAACAGACAAGAAAATTTTCTGTTCATGGATGTAAACATTTTAAGTATGCACGCTCAGACATTTTTCTGTTCATTTCCATTCCATTCCATAGAAAATTTTCTTGAAGTGGAAAATAGCCTTTAGCGTATATCTTTTTCAGTACAAATACCCATACTTGTATTCAGATTAAGGAGGTATTTTAAACAAGAGTAGAACTTGCTAACTTTGCAAAAAATTAGTTCTCGTAAAAATTCAAAAGTATTTCGAAACTTGTATGTAAAAGGCAAGCTTTTAAAATATCTGAAGCTGTCTACATTATATCCAGAAATTAGTCTGCCCTTCTCTTCACTTCCTTGTTTTTTTCTTAGGATTCAAAACGCCACAAAAATTAAAATTTTTTCCATAAAATGGATTTGAAATCTAACAATGAACTATCTAAGTTCAGCAAAGAAAACATTTATTTAAAAAGTACCTAGCTAGCTAAACTATAGTAAAGTATTATGTAACCTGCTAATAAAACAGCACACCTCTCTTTAAACTTTAAAGACGCTTATTGCAGTTATCAAGATAATTTTATTGTATATTTTTGTTAGACAATACAATATGTTAGTGTTGCTGGAACATAAAATTCTACCCGCTAAATTTCCGCCATTGTTAGTCGCATAAATTAACGTATGACACGTTCGCATAATCTGGCCATATAATTGGCCAAAAATCTCTCAACGATACCAGGGTAATTTTCGTCGTCTTCTCTCATATCAAAAAAAACCAAAAAAAACCTGGGGACGAGGGTGGGAATATCACAGTACTTAAAATTAGTAACATTTTTAATCCCTCTAATTTAGTGTTTTCTTTTTTTAGCCTTAAAGTAGGAGAAACCCTTTTAAAATTTGAAAAAAAAGCTTTCACATAATTTTTGAACATTTTCTTAGCTTTGGCCCGAGTCCTCTGCTTTTTTTGTTCTTCTAGGCTCTCTTTTTTTTCCGCTCAGTTCAAACGTTATTTAAAATCATACAACGCTGTTATTCGTTTTTTTTACCATTGTTATAATCTTGATAGATACTAAATTGAAAATTGGACAAATATTAAAATGGCCAAAAAAAAAATCAAAAAAAATGGTGGTTGGTAAAAAAAATAATTAGCAAATATTTTTGCCGGATAAAATAAAAATTTGTGAAAATAATTGGTTGACAAAATGTATTTGTCCTAGCAAAAGTTTCGTCACTTTCTGCCGACTTTTTTTTACCGATAAGGTATTTTAAAGTGAACTTTGAAGTGACATTTATTGTGACGTTACTTCCGACATTCTCTGTGTTAGCGCTGCATTTGTTCAGGGCAAGGAAGACACTTTATTGGACTTCCCAATATTATTATTTCATTATTCTTCACAGGTTGCCTTATTTATCTCCAAAAGAACGTTTCTCTTGTTGTAGCATGATAGATGAGTAGAGTAGAGAGGGGTGAACCCATGCTTGAGCTGCTTTTATACCAAGGGCCACATAAACTGAGCACTATTTCCCAACCTCAGGTTTTCCCAGTAGCTCTTGCAGACTCAATATCCCCAAACCAAATACACAAAGTTCTGAGACAGGGTCCAGTGTTGCCTGAGGCCTTATAGCAAAAAAGAGAGACTCAGCTTTAAAACAAAATGTAAACAAAGATGGCAACACTGGCTGCAAAAGTTTAGCTAGGTAAATATTAAATATTATCAGTACAATTCTGTTGCATATCCAACACTCGCTCCACGTTTTCGAAGATGCCAACAATTTTGGTCGTGCAGTAAATTTTGGATCTTCGCCATCGCTTGTCTCAAGAAATCAACCCTTCGTCGCTATTTGTCTGCCATGTTTGTTTACATCAAAACCGGAGTCTGAAGTTGAATTAGATTTTTCGTGCGTCCAGTACATCCTCAACCAGAGTTGCACGCTACCGATCGCATGTTCGTTGTAGGCGTCACTTCTCATTCAAATGCTGGCTGGAAAGGATGTTGAAGAACTCGTCGTTGTTGCTGTCGCATCATTAAAGAAAAATATCGTACGGTTTATGAATGAATGAATGAATGAATGAATGAAATAAACATATATTTCAGTTTACTAGGAGATAAATACATTATTGATTAAAAATTATGCCCTAGTAAACCCCGGAAACTGCCAAAGTTATCAGAGCTCGAAGTATGACAGCCACCATGGACGATACAAAACATACAACTTACACAGACAACACTACAAAACAAGACAGACAAGCGAAAAAATGTGAAAATATTGCAATTGCAAATCCCAAGAAAAAAAGTGGTGTGAAAGTGATTGTGAACAATAGTAATTTTAGGTATATATAAATTAAACATAATTAGACAAGAATGTATGCTTTATTAGAGATTTAAGTCTATGCAAGGGGAGATCTAAAAGTCTTATCTCAGGTAAGGCATTCTGACAACTAGACCATGATAGGACACTTTGATGCCTAATGGATTTCAAACCAAATGCAGAAGTACGAACAGCACGCAAATTTATAAGGCCTAGGCTGTTAGCACGAGTATTATGAGAGTGAGAGAAGTCAATTGAAAAGGTACCAATCAGAGGAACAGGTAGATTGTTGTGAAATAAATTATAAATAAATAATACATTTTGCAGTTTCACAGTATCTGTGAATTTAAGGATGCCTAAATCTTTATAATATTGGTTTGTATTTGTTCTATGGTTGGCAAAATTTATAAGACGTAAAGCACAATTTTGAAGGACAGCGATTCGGTTCACTTGTAAACTTATGGACTGACCCCAGACTTGGGAGCAATAATTTAGATTTGAGTGGAAAAGAGCATTATGTTGCTCTGTCTGTATTATCGACGTCGTTTGGATCTCCAAATCAACCGTAAAGCCAACATAAAAAGTGAACATAAATGATTAGACATGTACTATACACTTGTTACACAAAGAACACAGTTCTGCTGCAACACATCGAGACAAGTTTTGCTGACTGCCAAACGCAGCCATCTCATCTGTGCAAGATAAGTAATCTTTTTTAAGTATTGTCTGAAATCAAGTAAACAGTTCTTAGCTACTGGAGCCAACTAAATATTTTAATTTGATGTGTACTTTTATCCATCCAGGTGCTCGTAGCATTTATATAAGGGACTAATTCATAGCTCCAGTTAATAAGTCAGCGTCAAATAGGTTTTTTTTTCTGTTTCTTTTTAACTTAATGTTTAGTAACTCAATATTTACAGTTCTTCGTATGTTGGGTTTCCTTGTTTGTCATATGTCATTATCTTTTTTCGTTTTCTTGTTCGTTGTGGTCTCTGCTGATGAATCTCCTCCTCTCCCGACTCAGGAGAGTTTGAGTTTGCGGTATCATCTCCTTCAGTTAAGGACTTGTGTTGTTGCTCCTCTCCCACCTCAGGAGAACTGGTATCACTCTGATGATTCTCCTCTCCCACCTCAGGAGAGCTTGTGTCCATAATATCCTGACTACCCTCTCCATGATGAAGATGAGAAGGCGTGATCACCTCTGGTAGCTGATTGCATTGAAGTAAAAGGTTTCGGTGTACCACTTTGGTTTTGCCAGATCCAGATCTTATTTTGTACACTGGTAAATTGTGTTTCTGTGCAATTATAGTGTAAACATCATTTTCCCAATAGGATTTTAGTTTTCCGGTTCCACCTCGTTCTGTAAGGTTACGAAGTTACTCTGTCTCCAACTGCAAGTGTAGCACCATAAATTTTTTTGTCATAATGCTTTCGTCCTGATTCCGCAGACTTGGATGAAGCAAGACAGGCTTGTTAAATAGATCTTTTCCATTTTTCTGTAGTAGTGTGGTGATCCTCAATTTCTTCTTTTAGGGTGAACATCAAGTCAATCGGCAACCTGCTATGGCGTCCAAACATCAGGTAAAATGGTGTAAATCCAGTTGTTTTATGCACTGTGCTATTGTAGGCAAAGAAAAGGTGTTTAATGTGGTCTTTCCACTTATCTTTCTGGTGTTTCTCCAGAGTCTTCAGCATATTTAGGATTGTGCGATTCATCCTTTCACATTGACCATTTCCCATTGGGTGATATGTAGTTGTCCTTGATGATTCAATGCCACTTAATTCCTGTAGTCTTTTCCAGAGTTTGTTATCAAACTCCATCCCTTGGTCTTTGTTTATGCGTTTGGGGAATCCGTACGATAAAATGAATTCATTGAATGCCTTTTCAGCTGCTGATCTGCCTGACTTATTCTTGGTAGGATAGGCTTGGGTAAAGCGGGTAAAGTGGTCAGTGATTACCAACAGATACTCATATCCTCCTTTTGCTTTGTCAAGATGCAGGTAGTCTACAGGAGGCATTTCCATTGGCTCTGATGTTAATAATGGCTCTAATGGTGCTCTCTGTTCAATGTTTGGCTTTTTATCCTTTATGCACTTGCATTTCTTGGAAATAAACATTTTGACATCACTAGCCATACCAGGCCAGTAAAATCTCCTCCTTGCCAATTCAATCACGCGATCATATCCCAGATGACCCATCTTTTCATGTAGCTCCTTGAACACCATCCTGTGATAACGTGTGGGAGGAACGATCTGGTTTGCAGTTGTGGTTTTTTTTATCAATATTCCTTCAGAGTTTATGAACAACTGTTGGTAGTATCTTGCCAGTAGTCTAATTCTTTCTTGACATTTTCTTTAATGACTTTTTAGATAGATTACCACCATTTTGGACCAAACGATAAATCTCGCTAATGGTGTTATCCTGGAGTTGGTGTTGGTATAACTCCTGCATGTCGATTTTTGGTGGTGTTTCTAAAGACAAGTAGTTGACGTTGGCGTTTATTGTTGTGGACGTAAGATGGTCATCAAGAGCAGGTTTTGATGTAAAGACGGCAGTGGTTGAGCTGATGTCGATTTCTTCCGTGCAAGTTTCTATTAACTGCTGAATTGGTTGTCGAGAAAGATAATCACACTCGATGTGTTCTTTGCCAGGTTTGTATTTTATTACAAATTTAAAATTTGCCAACTGTGCAACCCATCTCATTCCAGTAGCATTCAATTTAGCTGTTGTCAAAACATAAGAAAGTGGGTTGTTATCTGTAAATACTGTGAATGGTGGACTATAGTACAGATACTCTCGAAATTTTTCAGTGATGGCCCACTTCAAGGCTAGGAATTCAAGTTTTCCACTGTGTAGATAATAATTTTTCTCAGCAGGGGTAAGAGTCCTAGAAGCATAGCTGATAACTTTCAACTGATCGTTTTGCTTCTGATACAAAACTGCGCCTAAGCCTGTCTCACTGGCATCACAATGTACAATAAATGGCAATGTAAAATCTGGATAGCTCATAACTTGTGGTGATTTGAGTTGTTCCACTAAATACAGAATAATTTTTTTATGTTTAGGTTCCCACTCGATGGATTCTGACGACGATTTGTGACCAGCAGTTCGTTTATTGGAACGTTTACCATTGCTAGTTGTACTGCGCTGTAAACCTTTTGATAACAAATCATATAATGGTTTTGCTATCCTTGAGAAATCTTTTATCGATGACCTGTAGTATCCAATAAAACCTAATTTTTGACGTAAATCTCCGACTGTTTTTGGTTGTTCCAGCAATTTTTCCAATGCCTCCGTGTTGACATAGTCATCGCGGTAGCCAGTTTCATCAATTAATTTACCAAGATATTTCACCTCTCTTTTAAAAAGGCAACATTTTTCAGGATTAAGCTTACCCCGTGCTCCCTTAGTCGTTGTAAGACTTTTCGTAGGTTAGATTTGTGTTCCTCGAGGTTGTTGCTGTAACATAAGATATCGTCCAAGTAAGGTATACAGATAATGTCTCGAAGTCCTACTAAGCACTCGTTCATGTAACGCTGAAATGCGGGTGGAACTAGTATAGGGAGTCAGTATAACCACACATTTTTTCAAAATCCACGGTCAAACTCTTATAGAACCATAACACACACACATGCGCACACATGCGCACACACAAGTTCTTATATGCGCACACATGCGCGCACCACAAGTTCTTATACAGTCGTTCTGTCACAGCTATTCGTCACACCTCATCCCCCACAAAAATTCCCCACAAATCAACAAAAAATCAACGCATGCGCAGGACATGTGACCGGCGTCCTATCCACCCTTCAGGGTTGAATCGCGTACGTAAGGAGAAGATGAATCCGTTCATAGAGTTCCCCGACATATTTAGGTATATCCCTGACCAGTTCAAGACTCAAGAAATGTACAATTGGGTGGCCGAGGAGAAGCAGGACATGTTCAACAAGGCTGTTGAAAAAAATCCCTATGCACTCGAGTATGTGCCGGATCATATCAAGACGCAAGACATGTGCAGCAAGGCCGTTGAGGAGGAGCCCCTCATGCTTTGGCACGTGCCGGATCAATTCAGGACGCAGGATATGTGCAACAAGGCCGTTAAAAAAAATCCTAATGTATTCGATGATGTGCCAGATCAGTTCAAAACGCAGGATATGTGCAATGAGATGTTTGAAAAACACTCCTGGCTGTTTAGGACCGTACCCGACTGGTTCAAAACACAGGACATGTGTGGTATTAACTACATCGAATCTGGATTACTCGAGGCCTACCATCAAAGGAAAGCGGACAAGGCTAGGATTAAGGAGGAGCTTCTTCCATTGGCCTGGCATCCGGATCGATATTGGGATTGGTGTATGGCGGAGGATGATAAGCAAGAGATCTCAAAATTGTGGGAGTAATTCCCAACTTGCTCAGCAATCTTCGGACCTTGTAGAACTGTGCGATAAAATAGGCGTCAGGTGCCCTATGAGATACAACCCTCCACAAGCGAGTACAAAACATACCACGAAATCTGGCTTTTTTCATGTCAAGGAAAATCTAGCTGCTCATATGGCCGATGGTGGTGAGTACGTGTACGAGGGCTACTTTTGTGGAAATGCGTGCTGCTTGGCTTACGTGGAGGAGCGAAAGGTGTATGATAGTGCGTACGAAATGTCGCTGTGGCTGTTGAAAAGGCGCTACAAAGGAAGGCCTGCCCCGGACTGGAGACTCCTCGGAAGATTTGGGGGAGACTTGACGCAAAAGGAATTCCTGACATTGGTTTGAAGCCAAGGTTATCCTACAACCCTTCAGGGTTATAAGATAAGAACAATGCAAAATCCGCTGACAAATTCAAAAAAAAAAAAAAAAAAAAAAATACTATAATAATAATTGTGCAACACCCAATCAAAATTTGAAGTATTTGGAACCGCGGTAGTCATGATCTTTATAACTGGTATTGGTCTCTCTCTCCCACTAATGGCGTTGGCCTTAGTACAAGAATCGTCAAAGGAGATGGAGAATGAACAAGCAATTAAGGATTTGGAGGATCGTATTCATGCCCTAGAATAGCTAGTATATCCTCAGGTTATCTTATAGCCCCCTGGGGTTATAAGATAAATGGATGAACAATGCAATGACTGCGAACGTGTGCTTGACGAGTATGACAGGTGTGGCTGTGGAGGAAGGCTTATGGTAAGGGTTAGGATGCTGTGCTGGTACTGCTACCAGGAGTGTATCATATATAACGGAGGTAGTTGCGTATGTGCGAGAAACGTCGTAGGCAATCCTCGGGCCTTGTTTAAAATTCAATAAAGGATGCTAAAATTTGAGAACGAAATTGTGAAACCTCGAGAATTCTACAACTTTGCGTGTACTTTTACCAACATCAGTGATATCAATGTGGACTATCTGACAGACCCCATTTCTTCCAACAAAGATAATGATCAACGGTATATCGTGGGGTATCACACAAGAGACCTCGTGGTAGCCCTGAGGGTAAAGACGCCTAAAATCTGGTCCCCGAATGGAGTCACCCGGTACAATGCCAGTGCTGTACCAGCGATGAGTCTTGATTTTGAAGAGTACCCTGATTTTATCGAAAAATATATTCAAATTGGGAACAAAATCCAAGAGCTGATATCTCAAAAATTGACGACGGAGCCAGTCAAAAAAGAACGTTACATTAACACGAAACTAAAATACTACAAGGACGCGATAACAACCAAATTCCACGGTATGCGAGTACCCTATGATGAACCATGTCAAGTCATTGCCGTCCTGGCACTATCATCCGTGTATATGCAGGGTAAAAACTACTACCCACAGGTGCAAGTTGTGGAATGTAGGTATAAGGATTTTAAAGTCGAATGGCTGCTAAGTGATGAATAGAAAAACCAATGTTTTATAGGCCTCATGGGACCTATAAAACATACAAAATTAGGGTTTGTAAACAGGTGGAGAATCTAGATACTGCTTGCATACTGTACAGATTGAAGTTTTTTTAAGACGTCATCCCTACCCTCTTGTCTCCCCTTCGCAACTAACTGAGCACGCTCTCGTTCATTGATGGAGTCAACAATACGTTTAAAACGCTGCCTCATCTGTTCTTTTAGCAACATATACTTTTGCTTCTCTTGCATAATGAGACTGAACTCGTAGTCGCTGATAACCCCATTTTCTACCGCTTTTGAGATAAGATCAACGATGGAATTCAGCTTTGATTCCGCGAGCAGTCTTATATTCTCTCTTATATTGTCGTGCTTCTTCGATTTGACACCCAGCCTTTTTCCAGCGTTCCTCAAGCCAGCTTGTCCGATCCCTACGGCAATCGTAATGCCTCCCATAGCAATACACCACCAACACCCGAGGCCAGCGTCCCAATTCCGACACCCGAGGTGATAATACTAATGCTCAACAATCCATGATCGCAGAATCGGACCCAGGTCCCATGCATCTTGAACTTTTTCGCGAGTTTGTCTCGTTCCTTACATTCACCTCTCAAATACTTTTCAATTTCTTCAATCTTTTTTAGCCTGTAGACCTGGCTTTCCTCCGGCATGTCCGCGCTTTCCACAGGCGCACTTGATAAATCTGGGTACAGCTTGGTTACATCCATTTATTATTCAATGAGCAAATGCATCGTAATTCCAGTGAACGAAACATTTTTGTCGTGGTGAAATTCGTCCGTCAACATGAACTCGAGGCGATCTGTCGAGCCCTTCAAGGGCATGTAAATTGGCGTATCAAAACTCCAGGTCAGCATGTCCCCCCAGGCGTTTAACTCTTTGGTGGGGAGCAAAGCGAGAATTTTAGACTTTTTACCGTTCAGTAGGGCATCACATTCATCCAACTGGGGGCAAGCAAGCCTCAATCTTTGGTAAACGTCAGTCTTGTAGTATGCATCATAGTCGCCCTTCATATAGTATTTTTTACTAGGATCGTAGGGTAGGCCCAGGAGCTCTTGCAGTTGTCGATGAATCACCGCTGTGTACCCGTCACTGACACGGAGCCTGCAGAGTCCATTTTTCAAGACAAACAGCTTAATCTCGTCCTCTGCCTGACTGTTGACGATAGCCGCCAAATCCTCGATCCTGTACAGACCGTTCATGATCTCAATTCGGATAACCCTCTGATCAGGCCCCATCTTACGGATGACGAATTCATTGTTACTGTAAAGGTTCAGCCATGTAGGCCGAATACTTATCGATTTTAGGGCAATTCTCGTGTCCTGTCCCAGGTAATCTTCAAACAGTGTGGGTTTTTCAATATCAGTAATATACAGTTGCTTCATCCTTTTCTTCTTAAAGAAAAGAATGAACATGTACTCGTATAACCCCAAAGCAAGGTACAAGTCCAACAGGGGAGAATGGCCCCTTGGTGTAACAAGCCTGGAGCACCAGGGCCTATACGTGTCTACAGAATCACACATTTCTATGGTATTCCCCGAGTTTACCAAATACCCCATCAAAATCCTAACAACCTACCTCAATGATCCTGTTAGAGTTGGATGGACGGGAGAAGCCTTGGATTACTGGAACATTCAAGTTAACTTCGCAACCCATTGCGCAACAACAGCCCTGGGCATATCAGCAAAACATATGACAGGCTCCGTACCACTCGTCAACTCAATCTTCAAATTTCATGTATACTACCACATGCGTCGTATCCTAGCAAGAATGAAGGTACCCATGCCTTATGACGACGGTTTTTCCCAGTACAAAAATCCCTACTCAACATCCGGATACGCGCAGGTATGTCGCGAATATGGTGCGGACCCTAAAGGTCTGTACAAATTCAAGGCAGTAGGTGCCTCACTAACCAACGGTTCGTGGTGGTTACAGGTTGATGTTGACTATACAAAATTCATCCTACCAACAAGTCAAGGCCTCCCTACTCGGTTCTGGCGCGGACAACTATACGGCCAGGCAAATCTTGATGCAAAAATTTGAAAGTATGGTGCTACGGGAAGAAAATGTAGGGCAGGACATAAGTCAATTTCAAAAAGTGCTCCAATATGCAAGAACACCGGTTAATTTTGCCGTCATGCCCAGCGTGTACATGTTGCCTTCTGATATGAACCTGCGTATCGGTAAAATTGAGGGGTATAACAACAATATCCTGATTGCACCCGCCAATGTAAATATTGGAGTCGAGGTTGACGTGAATAACAAGCCTCCTATTGTGAAGCCTACGGAGCGGGCTATCAAGCATGCGGCACCTCCTAAACAGACTATCAAAGCACCCCCTAAGCATATGGAGCAGGCTATCAAACATGCGACAGCTATCAAGGCACCTCCTAAGCATACTACACCTCCTAGACATACTACACCTGAACACAGGGAAGCCCCACAACAACAACATGAGGATACCAAGGCAACACTGATCACGGCAGGCGTAGGACTCATAATCGCTTACATCTGGCTTGAATAGAGGTATAATATGTTTCATCAAACACATTAGACTTTTTTTCTCTTTCCCACATATAAAACAATAAACCCAACGACAGCAGCGATCGCTAGGTACAAGTGCCTGGCTGCATATTCGATAATCTTTGCTGCTACCCTGAGAAAGAACGAGACAACCGTACCAATGATGCCAGGTAATGCAGCACCTGCCTTACCTGCCAAATATTTCAGAAATTTTCCCAATCTTTCCAACTGCTTCTCCCCAAACCCGTTTCCTGCGGCACTTCCTCCTGCACCTGTTGCGGCACTTCCTCCTGTAACTGCGAGTACAATGGTGGAAATCAGTAGACCAACAGCTGAGATGATACTCGCTATGGTCAGACCCTGCTCCTTGAAGAGGATCATGAGCTTTTCAATTAGGGATGTGTCATCCCCGGCGATTTTCATCAGCGTCTCCTTGATGGCCTTCAGCTGACTATGGATGCTGGACGATAATAGGCCGTGTGCTTCTCGCGTGGCCTCTGCCTTATCGTGGAGATTTTCAATCTCTTCCTCAAGCTTAGCGATATCCCTCTCGAGGTTAGCCCTTTGTCCCTCGGCGGCCCTGGCTTTCTGCTTCTCGAGTTCTTTCACCTTGGCCTCCGCCTTGCCAATCTCGCTATCGTATAGGATCATCTTGCTTTTCAAGTTCTTTAAATTGCCTCTTACTGTTTGAAGTTCGAGGTTAAGCCCCCTTCTTTCACGTTCAGTGATACCTTTATCACCACCAAACTACGAGTTGCTTGTCTATGTCATCTAGATCATCCTCGAGGAGCGCTAGGGCCATATTCCTATCCTCGAGGGCTTGACGATGCTCCTTAAGTTCATCCTGCAATTTTTCGACACCTTTTTTCGTAAGCCATCTGGTAAGCTGTGCCGCCTTGGGTTTTCTAGAACGACGCACAATTTCCAAGGCATCGTCTAATGTAACGAAAGCATCATACCTATTTTGGGCTCCTTTTAGTGGTTGGTTTGAAACCAATACTATCTCATGACGTGGAAGGGTAGTAATATCCCGATAGGATTCTGCAATTTTTCAATTCCTAGAAACCTTCCTAAGTCAGCACGTTTAAAAAGAGGCTGGTTTTCATCGAACAGAGTCTCGATGGCTCCGACCGGTATTGCGTTGAAAAGCGAAAGTTGCGACGACATTTTTAATATACCAAAGTTCAGCCGGAGGTTTTCACTCGAGAATTTTCCAAATCCTAGGGTGTTCCAACCTTACGTACAGGCATGCGTGCTTGGATTTTTTCAACTCAACCTTTATATCATCCCAGTCTGAAATCATATTAGTTTCCTCATCGATCATCTTCATATCAGACCTTTCATGGGGGTACCACACGAAGAGCTGTTTCTTCTGTCTTCTCAGATTTTTGGGTAAAGCTGTATACGATTGGGTTAATAGCCAAAGGCTATGCTTGCGATGCCTACCTGAAATAGCAAGCTCAAGCCGGGATTGTCTCCGCTTGTCGAGGCTCTCGTTAGCTATACAGTTGTCAACGACAAACAACGTCTCTTCGCCCGCCAGCAACGATGACAAATTCTGAATATACTCGAAAAGTTGATCCTTGGGATTGATCAGGAACACGTAATCGTCCTTCCAGAGCGAGGTCCTCTCAAGGTAGGTAGTATTCCATTGTATAGTAGAGCAAAGTATCACTATGTTGTAATAGTGTTTTTTATACTCATTTTCAAGCAGGTCCAGGACACGTTGCGTCTTGCCACAGCCTGTAGGCCCTGTGAAGATTGCCGTATGCGGCTCTTTAATAACATCTAGCATTTTTATTAAAACCTTTTTTTTTATATATTTTCGGGATAGCGGAAAGGCATTCGACACAGATCCATGCGCCGCCGTGGTTGTTGACAAGATGCCCCGTACAGACAGGGCAGTGCGTGGTCTTGTATACGAGGGGTAGAGGATCAAACACTATCTTACCCTCTAGGTACCGCAGTACCTTGCTATATCTATCGACGAGGCGCGCCTTTTCCTGGGAGACCAGGCAGGGCCCGCGGTAAAATAAGGGTATCTTGATTGGTGTTTTCAAAAGTTCAATGTGCCGAGGTACAATGTCGTGGAAAAACAGGGTGTATAAACGTAGGTAATTTTCGTCCTGTTGGACCTTTTTAATTTCTTTATCAATTCTGGCTACATCTATCATTTATTTAGGCTTCGGTACGATGCTTGCGGGGATCCACCCCTTTGATACAGCCATTTCGCGGCTAGCTCTCCCCGCGGCAAAATACGCCGTCATCTTTAACGCGTCACTTGTATCCATTTTTGCAGAGGGTCGTGAAATGCCCAGAAATTTCTTACCTCCAAGGGCATAGGTAAAAGATAGATCCACAACGGTCTCATAGAGCATATCCAAAATTTCCTTCTCTTTGGGAGTTATGTTGGTTGTTGCTTTACTCCTCATTTATTTAATGCATTTTGAAAATATCAATTTGAGGCTGAGCTTTGCCCTGTTGAGGATCAGGGGTGGGCTTGTGAGGTTCTCCACCACTGCCTTTAAATTTATACCAGACCCCAACCCCTATTTCCAACACAGCTAGCGTCCCTACACTGTAGATGTAGACATTATCCATTGACTTGTGAGGACTTGATGTAGGTTCCTGATCACCTGATGAAGAACTTTTGCCTACGTTCTTCTCTAAGTTTTCCTTGTTCTTGCGATTCCATTCCGCTCTCTTGCCAGCAGCAACACGACTTTCGTTCTTCTTGACTATGACTTGTCTAGGTTCCTCACTCATTTCTTATAAGTCTTATGGCTTATAAGAAATTTTTACTGCAGGCCCTGATCCTTAAGGATCTTTCTCGTTAGTCTCCTCATCCTGTTTTTTGGACATGTGCCGGGCCGTGTGTCCCACCACCAAGATGGGCGCTAAACAGCTGCCAATTGTGCAATAGACGAGAACCACGAGGTCTGCCATGGCGTCCCTAATTATCGGGTCCTCCTCAATGTCTTTCCGGAGATCGTCAACGCTATCAATGTCCACGAAATTTCCAATCATGTTTGCGTACAGGTTGACCACGTGAGTAGTTAACGCTTTGGCCGTCTTTTCTCCTTTTTCGGAGAGGTCTCGCTGAACGTACTCGGCATATACCTTTTCGATAGCTTCATCGGGAGCCTTGTCAACAAAGCCTTCTGTACATTTCTTCGACAAGAGATGTCCCCTACCCTTACGTAAAACCTCTTTCAGGGCCTGGCGTTTATCTATGGGTTTTTCAACGTGTTCAAAAGATTCTGCGGAGTCAAACATTTGTGCAAACTCTGTCATCTTTATTAATAGCCTTTTGTAACGAAGAAACCAAAGCGCGATTAGGATATAGGGTAAAATTACAGCCATGGCTAGAAACACTTCCATTTAGTTCTTCAAAAATGCTTACAGGTAATAAAAAAACAAGCGCAGAGGTATGTACCCCGTCGTCTTGTACAACTCGTTTGTCATAGAACGCCGAGAGCCCAAGCTTGTTTTGTTCATAAGTAATCATACCCTGATTGTGCACCCGGAAACCTACGTTTTTAGCCATGTCGATACCACCCCTCAGCGCACTCATGTACCTAGACCAAGTCACAGCATTTTGCTTCTTTGACATGCCCTTACACGAAAATTTCGTACCTTCCTTACCTTCGATGAAATAGCACTTGGCCGTCGTGGCACACATCCGAAACCCAATGAATTCTAGTTTAAATACCCCTCCTGTTCGACTCGAGTATTTATCCGTGACTAGCCAGTTTTTAAAGTCCTTGCCGTAGGCGTCAAGTAGCTCGGGGCGAACGACATCCCGTAATTCTTCTCCTGAAATGGTAAGATAGGCACTGTCGGTGTCCATGTACATGTATTCGAAGTCTCGACGATCCACATACTTGTCGATAAAATCGTAGTAAAATTCCAACATCCGAAGCTTGGCTAGTTGGTACACTGCAATACCGCATTGATAGGGTCTGTCGATACTACACTTGTGCTTGTCTTTTCTAAGCTCGTACGCATCTCCGATCTCTTCAAGATCTTCGAGGAATGGACTTCGCAGGGCTGCATCAACCTCTTTTTCATTCCTCGTAACGTAGTATTTGTGTGTCTCGCCAGGACTTCAATCATTTTGCCATAGAAGCTGTTCCCCTTCAACTTTGCCGTATCTCCCGCAATACGTTTATCGGGGTCCTTATCGTCTTGGCGTCTTGCATTGGCAATCTCTTCCGGAAACCATTCAAAGGGCCTACCTCTAGCATACTTGAGAAACTGGTAAAAGGCAGTCACTTTCAGCCCATGGTCAAGGTACCATTTCAGCACGGGGGTATACAGTAAGATCTTTTCAGCCTTTAGCAACCCCAGAAGCTTACGCGTACCTGGAACACGCTTGGGCCCCGTAGTTTTCAAGTACTCGTGCATATGCTCAGGGATTTGGTCGTCAGGTATCTCCTTAACAACAAATAGCGGAGCCATTTCGCTGAATTTTTCACGCAGATCCTCAGGTACTTGAATATCAACCTGCGCAAATCCAAAGAGGGTTCCATCTCGCACCCCGCGTTAGTTTCCCTTTTTTTTTCTGATGCTGGTGTAGCCACCTTGATCAGCTCTTCTTTTCCACAGGGGAAGTCTTGCAATAAGGTACTTGGGTAGAGCATGTTTGCGTCATACCCAAGAATGGTCTTGCACTTGTGGGGGTTCTTATACACGTGAGATCTGATACCCGTCACGTCCCTCTCGTGGTACCTACAGGATACGATCGCGGGACCACCAACCATCCCCGTCCGCAAGAGCTCGTAGGCCTCATTTCTCGTACATTTTGTAAATGCTTTCTGTACCTCTTTACAATTCTTACAACCCTTGGTGTAGCAAGAGTCCTCGCACCTGTGCCTGCATGGGTCCCCGGGAGCGTATAGCTCCGGCTTGGGGTTCAGTCGTAGAGATTTGTTTAAAACGTAGCGCATCGAGACACCTGGGATACTGACCGCATCCTTCAAAATGTCTATCTCGTCGGTGTAATACTGCAACCTCGTCTTGTCCACGGCTTCAATGAGCGGTTCCACATCGGCTAGATTGTACTCGCGCAGCCAGTCCATCATGGTGACGCAGCCTCGTTTGTAAAACTCAGCGCGGAATGTTTCGTACTCTTCAGGAGATAGTGGGTTTTTCCCATTTAGCCTGTTGTGGAAATCTTCGTGCGCGACAGGCCCAACATGGTCCAACTTACCGTGATCCGTCAACCATTCGTATGGAAACACAAGCTTCTCAAGCCTACATGCTAAGGATTTGCACCAGCCGTCATAACTCATGCATGGGGCGAGGAAGTTTTTAATATCTAAAAACTTAAACTTTGGGGTGGTGAGAAACATGTAGGTGTTGTCTTTCTTAGCTACCCTGATCTTGTCATCCTGCGCAATTTCTTCAACAAAATACCGCTTGATAAGATTGATGTCATATTTCCCACTGTTAAAACCAATTACAGCTACTTGATTTACCCACTCTTTCGAGGAGGGCTTCAAAATCAAAGACAATGTAGTGGGGGTAGGGTCTGAATTCTTTCTTAAAGTACCTCTTAATTTTGGGGGGTTTCTCACATTCCCAAGTTGTGACGAGGTTGTAGCCCTGTTCATCCTTTCCTTGGATAGGGTTGCACCGTACCGAGCCTTGTCCGCTTTGGTTCTCTCGGGCCGGCAGGGACATCCGTGCCATTTGCAGCCGTTGTATTCATAGACGGTCTTTGTGATAGGCTCGGAGCCATCATCTTTCCACTCATTTTTACCCTCACGGATAACGCGTTCACCACCATGACCACATAGGGCATGATGAATATGCCTTCCGGTTTGCTTCGACATGTATTCAATCCATCTGGATGCATCGTAGCTAAACCCCTCATCGTAAAAGACCTTCTCCGCTTTGCTAGGATTACGTTTCACCTTCCCACCCTTGCAAATGATTGTCGTCTTGACGCCCTCGCATTCATTCCCCTTGAATTTTTTTAACAACTCTCTCAAGATCCATTAGCCTTGTGGGGCGCACGTCCTTACGCTTGAGCTTAGGGTTCTCGTAGTAATCTCTGGCTAGCGCGAGGGCTGGTATTGTTAGACGTTCCGTCCCTCGTTTTACGTTAGCTCTATCTCTTATTGCAAGACATCTCCAAAAGCATAGGCTGTCCGTTCTGGTATCTTCACCATCCAGGGCATATATAGACTTCTTATCTCGCAACCATTTCGATAGGGGGCCACATCCCAGAAGAGGTTCGCGCGTGGTGATCACCTTGATCTGTACGTGATCAAAGACTATTTTCCCTTGATAGGCTCCTAAGGTCTTGGTGGTCCTAACAGGTGGCAAATAAGCCTTAGTCCAGAATTCAACATCCTCCAAGTCTAGACGCTTCAGTTCACATTCTTCAATGAAAGCTTCGATTTCTGCTATACTTGACAGAGACGTGGAGCTCTTAGTTTTGCTGTAATTAGACACACCGCCTCCACCTTTGTAAATATCACAACCGAAACTATACACAATCATAACGCGCATTTCTAGGTGTGGCGTAATTTTTTGCATAATGCCGTCCTTTAGAGTTTGGTTTAAATGGTTGTTGAACCTCCATGTTTTGATCTTTTTCCCATCCTCCAACATCTGGATGTCGTCCCCAGGGCCCTGATATTCATCCCGGATATCCTCCGTGTAGTCTTCCCGTGTCTCCTGTTCGACCTCGTCGTGGAGCGTAGGTCTCGCGATTATGTTAGTCGCACTATCATAGAGATTCATAACTTTACGTTTGAAGACCGCGTAGGTTCTCTTGACTCTCTCTTTTATCGGTTTAGGAACAGCGTCCACTAGCTGGTTGTACCATCCTCGCATCTTGGTTTTCACGATCGAACGATTTTTTGACATCCCCTGTTTTTCAAATACATCCATGGCCCCTGGTGTTGGTAGTATTGTCACAGATCTAACTGGAACACGTTGTCCGACCCTTCTAGGTGGGCTCTGTGGTTGATCCTCCAATAAAACAACCAGCTCGGCCTTGCGTAGCCAGAAAGTCCGCGACCTTTGGCAATATCTCGTAATTCTTTCACTGTGTGCGTGTTCATTTCTTATATACACAAACAACAGTCCGAAGATTGCTGGGCAAGTTGGGAATTTCCCCTATTTAATATATTGGTCACATTACTGCGTATGCGTTGATTTTTTGTTGATTTGTGTGGAATTTTTGTGGGGGATGAGGTGTGACGAATAGCTGTGACAGAACGACTGTATAAGAACTTGTGGTGCGCGCATGTGTGCGCATATAAGAACTTGTGTGTGCGCATGTGTGCGCATGTGTGTGTGTTATGGTTTTATAAGAGTTTGACCGTGGATTTTGAAAAAGTGTGCGGTTATACTGACTCCCTATACTAGCTGGTGGTGCGTTATTAAGACCAAAAGGAATTCGTAACCACTCGTACAGTGCCCAAGGTGTCGAGAAAGCAGTATAATGCCTAGAGTCCTTGCCCATAAAGCCTTGATGATAAGCTTTGGACATATCTAACGTGCTAAACCAGGATTTCCCTCCAAGACCATCGAGGATATCTTGAATACGGGGTAAAGGCATTTTGTCAGGTACGATTTTGCTGTTCAACTGACGATAGTCGATACAAAGACGAAGATTGCCATCCTTTTTGCGCACGCATACCATAGGACTAGCATACGATGAGTACGAAGTCTTTATCCACTGGTTGGTCAGCAAATTGTTGAGGTAAGATTTTACTTCTTCATAAAGTGGTTTTGGGATCGAACGATATCTTTGTTGTACCGGTGTATTGTCAGAGCGCTCCAATTTCAGCTTCAGATTTTTATTTCTACCGGTGTCATTTTTATCCCTAGAAAATGCTTCATTTTCGGCGATGAGGATATCCTGAACTTCCTTTTGCTGAGATGGTGTTAAATGCTCAAGATTCACTGGCGGTAACTAATTATCCGACCTAGACATGTGTGTAGAAGGTTGGGGACTTAAAGGGGTCCCTTACTTTCGAGGTTTAAATCTCAAAGAGCTCTGGGGACGAGAATGGGGTCCCTTGTCCCTGTAACTCTAACGGAATAACTGCTGATATGCGATTCAAGGTACCAATTTGTGTTCTGGATTTCAATCTAATCTCACTACCAGTAAAATTTTGAAAAGGGAGTGTGAGTGTCGCTGATTTGGCTGGTGCCAACTTTGTCACTACTTCTCCAACCTTCAAATCCTGATCGACAACAAGAGGTTCAAATATCACTGGCACAGTCTTACGATCTGACAGTTTAATTTTCACTCTGCACTCTTGGTTGACGATACTATATGGCGGTATACAAAGAGGCTTATCCAACCGAACTACAGCAACTGTACTTGGATTGTCACTTATATCGTTCATAACTGATAGAAAAGAATTCGTAACCTTTGGACTAAGGTTAAGCGTTTCTGCTACTGACTGTTCATCAGAACTATCGATTAGGTGGTTGATGACATTAAATCCGATTATCGGTTGGTCGATGCTTGACTCGGTTACCAGGAATGGAACGGTCCATGGTGGTCCATTTTTCAGTGTAATTTCCATCACAGCGACTCCGTGGATCCCAACATTTGAATTATTGGCAGCTTTGAGGTTCAATGGGGCTCCCTCTCCAATAAATTCACGAATACTGGCGATCGGTTGGTCTGGAAATTGGTCCTGCATAAAACTTTTGTCTACTAGACTGACCATGCTTCCGGTATCCCACAATCCGGTAAATGAACGGTTTCCGATACTGAACTCGATAAGTGGCTTTTGTCCTACGATTTGTCCTATTGCGGTACTGATTACTCATGGTGTGATCGAATGAACAGTCAAAGTTTCTAACTGTTTTCTCTCTTTCTAACTGCTTCAATGGACTAATAGCGTTACACAGCGGTTTATGCGCGCGATAGTGGTGCGATTGACAATATTTAGAACAGTACAATTCAGACGAACATACAGTACATTTATACAGTTTATCAGCAGTCATACATCAGTTAATACACAAACGGGAATCATTAACAGGTTTCTTATATACATTGTTAGTAAGAGTTGGTTCGCTCCCGTTCGAAGCAACTCTTACTGTTTTTTTTCTTGAGATCTGCACTCAACGCTGTAATGTCGTAAAGACATCGACGATGGAGAGGACTTGGGCAGAAGAAGAGGGACGATTTTGATGACACGAGAGTTATGATAGTGAATAGAGAGAAAGAGATAAACATAGATAGATTGTAAACACGTGTTCTTATTTAACCTATTTTCCCGATATTAAACTGGCGACGAGGAGAAGGGAATAACAGACGAAGATTAAATTCGACAAGATTAAATTCAACAAGATTTAATTTTTATCTGTGAAGTAATTTTAAATTTTTATGCACTTGCGATGGCTTCTCGAAATCTTAATCTGCCATCCTTTCCAGAGTTTTCCACAGAAGATGTGTCCACACTCAGTTCGCGCTGGAAGAAGTATAAACAAAGATTTGAACTTTTGTGTCACGCTATTGGTGTCACAGATGAGTCTCAAAAACTAGCTATGTTGTTGACCTACGTTGGAGATAGCACGTATGAAATATATGAAAATGTTAAGCCTGAACGCGAAGAAGATGTAACATATCCGAATGTCATCGCGGCGTTAGAAAAACACTTCGAACCACAAGTAAATAAAAGTTATGAAACATATTTATTTCGCAATATGATACAGCAAGAAGATGAAACGATACATCAGTATTTTATACGATTATACGATTACGTTTATATAGCTTCAGAAATCCTGATAAAACCTTGGAAGAAATACTGGTGACAGGAAAGACTTTAGAAAGCACCATACAGCAAGCAGAAGTTCTTCAAAAAGCACAGGCGAACGATGCAGAGCGAATCAACGAATTGCGGTCGGTTTACACCGACCGCCGAGGTAAGCCACATTCTTTAAACCAACGAGGAATGAGTAAAAGAGGCCAACTTCAAAATGCTAAATGTTATCGTTGTGATGGACCATTTCCCCATCAAAACAGATGCCCTGCTGAATACCAAATTTGTAACGCATGTGGAAACCAGGGTCACTTTTCAAAATGTTGTAGAACCAAAACATATCGACATCAAAACACTCGAGCACGTCTGGGCAGGGGATCCTTTTACCAATCAAGACAGCCCTTGAATAACGTTACTCATTCGCCGTTAAACGATTTTTCTGCTATGCAAAATACCCTTGAAGCTGAAAGTGATGATGAAATGTTATTTTCTATCCAAACTTTGTATGATTGTGAAAATCCTATGATTAGTACTGTGTCTTATTCGTCTGATGTTGTGAATTCTCCATTCGATAGCACAGAAAACACAAGTAACAGTAACCACAGTTATAAGAATAGTAAGCAAAATTCTGATTTCAATACTGTTGTTAAATTAGAAGGAGTAAAAATAAATTTTCTAGTCGACACAGGAGCTAGCATTAACATTCTCACATTGCGTACTTTCAATCAGTTAAACGAACGCCTTCCAAAAAAATTAAATCTACTCGAAACAAAAACAAGCGTCGTAACGTACGGAAGTGACACTTCAAATTTGAAAGTTTTAGGACGCGTTAACCTCTTAGTAGAAACCACCTCTAAAATGATTAACGCGCCATTTTTCGTGATCGACACTTCCCATAGAAACCTGTTATCAGGCCAAACATCAGTTGATCTTGACGTAACTACAAACCACCTGATAAACTAAAATCAAAAGAAAACATTCCAACACACCTCCGCAGAGTTTTAGAAAGTTATAAAGATACCGTGTTTAGTGAGAAAATAGGAAAACTGAAGGACTATCAAGTGCATCTTCACATAGATAACAACGTACCCCCAGTAGCGCAAAAAGAAAGACACATACCTTTTGCTTTACGAAAGCGAGTCAATGCAGAAATCGCCAAAATGGAGAAAGCAGGCATAATAGAAGATGTCACAAACGAAGCGACGCCATGGTTAAATCCGCTAGTTATTGTTCCCAAACCCGAGGGAGGAGTACGAATTTGTCTCGATATGAGAGAAGCAAACAAGGGGCATATCGGAAAAGTGGGACGCGGGACGCGGGACCCTGTTAAGTCGGGACGCGGGACTCGGGACACAGGACTCGGGACACAGGACTCGGGACGCGGGATACAGGACCCTGGAAAATACATATTTCAACAGTTTCACGGGACTCTGTATCGAATGTGTAAAATCAGGACCGTTGGATAGAAAATAAGATAAGTCGATGGTAGTCATTCCCAATGTGTGTTTTAAAAAATATAAACGTTTTAACAAGGAATGAATAGAAATTCTAAAAAAGAGATGTAAAATAGAAATAAAAATTATACACAAAGCGTATTTCAAAAATATAAACACGTTGAACAAAGAATAAAAAAGAAACTGTAAAAAAGAATATTAAACGATAAAAACTAAGAAAGGTAAAATCAAAATTATACACAAAGCGTTGTCTGGTTTTACGTACCATTCAAAATATGTAATGAATCGTGAACACCTACCACAATGTTTTTAAGCAAAGAGAAGAATATGAATGCAGGATTTTTTGTTGATATCACACTGGCAAACGGTGTTAGGGTTTTTATAAGGGTGACGTTCTTCATCTTGTGAACAAAAGAGTGTACACGCGTTTTTTTTATATGACTATACTCTATAAGAATATCGAGGTTGAAAAATGGAACAAAAATTAAGAATATCCTAAGAATATGTCCAGGCTCTAATTTTTACTCCAGATATTAAAATTTGTTTCTTATTATATATCACGTAAACTGAACTTCTTTATCAGTACAAAAGCAACAACGTAATGTGTCTGTTACACGTAGTCAAACTTACTCTAGAAAATTAGAGCAATCTTGTTATATCAAAGGTGATTATATGTTTTTATGTGTAGTCATGCTAAGAATATTTTTAAGAATATTTGAGGCTGATATTGGTCAAAAAATTAAGAATATTGAGGCTGAAACGAAAAACACTATTCTTACAAAAAGACTTCATCCCGATATGAAAAAAGATTGTATTTACTCGTGTTTAATTTTGAATTCACCCCAGGTTAAAATAAACTATAGTTTTTTTTTGCAGGAAAATTTTTTGTAAAATTTCAGCCTTGCCATTGTTCTTATTCTGTTCTTATCGACATATAGCTGGTGCAGCAAAATGTCGGCTGGTGATATAACGGTGTTAATAGCATTTTCATTTCTTTCATCTTTTATTCTTTTAAAATTATCTTACTTTTAAGCTTTTTAAAGATCTACAATGTATCATCTTCTAAATGTTGTGTTTTTAATCACCTTTTCACAGCACCCACACTCACAGTAGGAATACTTTTTTATAGAAAAAAAAATTATAAAAAATGCTGACTTTATGATCTTTTTTATTATAGCGTGGGTCAGTATTTTGTATCATCTAAATTTTGCCGCATTGCGTCCTACGTCCCGATATCAGGATCCCGCGTCCCGAGTCCCGCGTCTCGAGTCCCCCGTCCTGACTCAACAGGGTCCCGCGTCCCGCGTCCCACTTTTCCGATATGCCGCAAACAAGGCTATTAACCGAACAAGATATCCAACCCCCACCGTAGAGGATTTAAAAATCAAGCTAAGTGGCTCAAAAGTATTTACCAAGTTAGACATGCGAAGTGCCTTCCATCAACTGGAATTATCCGAAGATTCACGACCTATCACCGCTTTCCAATCCGAAACTCGAATAAAACGTTACACCCGCCTGATTTTCGGCGTGAACTCCGCGTCGGAAGAAATGCAACATGTGCTTAGATCCTTAATAGCAGACATCAATGGAGTTGAAAATATTGCGGACGATTTATTTATATTCGCAAAATCTCAAGAAGAGCACGACGTTATTTTAAACAAGGTGTTAAAACGTTTCGAAGAGAAAGGACTCACATTGAACCTGGAAAAATGTGTATTCTGCAAAAGCAATTTAGAATTTTTTGGGCATATCTTCTCAGAAGAAGGTATGAAACCAAGCCCAAAGAAAATTGAAACCATTACATGCCTCAACCCGAAGATGTCAAGTCACTTCGAAGCTTTTTGGGACTCACCAACTACATGCAAACATACATACTGGACTACAGTACAATAACTTATCCACTTAGACAATTGATCAAAGAGAAAGCCGAATGGAAATGGACATCCGAATGTGAACATGCCTTTGCTACTTTGAAAAGCGCTTTGAGTAGTGAATCCTGCTTAGCATATTTTGATGAAAACAAAGAGACATTTATGTTTACAGACGCTAGCCCATATGGTATATCCGCCGTATTGTTGCAGAAAAGCAAGGGTAAAGATGATGTTAAGGTTATATCTTATTCATCCAAATCCCTCACAGAAACTGAAATGAAATATGCACAAATCGAGAGAGAGTGTTTAAGCATCGTTTACGGATGCAAAAAAAATCGCTTGTACTTAATCGGTAGAGAGTTCACCATATTCAACGACCATAAAGCATTAGTCAATCTCTTAAATAACCCAAAATCCACGATACCTCTGCGAATCGAGCGACTAACACTTCGACTTCAAGGTTACAACTTCACTATAAAACATGTAAATAGTGCAGAAAACATATCAGATTACGCTAGCAGACACCCTCACATCTTCAGCGACGACAAAAAAAGCAACGGTATAGAAGAATATGTAAACTTTACAGCCACATATGCATGTCCAAAAGCGATTACCCTAGACGATATTAAAACACAAACTTCACAAGATAAAATATGTCAACATCTAGCCAGCATTATAGAAAAGAACAACTGGCACCTACTAGACAAACCGACTAACTACCCTGATTTAAGTAGCAAAGAACTAGACGAGCTGAAGCATTACCGCAAGTTCAAACACGAACTCACCGTATCGAACAACAAAGACATTGTCTTAAAACAAAGACGCATTATCTTACCAAAATGCTACCATAACATTGCTGTTACATTAGCTCATCAAGGACACCAAGGTGTTCAGAAAACAAAAGAGTTACTCAGATCGAAAGTTTATTTTCAAGGAATAGACGATATGGTTGAAAAGAAAATTTCAAACTGCATTCCATGCCAAGCTGTTACACCAACAAGAGCAGATGCGCCTATCAGAATAATGGATATACCAGAACAAGTTTGGGAAACTTTGAACATTGATTTTCTTGGACCATTTTTCACAGGATACTACCTATTTGTCGTGATCGACCAAAGATCTAAGTTTCCAGAGGTGGAATTTCTCAAGAGTACCAAAGCTGAAACACTGATACCTTGTTTAGATAGAATGTTCAGCACATACGGTAATCCACGCAACGTTATCTCCGATAATGGCCCACCATTCAGCTCGCAGAAAATCAAATCTTACTTCAAACAACGGGGAATAAAACACAGACGCATCACTCCACTATGGCCACAGGCAAACGCAGAAGCAGAACGATTTATGCAACCGCTTAATAAAATAATGAGGGCAGCTAAACTAGAACACAAGGATTGGAGGGAAGAAGTTTATAGATTCTTATTTGCTTACCGCTCCACACCTCATAGTACCACCAAAGTTGCCCCTTCAGAACTGATGTTCAATAGAAAAATTAGTTACTCAATACCATCAATAGACAACAAACTAACATACGAAAACCAGCAACAAATAGCCACTGACAATGACAAAGCGGCCAAAATAAAGAACAAACAGTACGCAGATGAACGTCGACATACGAAAGAACCATCGTTATGTGAAGGAGACCGTGTCATTGTCAAGCAACTGAAGTACAATAAGCTTTTCACTCCTTACAGCATACAACCCTACAGAGTTACGAAAATAAATGACACAATGGTTACCGCTCAATCGGAAATTGACTCATCCAACATCACAAGAAATATTTCTCATTTTAAAAGTATCCCGACAACTGCACCTACTCCTATCATTGTCAAGGAGGAGGAAGACATCGCCATAGAGCCACAACTTCCAGTATCGCAACCCGCAAACAAACCTCCATTCAGAAACCTTACACCGCCCAACCAAAATCGCAAAATTTATCCCACCAGATCAAGAAGACCAGTTGACCAGTGGAGGAAATACTGAACACTATCCATGTGTAAATATTAGGACCATATAAGACATTATGTTAAAGAAAGTTAGTTCAGCAGTCAAAACCCCTGACATTTTATATGAACGTTGTCTGCTGTTGTTTTGTTACATTTAGATACGGACTACGTGCATATCGTCTAGCGAAGGGGAAGATGTAATGTCGTAAAGACATCGACGATGGAGAGGACTTGGGCAGAAGAAGAGGGACGATTTTGATGACAGGAGAGTTATGATAGTGAATAGAGAGAAAGAGATAAACATAGATAGATTGTAAACACGTGTTCTTATTTAACCTATTTTCCCGATATTAAAAACGCGAAAATGTCCAGTTTTGCCACATTTAAAACAGTGGTTACATTTTTCCGCATTTTGATTAACGCATTTTTCGCATTTTCGCGATCTTCTTCGGTGCCGGTAACTTTTTATTTAGTTCTGATTGAAGATGGCTGATATCTGTTTTGAGTGTGGAGAGTTCATTTTACTTCAACGCTTTTAATTGCTCTGACAAATTTTCTGCTTCGCCCTCTGTTTTGTGTTCCGTACTAATCGAATTTACCGAGTTTTTCTTGGTAAATTTTTCACAGTGCTCGTTTTCCTCGGCTACTGCCTTCGTCAAAGTCTCAAGTAAAAATTCATCGGTTAGGTGGTCAATTTCCAAAATAGGCCTTAACTGGTTTCGTATATTGTTGTTTCTTAGTCCTGATAAAACTGCTTGTGAGTACCTTTTCATGACTAGAGTCAGTGGGTACGGAACAAGGTCTTCTCTCGACACAATCAATATAGAAAGTGTTGCGGAGAGGTTGCCAAAAGGCAAAGGCATTAAGCACGGCAAGGAAAGGGCACGGTAAAGGCAGCCAAGGAAACAGGAAGAGGAATCAGCAAGGCAGGGGTAGGCAAGGCATGGGAGGCACAGGCAAGGGCATAGTAGGCAGGCACCAGAAAAGGCATAGGGAGAGTAGGCAAAGGAACGATCAGCGCTGGCAAGGCGGGGGCAGGCACCTTAATAGAAAATCTCCCCCTACAACTCAAAGATTATGTATACTCAATATGTCTAACATATGTATCATATTAGGCCAAGAGTATAGAACATATTGAGGTGCAAATATTTCAAATTCAATAGCTCATAAAAAAGGTCTCAAATTTATATCAGGTCAATATACAGTGAATCATGTTAGCAGAATTATGTGCCAATACAAGTATTTAAACAATCAGTCATAACGCCGAAAAAACTATCATTTTTTGATAAATCTGAGATTAAAAATTAACTTGGTTCCAATGACAACAACATTAAAAAGTCAAGAATTAGAAATAATCAGAGAAGTTCACGAGAAAGGAAAAAAAAGTTTAGAAAAAAACGCCATTTTTGGTTTCTTGTGCCCAGAAGGTTTATCAACACAAAACGTTTTACCATAAAATGATAGATCTATTACAAAAGCAAAGCATTTTTGGGCTCTATAAATGAAAGTGATGAATGTACGCAATTCCCCCTCTACGACTCAAAGATTACCTATTATACTCAATATAGCTAATATCATATACTTATGAATTCCTGCTTGTTGTAGATGCAAGATAATTATATTTTTCCTAGCCCTGTCCAGGATTTGAACCTGGATCTCTCATTTGCATGAGTGTCATAGCTATTAGACCAACAGGGCATGAATATATATATATGAGAAACTTTACATGTGCATCTTATATATGCTCACATAGCCTTTTTACTAACTAGACAGGGGGACCTGGCATTGAAATGTCTGGTTTAGTCACAAGTAACTGTAACACCCGTCGTTAAACGTCTGGTGTAGAGCGATTTATTACGTTTTGTAAACTGTGCCACACATTCATGTGGAGCGCTTTAGTACAAGTATGCAGTACATCATAAATTTTGTGAAGCACACACAACAGTAAGATGTTTCAGGTGTAATATATTTTTCAAATAATAACTTTTCTTCAAAAATACAGTTTATATGTTGTGCCCATCTTAGCGAATTTCTCAAAATGTTTCTCGCAAAACTTAAAAAGTGAATTTCAATCCAGGGTGAGTGCTTAGTATAGGTAAACAATGTTGCACATCCATATAGGTTTAATACCATTTCAAACATAAAATTAGCGCAACTTCTGTTAAATAGAAACACAGGTAACAGCTTGTTGTTAACACTGGGCTGAGTGATTTGTATAGGTATACTGTTTCGCACATACGTTTCGGCATAATACCCATTTCCAAAAAACTATCCTAACTTCGGTTCAAACAAACAGACAGTTAACAACCTGTTGTTATCCTACGCACTTAAAACAATTTTACTTTGTGGAAAATTTTGTAACATTTAAAAATAAAAATACAGTTTATAACCTGTTTTTACCCTCACAAAGCAAAACAAAACTGCAATATTTTATGGGAAAAGTTTCTGTGAAAGATCAAAAATTAATCGTGACATCTGATAAGCGTAACACATTTTCCAAAAAACATTTATTGCAACTTCGGTTTAAA
Organism: Hydractinia echinata; assembly: GCA_030067915.1. Taxonomy (NCBI): domain Eukaryota; kingdom Metazoa; phylum Cnidaria; class Hydrozoa; order Anthoathecata; family Hydractiniidae; genus Hydractinia; species Hydractinia echinata. The sequence goes on along the minus strand of JASGCC010000332.1, from coordinate 13,667 downwards.
CAAACACAGCGGAAACAGGCCATTGTTACCCTGTCCAGCTAAAAATCAAACAGCAGTATATGTTTATTTTGCAAACAAGTTTTCATGACAGTAGGATAAAAAGCTCTTATTCCAAACTGAACAAAAACGTCGTTAGAAAGGACGCTATGTTTTTATGTTACAATACGTAATATTTCTTTCTCTTTGTAGAGTTCCTTATAGCTAGCTAGAATTTTGAGAGTTTATGCAGGGACATTTTTTATTTTTAGCGAAAAAAACGAACAAGCAAACAAACCAACCAATTTTTATTATGTGTATATATAAAGCTAGCTATGTAGTTAAGAATCGTAGCTAAGAATTTATTTGCGGATAACTTTTTGTGTTTTAACCAGATAATATTGTATTAACATAAAGTTTCAATTGTTAAAAAAATTATCAGTTCATGTTTTGATTTGATTCTTTCACATGTTCTCTCACAAAAGCACAACTCATATTCGGTTTTTCTTTCTGCATATTCTTTTGAAATAAACTCTCACGCGCAGAGGATGACAGATTGCATACAAAAATATGTATTTTTGAAAACAAGCACCTGTCCGGAGTGATAAGAATGGTTAAAAAAACTTTAAAGCATGCAGAAGTTTGACGACCCTCGTAAACTGGACTTTCTTAAAAATCTTATTCAGAATGTATGTCAGAGTTTGGCTTTATTCTTCACTAGTTTTTCTTCCTCCTTTGACACACCATGTTCTAATTATTTTCATGAACAATTTGGTTTGACTTAAATTATTTAATTTTATTTATCCGCCCGTAATACAGAATTTACGTGCACATGCAACCGATGCAACTGGATACAGCTAATTATTTTTTCCATTGATATCCAGATCGGTATTCTAGCTTCACATTCTTCTATTCTTGGCCGGAAAGTGTGATTTCAAACCGACCGCGGTTTCTTGTTTTATATTACTTCCAGAAGCTTAATTGTTTTGTACACAAAATAGCAATATTAAATAGATTAAAAAAATGTGCTTCATTCTAAAAGGCATTAGCTATGATAACTTCCACTTAACATCATCATTCATCATCATCATTCTCGGCTTAACGTCCGTTTTCCATGCTAGCATGGGTTGGACGGGGTATATTAATGACCCTCTTCCAATCTGATCTAGACTGTGTTAGATCTAAACTCAACTTCCTCTGTATCAAGTCTGTCCTTATAACCTCCTGCCAAGTCTTTCTCGGTCTGCCTCTGGGCTTTGCCCCAGGAACTATCAAGTCTCTACACTTTCTTACCCAATTATCCTCCTCCATTCTTTCCAAGTGCCCCAGCCAATTCAATCTTCTTATCTGGATAACATCTTTAATTCTACGGAGACTTAGCCTGCTTCTTAGCTCATCTGAACTCTTTCTGTCTCTCAGACTGGCGTTACACATCCACCTAACCATTCTCATATCATTCCTTTCTAAACGGTCAAGATCTTCCTGCTTCACTGCCCATGTCTCACTACCGTACAACATAACACTTCTTACACAGGCCTCATACAACCTAACTACTTACCTCAATTGACAAGACTCTGCTAGTCAACAAAGGAAGTAACTCTCTGAACTTTTTCCAAGCAGAACCTATCCTGCAAGTAACACTTCTTCCAACACCCCCTTCACTGCCCAACATATCACCTAAGTAACAGAAGTTCTCAACTATCTCTAACGAGCCACTGTTGTACATCATTAAAGCTGGAAATACTTCATTCTCTATAATCTCACCTTTGCAACGCTTGCATACAAACTGAATGTCAGCTCTTAACCTTCCACCAATACTACTGCACTTCTTATGTACCCAATTACCCAATGCTTGCAAGTGTGACAAAAAATTGAGTTACTACCAACCCCTTTCCTGCAAACTCCACAAGGCCACTTTCCAACTACAAGGTCACACTTGGCTGCAATGCTACTAATCATGACTTTAGACTTTGCTGTGTTTACCTTTAGCTCTTTCTCTTCTAGTCCTTTCTTCCACTTCTCAAACTTTTCAACTAATTCTTCCATCGACTCTGCTATGAGAACCAAATCATCTGCATACAATAACTCCCATGGACAACCTGTTCTGAACTCCATCGACAGCGCTTCTAAGACTAGAACAAACAACAAAGGACTAAGTACAGAACCCTGATGTACACCAACATTTACACTAAATTCATCACTAAGTGAATCTTTAATCCTGACACGACTTCTAGCATTGCTGTACATAGACTGTACCATCGTAACTAGCCACTCATCCACACCTAATTTTCTCATAGCCCACCAAATAACTTTACGTGGCACTCTATCAAAAGCTTTCTCTAAATCTACAAAGGCAAAATAGAGATTCTTTCTCTTTCCTAAATACTTTTCCTGAAGCTGTCTGAGTAAAAATATTGCATCTGTAGTGCCACGCCCTGGAACAAAACCAAATTGCATCTTATCTGTTAGAATGAAATATAACACTTACAGTTAGTTTGATCCTGTCCAACTAGATTGATACTTTGGTGATACTTCTGTTGATATAAACTCAGCGTCCCATGCAGCTGTATTAGTTAGATAACTATAATGAGAAGATACAACTATCAATCTCCCCTCTTTCTTTATTTGTGTCAGCTCCATTGGCTGGTCATCTTCTTTATCATCTGCAATTATTCACTTGCAACATAAACTTGATATACATCGGTAAACCATGGTCGAAGGAGAAATGTAACATTCTGGATCGAACCAATGAAGTACTTTCTAGAACTGGATGTTTATCTATGTACAGTGGGGTCAGCAACATAATTATCTCCAAATCTTTGTGAACAAATAAAAGAACAAAAATCCAAAATGTTTGTCTATATACAGTAGGGTCAACAGCACATCCCCTTCAAGCTGGAATAGTGTGTGGAAGCTGGCCATTCTCAATAGCCTGTTTCAGTAGCTTCCAAGATGCTCCACGTTTGGTGAGTGCATCACTGATTTGCATTGAACCTTCTATCCATGTAACTTTAATGTCACCTTCTTCCACCATTTCTCTCAAGGCACAGATTTCTAGTCTCAGACGTTTGTCTGATGGTTGCTTTGTTGAACCAAGTGCTTCGTATAATGAGCGACTGTCGGTTATAGCATAGACTTGAAGCTGTTGATGTTTTAATAACAGATTACTGACCATGTTAGAAACGAAGAATGCCAATTCGCAGCCGTCACACATTGCTAATGTTTCAGCAGCCAATGCTGACCTTACAACACGTTTGAGTCGAGTAGAATTCCACGCTAGTGTGCAACATTGTTGGAACTTATCACACAGAAGAACTATCTGGCCACCTTGACTTCCAGCCAGCCCTCGAAATAATTTTTGGAGACTCGTCAGACAAAATGTCCGCCACATTTCCAGTTTGGTCGGACATGTCCGTAGCCCGTTTTAAACTTTCGTCGGACAAAACGTCCGATAGATTTCAGTCTTGGTCGGACACTTCCATTTGTTTAGATCTCGGAATTATTGAATAGTTCTAGTCCTTTTAATCCACGAGCAAGCCTATTCATAGCCAACCTGACCATCCTAGCTAATTCACCAACTCCTGACTTAGTTAAAAGAACTACGTAGACATGAATCTCTATTGCCTGGCCCCTTCGTCGTTGGTAACCAGGTCTTACACAAGAAATCCAGCCATGCGGTTCTTAACTAATGCGGAGGTGAACGCCGACGGAGCACGGATGAAGCAAGTCTGCAAAACTGCACTTACAGGCGGAACAGACGTTATATCATGGATTTAATTGTAGATGATTTTGTGTTCTTTTCTTTTTATATTTTGAAAAAGCCTTTTCTGTTTTAAAAGTCATTTTTGTAAATTTGAGTGATAAAAGATCTTTCATGTTAATTTATTTTCGCCATCGTTTTTGCACTTGAATTTTTATCGCTGCCGTATTTTTTAATACTTGAAGGAGCAACTAACTTACATGCGATAAATGTGAAATGAACACTTTTTCATTTCTTATAAAAGCGCAAGCGACCGGCGTTCTTTTACCAGTTCGAATGATCTCACTCAGAGATGTTTTATATTAAAATGAATTAAATAATTTTTAAGACGATGGAGTGTTGCAGGTAAAAGAAAATTTTTTTCTTCGTTTGACAAAACAATTCGAAACCATAGCAGGTCCCATTTAATTGATTTTTTCTTAATGCTGCAAGTGCTATTTCTATTCAAACAATTTTAAAAACGAAACCCACGTGCGGTATAATATTTTGTTTTATATAAATTTTGTTAAAAATTTAAGCCACGTGGATAAACTTAAAACATTTTTTTTTTAATTTGAAAACGAAGCATATTTTTTCCTATTTGCTTGTGATGACTTTACAAATAATTATAAAAATACAAACTTAAAAACTATTTTGTTTATATGTTTTAAAGTATTCTTTAGCGACGGCATTTTTTGCGATTTAATTGGCTTATCAAAATGCGCAGCCTTACTTTGTTTTTTAACGGCGCCTAACCACATTTATTATTTGTGGTGTGTGTGATCATGATTAAGAAACTTCCATGATGGCACATGGCAGATGAAAACAAAACGAAAGTGAAGCGGAACGAAGATTGATTAAAAGAGACAGATTATATTTAAATTATCTCGTTATTTTTGCATGTTTCAATTTTTATTTTTTGCAGTTATAATAGGGGAGATGTAGCTAGAGAAACATGCCGGACAAAATACAGGCCAGAACTGATTTTCGTCGGACATATTTGCGTCTGGGTCGGACAATGTCCGATGTCCGACCGCTATTTCGAGGGCTGCCAGCATTTGGTAAACTATTGAAGCTGCCATCTGCATAGACTTGGATGTGAATTGAATTAAAATCAAGGCAGGGGAATGTCATGAATGATGGATTATTTTGGACTTTAGTGATGACTTTGTTAGCATCAATGACATCTGTGAATGTAGCTTCTTTGATTCTCCCAGACAAGTATGAGACTTCAAAACTGATTTCAGGTTTGGACATGCATGATAGCCAGTTCAATTGACCAATGATAGATCTCAGTTCTCCTCTAACATTTTCATTAACAGGTGTATGTTTGTCCATTTTTGGTGGTAGCTCGATCTTTTTAATTGAGGATGCAAAGTTGTTTTGAGACAGCGTTATAGAAAAGTCTTCATGTTGTTTCAGTTCAATTCCCAAATATTTAAATGCTGTGTGATGTTCAGTACTAAACTTCAATACTTGTCCCAATGGCTGGATAACCTGTATACGAAAGGTTTTTGTGCCACTCCACATAATGTCATCCACATGACAAACAAGGATTCCATGCAACACATCACCAACACGCCAATAGAACAACCCATTGTCAAATGGACTAGGGGTAACACCTAATTTGATCAATTCTTGTCGGAGTCACAGGTAAAACTGGCGAGGAGCATCTGCAAGACCATAAACACACTTCATGAGTTTCCATAATTTTTCAGTATTGGCTTCTTTAGGTGGTTTTATGAATACTGTACGTTCTATGGCATATCCTTGAAGAAAGGCTGTTTTTATGTCTAGAGAATGGAGTGTCCATTTCATTGACGCTGTGATGGAAAGACAAAGTCGAACACTCTCTCTTGAGCAGGTGGGACTATCTGTCCGATAGTCTTGGGATTCTTGAAAGCCTTTCGCAACTAGTCTGGCTTTTGTTGATGGTTTGTTGTCAATAACTTTAGGAGTGATTACCCAACGTACATTCATAAAATTTTGACCTTCATCTGTGACTTCTTCATAGACTTTCTGAGACTTCCACGACTGAAGCTCCCATTGTTTGGCAAGTTCTATGTCAGTGTCAACTTGGGCAATGAGGATTTCTGATTGTAATACCTCTTGATCGTTGTTGCTTTTGTTAGTATGATGCCACATTGTAACGTCTCTACTGAAATCAACTGATTGAAATTCACCTTTGGGCGACTTAACATTCCATGAATACTTCCATTTTCCTGTCGATTTTCCTGATCTGCTATGTAGGGATCCCTTTTTGCACGTATCGTCATTTTTGAGTTGATACTCCACGGTGTCGTTTTTACGCAAAGAATTTACATCAGGACATTTCTGGTTGTCAGATGATGCTTGTTGGACATCAAGAGATTGTTGTTGTTCAAAATCTGTGTCTAATGTTCTTGTGTTTGTCGCTGCTGAAGACATATAGCGATGCGGTCTATGCGTGTTTCTGGATCTTGGAGCAGTTGCACGTGGTGTAGGAGGGGGTGTTGGTGCGATTGTTGGTGGAGTAATGGAAACATGATGTGGTTGTTCATCAGAATCACTGTCGTCTTCGAGTGCTTGACTCTGTTTTTCTGGAGTACTTGGTGAACCAGATGTGACAGCATCTTTTTCTGATGATATATGATTTGAATCATCTTGATCACAGATTGTAGAATCATTGTTTCGCACAGGGGGATTTCGAGCTGGTCGTATGCGGCAAGGGTGTACTCTGATGTAATAGCCACCATGTTTGAGCAGTGTTTGCTGTCCATCTTTCCCTAAAACTGTAGCTGGTCTTCTCCATTTTGTTTCGTTGTTCCTCTTGTAGTAAACAATATCTCCAGTGAGAATAACAACATCACTGTAGGTACGAGTATTGCTTGAAAGGGCACGGCGAAGTCGTTCTGATCTTTCATGGTGCATAAAGGCCTCTCTAGCGGCATGTATAGACCATTTAAATTCTGGCGAAGTATATCACTCGTTGGTATATCTGCAGTCAATGCTGGCAATTCATTATTCATAGCACTAGGGAGGCGTGGATTGCCTCCAATTGCCAGTTGATATGGACTGAAACCATGGCAATTGGTGAGGGAATTCTTGGCATTGACACACCAAGATAGGGCGATATCGAAATCACAGTCGGTATCTTCCAGAACTTTGTCCAGCATTGCGGATATAATTTGGTTGTGACGCTCAACAAGGCCATTGGACCACGGAGATTCAGCTCCAGTTGTTCTCACTTTGATGTTCATTTGTTCACACATTTCCAGAAAGGATTCATTGATAAATTCACCACCATTATCAGATAGGAACTTATCTGTAGTGCCATAAACACTGATCCAGTTGGAGAATATCCCTTTTATGATGTGCTCAGGACGTTTGGAAGGAATTCTTACACAGGCTGAAAGACGTGTAGCGTGGTCGATCATATGTAGCAGTATCTTTTGACGATAGAATTTCAGATCCATGGCAACAGTGTCTAGAAATTTGTTGGCTGATGGTAAACCAACAACGGGTCTGAGTGCAGCTCTGCCATACTGTTGACATGTTTGGCAATTTTTCGCAACAGCATGCAGCTCTTGCTCCAGCTCTTTATCATGTGCCCAGGGGTCGCCAGCAGATTTTACCAACTTGATGAGTTTGTGAACTGGTGCATGCGCAAACTGACGGTGTATCTTCAGTGCTTGGTTATGCTTTGATGTTGCTTCCTGAACAGATAAGACAATGTTTGGTTCGCATTTTGTATCAACCATGGACAAGAGTTGTGTTTGTCTGGTGAGTGGAACTGTATAGTGACCACTCTTCGTCACATTGAGGTTCACAACAGTGTTAAATACTGACGCAGTATCATCTTTGAAGTCAATGGACATGTTTGCTTTTTTCATAGCTTCTCGAGAAAGGAGTAGTGGAATGTCTTTTTCAACAATGTTAGTGGAAATACCCATTTCACGGAGACCAAGAAAGGCAGGTATGGTGGCTGTCTGGGTAGATGTGACTTCATTTCCATCTCCAAAGCGATAGACGTTGGAAACAGGTGATGTTTTACCCTTTTTAACGTCAGTTTCGGAAAGGCTTTCGATGAAAGTGTTATACCAACTACGACCACAAACTGTTTTCGTAGCACCACTGTCAAGAACAGCAGCATTCCAAGATTCTGCCACCAGTCCAGGAAGATGTTTTGGGTGGTCATAATCACTTTGAAATAATATAATCTTATGATAAGTGTCATGTTCCTCAACTTGATATAGGCTCGGATCATCTTCTTGCTCCTGGAAGTAAACATATCTGTGAGGAAGAGGTTGATTTCGTGGACGCATGGAACGCTGATTATCGTTTTGATGTTTTTTATCGGGGCAATCTGCAGCCCAATGATAAATTGATTCGCAAATTCTGCAACGACTGATTTGCCCAGTGCGTGATGGTGGATTTTTGGAACTTGGCACAGAAGAGTATCTTTTCATCGGTTGTTGGTTGGTTTGTGTTCGTCTTTGAGGATAGCGTTGATAATCTTGATTACTATGTCTGCCAGCAAAGTATGTTGGATAACATCCGTCATTGTCAATGTTTTCATAAGTGACTTCATTAATTTCATGGACTTGTAATGAATTGGAAGCTTGTGATAAGCTTTCTTTATCTGGGAAAATTTTCTTAAGTTGGGCTTTCATGTTGATCAATGTAAGCTCTGTAACGGTACCTTTGGCCAACTTTTCATCTTGCTTTGAGAGATTTGCTGATTTTAAGAGCTTGTAAGCAAGGAGATCTTCGGATATAGTGGTACCATGGCTCTGCAGTTTGAAATACAACTTTTCAAACTGGTGAATGTGTTCTTGAATGGAAGTTTCAGATGTCCGCTTGTAAGTGTCAAACTTATCCAGAGCTTCGAACTTCTCTAATGTTGTGTCTTTCAAATAAAGTTTATCTAACTTGTCTAAAACCTTTTCCAATCCATCATCGCTATTAATGATTTCTAATTCAAGTTCAAGTACGGCTTCTTCAGCCGACCCATCTAATGTCAATAATACGGCTGCTCCGTGCTTCTTTTTCTCGAGTGTGGTGAATGAGGACCAGATATTCACTTTCTTTTTCCAATCACTGTATAATGAACTTTTAGACAACAAGGGAGGATTTTTGTTTGACGACATTTTGTATCCAAAAACCGTGTAACATCCAGAGTCGGGGATCTTGTTCCAGCTGCTACCACTGTTAGAATGAAATATAACACTTACAGTTAGTTTGATCCTGTCCAACTAGATTGATACTTTGGTGATACTTCTGTTGATATAAACTCAGCGTCCCATGCAGCTGTATTAGTTAGATAACTATAATGAGAAGATACAACTATCATTATCTATATCAATTCTTTCTCTAAGTAACTTATCAATCACTCTTTCAATAACTTTCATTACTTGATCAAGCAACTTCAAACCTCTATAGTTACCCCTTTCTAATGCATCACCCTTGCCCTTGAAACAATTCACTATTACACTCGACTGCCACTCACTCGGAATAGCACCATCCTTTATAATCGGGTTAGCAAGACTTGTAATAAGCTCAACTCCAATATATCCAGATGCTTTTACCATCTCTGCAACAATACCTGATACTCCTGCAGCTTTGCCAATCTTCAATTTCCTAATAGCCTCCACTACCCATTCTGTCTTGATCTGCATAGCTGGCCCTTCTACAACACCATCATCAGACAAATTATCCTCATCCCAATCAAACTCAGTGTTAAGCAACCTCTGATAATAATTCTTCCAAGCTACCCTTTTCTCCTCCTCTGTGCTAGCCAAAACACCTTCATCATTACGTATACACTTCTCACCTACAACATCTTGATTAGTATTCTTCATTTGCTTTGCTATCTTGAATACCTCATTGCGCTGGTCTTCCCTTCTTAACACATCTGCAAATCTGTTTCTCTCTGCTTCTGATTTTGCCTTATACACTGCTGTACGAGCACGACGCTTAGCTTCTAAGTAAATATTTTTACTACCACCTGACTTCCACTCTTTCCAAAGTTTCCTCTTTTCCTTTATACACTGGTCAACCTCATTATTCCACCACCAGGTCTGTCTATGTCTAGCTGGTCCTTTCGTCCACCCACAGGTATCATCAGAAGCTTCTAGAAGACAATTCTTCAAAGTAGTCCAAGTACTTTCAACATTGTCACTATCACATTGACCATTGTGGGCTAACTGCTGAACTTTTGCACTAAATTGTCTTGCTACAATCTCTTCCTTCAGCTTCCAGACTTTTCGACGGGGCCTGTACTTTCCCTTGGCTTCTTTAACACTCTTCAAGATAATATCACAAACCAGCAACCTATGCTGGGAAACACACTCTTCCCCCGATATAACTTTCAACGTCCTTCACCACTTTCTTGTCTGACTTTCTAACCAGGAAGTAGTCTATCTGTGTCTTACAACCACCTGACTCATATGTTATCAGCCTACTCTGTCTCTTACTGAATGATGTGTTGCAAACCGCCATGTCCGTTGCCATTCCAAACTCAAGCAATCTCTCCCCTTCCTTATTTCTGCTCCCAAATCCATAGCCTCCATGCACACCTCTATAACCTTCAGATGACTTCCCAACATGAACCATTAAAGTCGCCGCCCACCATGACAAGTTCAGTGTCTCCAAACTTTGATGTGACTGCTATTAACTCATCATAAAACTTATCTTTATCTTCCTCACTGAGTCCACACTGTGGAGCATAAACTGACAGAAAAGTGACAATCCTATTACCTATCAAAAACTTTATCACTATAATACGACTATTAACACGCATAACATCTATTACTTTTTCTACCCACTTCTCTGCAACGAATATGCCAACTCCTCCATATCCATCACTATTACCAATCCAAAAAAGCTTATACCTTGCCCTCCTACCTTCCACAAATCTCACTGAAGCTCCTCTCCACCTGACTTCCTGAACACAACACAAATCAACAGATCTACGTTCTAACATTTCAACTACTTCACCTGCTCTAACCTCTCAGAGTACCAACATTTACACTATCCATCCTCAACCTAGTGTTATCTATACCTTGTGATGTGATAGCTGGGTAACGGTCTGACGATGCTCACACCTGACATCTGTCCTACCGTGCGCGACACCTTCACTCCTTAGAGTTCCAGCCCCGTTTACGCAGTTTGTCTGATCAAACTATTCTTACGGCCATTAATAAAGAGTTTTGGCATTGTTTTACAGCTGGATGCCCTTCCTAGCGCCAACCGTTCACAGACCGGACTGGGTGTTTTTTAAAGTGACACCATCACTATGTGGCATTTCATGGGACTTCCACAATCGCCCCTTTAAACTAAGGTATGGTGGAGGACGTTCAACTCCTCTCTTGTCTCTTAAAGAGACCCTTCACCCTCTTAACATACGAAATAAACTCCTTATGGTAGTGCTAATAATGACACTTTCAAAATTTTAATACAAAGAACAGCAACAAACATAAATCTATATTTTCCCTTTAATTATTCACAGCAAATTTTAAAAATACTTAAAGAGGATAAAAACTGTTCGCGAAAAATAAATTGCAGAATTGCGAATATTTGCTATAAAGTTGTGCGAAATGGAGAATAAAAATTTGGGCTTCAACAATTTTTTTTTGTAATTGCAAAATTATAGTTTTGCAATTAGTAACGCTTCTAAATAACTATTTTGCTTATATTTTATATCTGGTATTTTGGTCGTCTAATGTAATTGAATTTATTTATAATTTATTTCAAAAATGGAGCTAACACAGTTTAGCTCATGTTAATTGCAGTTCCAGTTGGGTTGCTAGCTGGTTGGGTGAACTATAAATATAAAAACACTATTGTGAGCTTCAAAATTGGTGCATGATGTTTGTTTACCCACATTGTGGTATTGTCTCAATTAACCAGGCCAATGAGCCTAGCCTCTGTTACCAATGGCCTATAAATTAAGAATTTCACATCACATTGGCCTCTGACCTAAGCTGACAACATTGTCTTCAAAAACAACGAAGATTTCATATAGCTAGCTCCACGTTTTCCAGAAAGCAATCTATATTGTCTATCACTGCCATCTATAGTACATCATCAACGTCTATCAACTCTTTGGCTTCAATGACATAATGGCAATCAAATAGCGGTAAGAAAAAGCGTTTTGTTTGAAAACATGCTGCCAGCTGTGGAGCCTCATCTGCGCACGTTAAAAGATTGGGTGCAACTTGGCAAGGAATCCCTTGTTCTAATTTCGAACTCATACAACATGCATGTGAAGGGTTTAACCATGACTCAGCTCGGCCAAGCTTTATTTGACAAATTTCGGCGCGAAGCAAACCCCTTTTCATCAGTCGATGATGAGTCAAGTCCCACGAGTTTCCTCGACCAGTCTCATGCAAGTTTTCATTCTGGGGAAGATGGTCCCAGCAGCCATGTTGGACAAGAGAATAGGAAGCGCGGCGTAGCTACTGTGGAGGAGAGTGACGTTCACCAAGACGACCCCCAGGAACCCAAACGTACACGTGTGGATGCGGACTTTTCGAACTTTTCCCACGACATGAAAGTTTTTTTGCGAAAAGAGCTGCAAAATTTAGTCAGCACCCAGAACTTTGTTTCGCCTCAAGGGCAAGGCCAGCTGCCTCGTCCTCCCCTTTTTGACTTTTCGGCCGCCGGTTCACTCTTGCCGCATACTATCCATAATGGCGGGTCTAGCGATGTTGACTTCCAGCAGGCCAACGTCGTTCGCAGCGAGGCTCTGCAGCATGACGCTACTGTTCTGGATCCTATTTCTAGTGTGTGTCTCCCGCCCATTCCCAAACGGTTTTTGGACAAAATTAAGTCGCGTGAGTACGTGAATTTTGCCTCCATCTCCACACTCTTCTGTTTTGTGTACTTCTCTTCCCATGGACGATCTGGGGAGTTCGATCTGAATATCCAAAATGTGGAGGGTGCCCCCAAGGTGTCCTTATCCCAAAAAATGGCAGGGAAGGGTAAGGTTATATAAGGATTTTAATTCTTGGGTTTCTGCCTGGACAACCTATATGAGGTGCATGGTTTGGTTTTACCCTCATCTTGTCCAACAAATGTTAGCCTACCAAACCTTCATTAGCCAGTTTGCCTCCCAGTACGCTTTTGCGTCTGTTTACACATACGACCAACTTCACCGGTTGCAGCTGGCAAATAATCATTCCCATAGGTGGGATGTTGTTGACGATGCACTGTTTAATATGCACCTTAGAGGGGCCCCCTCAGTGTTGTCGCAGAAGGTTTCCCCTGTGGGACCTCCAAGATGTTTTTCTTGTAATGGCCCGGACATTTTGCTTCACATTGCCCAAATAGGTTTGGGTCGCAGTCATCGCCCCCACAGTTTCGGAATGCCCCTCCTAGAGCCTGGCCGCCCACACATGGCAACCCCTGCATTCGCTTTAATCGAGGGCTGCCTTGTCGATACCCCTGCACCTTTGTCCACAGATGTCAGAACTGTTCCAAAGAACACCCAGCTACGCAGTGTCCATCCCGGCCCTCTAAGTTTGGTTCCAGATAGGTTTTTTCCTATCACATCTTTGGTCACAACACCCATTAAAGTTCACGTTTTAAGTCACTTCTTAGCCTCTCACCCTGACAGAGCTCTAGTAAATTTTATTATTTCTGGTTTTACATTTGGATTTAGGTTAGGATTTGACAACAGCACATTAGCCTCGGCCATCAGAAACAATAAGTCTGCCTACCATCATGGTGAGAAAATTGAGACAGCAATTTTAAAAGAACTTAACAGGGACATACTGTGGGGCCATTCATACAGGAACCCCTTTCTAATTTTCACTGCTCACCACTTGGGGCTGCACCGAAAAAGGATGGCACTGTTCGGGTGATTCTTGATCTCTCCTCCCACAGAGGTTATTTCCGTAATGAACGCATAAGCAAAGACAATTTTCGGTGCACATAGTTCTTTTGATGAAAGGCCTGTTAATTAATTAAG